>ML121572.1:204821-219899 GCA_003788615.2 Terfezia boudieri ATCC MYA-4762 | reverse complement strand
GCATGCTTGCCACATAACGTAGGCTCGCCACATAAGATCTAGTATCACTTTTCATTCCTAGAATTGACCGACATGCAACCAATGCACCTAGGCTGTTCTGCAAGATCATCCTTAAACCCCACCGTGATCGATATCAGTTGCTAACTCTTCATGGCATACTGAACCACTATTATCCTACTCGCGAACTACAGCAGCTTCCGCCAAATTTTACACATCCTGATTTGGATCAATTACACACATTATCCATATATAATGCAAACCGCCTATCATTAAGAGAGGCCGCTTCCTTAAGTACATTGACTGAGCCTGAAACTACATGTAAATGTAAAGGCAAATGTCAAACCCGCCGCTGTTCCTGTTTGCGTTTAAGGCAAGAATGTACTACCCGATGTCATCCTACAAATGTCATATGTACCAACAAATCACTTTCTAGTTCATTCTCATCAGAATCCTCTAAGGAGGACACAATACATGTTGCTGGCCCTTCTGCTTAATGTCCAATCTTATTTCTTACTTTACTCCCACTTTGTATTGCCTTGCGTGCTTTATTCCACCTTGTATCTACTATATATCAAATTTTACTTATTTGGGTAATTATGAGAGGCCGTGTTCTCCCGCGGGGCCCGGGCCCCCCGCGAGACAATAACTGTTCTCGCGGCAGGACCGGGCCAGCCGCGAGCCAGGCCTCTCGCGAGAGGCCCGGTCCTCTCGCGAATATTGAGTTCTCGCGGCTGGCCCGGAACATTGGCGTTCTCCCACTGGACATTCAGACTTATCTCACGGCCCTGCTCGAGGCACATACCCCCACTATCTTGCCTGCCATGAAACGCGCACGCACGGTTAAAGAAATAGTCTCCTTCCGTCTTCCCACAGACGTTGCCCGTGCCTTCTCCCTGCAATATTCCCCCTATGGCAGCAAATATCGATTCAACCCACCAACACTGTCGGTGCTCACCCCTAAAATCCTCCCACATCTCACACAATTTATCGAGGCCTATATTTGGAACTTTGACCGGGGCTCAAAGAGTACCTGCCGAGCACCCATTGATGTGTTGCTCAACTAATGCTTAGTTCTGCTTAAAGGTCAGATATTTGACTCATATACAGGCCAACTACTTCAGCAGGGAGATGCGTGTGAAGGGGCGGACAACTAAGTCCAGACCTTTCCTTGAAATGGAGAGCTTAGCGAGGCTTGTAAGCGGTTCAGGGTTGATTAGCGAGCTCTATAGGGCTAGCGAGTGGCAAGGGTCTTCGGTGCCAGCGAGTGCAGAGGTGAAGGGTCTTTTGGTGCTAGCGAGTGCAAAGGGCCCTCGGCTAGCAATGTGGCAAAGGTAGGTGAAGGGTCCCTTAGCGAGTAGGCGAGCACAGCAAGAACGGTGTGTAAGCGCGCAGGAAAATGTAGAGCTCGAAGGTATAGATTTTGAAGAGCTATACAAGACAGTGCTTGGGTTCTGCTGTTTCTATCTAGATACCAGGAGCCCTTATATAGCCATCCCGGGGGTTGTCCTGACCCCCCTCACATGCCCCCCGGCATAGACTTCCTATCCCTCGGATACATGCTTGCAAATCAATGATATCAACGCTTGGAAATCAGTGATTGCAAATTAACGGAGACATGCTTGTAAATCAATTCTTGCAAATCAATGGTTGCAAATCAAACGAATATATGCCTTGAACCGATCCTCCGTGAGAAGCAGTTATCCCATAAGTCAATACGACCTAGCCCCAGCACTTCTCGGCCATCGCTGGAACGGCGCACACACTTCCTTGTTCCGGCCAGTCTCTCTACTAACCTGTGAGTAGGAGGCCCCGCGGATCTAGAGGGCCCATTGCTAGACCTGCTGTAGGTGATTAGTCCACGTCATTGGTCTCAGCGGCTGTCGGCTTCGGATTTCCGCCTCTGCGTAGACCACCCTCACGTGAGATCTATAACAATGCGGACGATGAATCACCTGCACTCACAACCGACCCGAATTCCTTTGCCCATTCCACTGTTATGCACGGTGAAGAAGTGTTGCTCGACTGGACCAATCCCGATACATCAGAGTCTTTTGCGGGACGAATTGATTATGCTATTGGTGTCACCCATCCATCCACGACTTTCCCTCCCAAAGCTATCTCGCCAGCAACCGCGTCAAACAAGTTCCCACTATTGCTTACCAATCATACCTTCTGGTTGTGGAAGCGAAACGTACACAGGACGTGGAGTCTGCAGTCGGTTAGCTCTTTGACTATCTTGCCGTCCTGTTCAAGCAACGTTAAGCCTACTTGTCGCATGACATTTATGGTATCGCCACCGATGGCCTGTTATATGATTTTCTGATGATCTCGTCAACAGGTGTTATGAAGCGGGTGGACCGAATGATCTGGGAGCTGGCCCTGAGGCCATGAGGAAAGTGGTTACCACGGTTGTTGCCATATTGCAACAGGAGGCATGTGTACTGGGGGAGATTGTTCAACGGAAAGTGTCACCCCTGGGAAGTAGAGTTGTTTCGGACGAAATCTCCGGGGCTATCAGCGCAGGGACCACACCTAACGTTCAAGGTTCGGAGGAACCTGTAGTGGGGAATGTCGGGGAAGTAAGCTCCCTGGTAGAATTTAAAGATATTGTTGCCCCTGAGGACTTGGTTTAAATCTTTGTCGATACACAAGTGCTGGACATTCGGGCGACGGAGTATTTACAGCCAGCAAGGAGACAGTAAAATGAATGGAGCAGATTATGCAGAAGTGGGAAACTAACCACCATTGGATAGGTGTGGGCCATAGTTCTTTATGTGCCTCCAAAAGCTGGGTTGCTAAGAATAGGAATATGTACCATACTACACAGCCTGGTAACTTTCTCCCATTCGATTGTGCTATTGTAATGTAAAATTAACTATGTTCTGAATTATCCATGTTTTGAGTTATCTGTGTGGTGAAGGACAAGTAAGAAGCAGTTCCCATGCCTAGCTAACAGTACAGTATATACGTTGTCCACACCACATGGGTTTGTTTTATTGCTTTAGGGTATGGCTTTGCTGGCTTATGGAACAAGTCCTACGTTTAGGCTGGGCACGAGGTAAGATGTCTCGAGACATTTCGTGCCCGGGTCTACCTACGTTCCTCTTGACTCCACGAGACAGTATTTTTGATTAGGCCTGGGCACGAGCCCAGCCTGATCGAGCTCGGATGTCTTTGCAACCACGAAATACTGAAGGTACCCGCAGAGTGGAAATCTTCAAAAATACGTTGCAGTCCCAACCCTTATCTCTGTGTTTTTTTTTCATCTCAATGACAACCTCTACCGGCAGTCCAGGAGTTCATTACCTCCCTTAAGATTTTTTTTTCTTATAAGATAGTTATGCAGTATCTGGCCTGGATCTTGTCGGTTTAATAACTATCTCTCCAGTTATAGGCTATTTATTAATCGGAAGTCTATTCAAAGTGAGCCATCATGTCACTATCTATGGAAAGTAGTAGCAAAATTTACAACTACAATCGTTCAATTTCCGACTCAACTAACCACGCCTACTACCACAAGAGGAGGGAACTGCACAATTAAATGAAATTCCGCTATATCTCGCTATAGTTGAAACCTACAATTTGCAGGGTTACTACTATACATATTGCAGTCCTATGTATCATCCGATTTCGCTATGGACTTTAGGTGGGTGATGAGAGTTGAAATTGATTCTTTCCTATTTCCATGTCTATTTATATCCATATCTTTCATATTTCTGCATCTTTCTTATGGCCTACACAGATATATAGCGTACGCAGTTATCTATTCATTCTTGTAATTCTCGCGAGCTGGCTCATGCCCAGGCCTATTTTTGATGACAGCATTGGAAGCGTGGCAATAATAAGAATAGGAACTAGAACAGTATTATTGAAGTCGTTGACGATAACAACTACAATAAAAAATTCAGCATAAGAACCATGTAGCTTGAGATATCATGGAATTCTATAAGTAAGATTGGAAAACTCTAGGAGTCAATAGGAGAAAGAACAAGGCAACACCACTCTATCCAACCAACCCCAGGACCAGGAATTGGTAGCAGTCAAGGCGACACCACCCCCGACCATTCCCTCCCCTAACCGAATACGAGCCGTTGTACTTCACAGGGCCCCAATGAAGTACAAACCTGCTCTCCTGCGCAGCTAGATTGAAGAGGACAACAAGGGGGCTCCACTTCTGGGCATCCGCGGGCTGTTGCAAGAAGGTAAAATTTTTTTATTTTTTTTTTTAAATATACATTACTCCTGTTCAATCCCAGCAAGGTGACTATGAGGAGCCACCCGGAAACCCGGGTGGATTCCAAAGTTAATCTGCCAAGTCCACCGCGCGCGGAAAGCATAACAGGCAAAAGTCACAGAAATCATAATGTGCAGAATCCTAGTCTGGTTAGCAGAACCCCCATGCTGTCATTAACCGACTAATGTCAGATGACCCCGAGAGGCCTGATGAGGCCTGCAAACCACTCGCCAGTAGAAAGAAAAATCACAGCGGAACGCTCTAGTAGACCCTTCTCCAAGTAGAAAAACCTCCTTAAAACCCCTCGCAAGTAGAAACCCCGCAAAACCCTTTTTTTCTTTTTTTTTTTTTTTTTTTTTTAAATACCCCGCAAAACCCTGCGCTAGTAGGAAATCGAGAAAATAATAAGACCCCTCGCCAGTAGAGCAGTGTCGCCGGTAGGAACAAAAGTGTCATAATCACGCCCGGAAGTGAGCCAGAAAGTGTCATAAAGGAAAGTGTCATAAGTATAGAGCGCTAGCCAGTGGCTAGCAGAAACCTTTGTCGGTAGGAACGTGAAACTCCCTATATGCCCCAGTCGTATGCCGTAGTACGGAATAGTCTCCTGCCCATGCGGAGCCCGTGTGTAAGGTCGATTGTCTCTATCATGTAGTTAACCAATGATGATGCCAGCTTCCCGATTCTTCTGTCCTCCTGCAAAAGCCAGCGAATTCCCTAGATTTGCGCTCTCTTGTTGTCCTTTTCTATCCAACGGCGCATCAGACCCGGCTTGTATTTTGTTGAAGCCGCATGAAGTACCACGACTTGTACTCACTTGAGTGGTGAAATTTGGGTGCTCAGAGGTGGTGTCGCTTTCGCAGGCACTTTGCCCTTGTTCTTGGTGGTTGACACGTTGAGGGTGAGTTGGAGGTGGTTGCTGCCTCTGCATACGTGCGTGTTGGAGGTGGGTCTGTATTGGTGGAGACACTGTTGGTCGGCGGCTTCGGTTTCGGGGTCGGAGGTGTGGTCTGGGAGCTTGTATGTGTTACGGTGGGGGATTTGGGGGGATTTTGGGGGATCAGTGTTAGTGGAAATGCTGTTCTATGAGGGGGTGATCAGAGATGTCGTCTGGGTGCCTGCGTGCTCTGTCTTAGGCGCCTTTGGTTTTCTTCCAGTAGGACATGTCCGTTGAGTAGTGTGGTGAGGGCCTATTCCAAGTATCTTAGGTCATTAGGAATGTTAGTGTGTTAAGTCCAGCCTGCATTGCTGTAGGTGGTCAACATCGTATTTGCGGCCTAAGGCACGATTTGCCTTTACCATTTTCATGGTCCCCTCGGAGGTATTAGCAGCGGATGATAAGGGCTCAGCAAGTGCTTCACTGCCCCAAAGAGCGGTAAGGGCCTGCTACGGTTTCACGTTGCCGAAGGAGGAATACCGCCCTAACTTCACCATCGCCTCCCTCATCAGTTCTCAATTTCGCTATGGGACATACTCACGGCGTTACCCGTTTTCCATTACTTATACTGGACCCGACCCAGTTACTGCCAATCTTGTTGCCAACAATAGAGAACTATGCGGTCACGACTCCGCTATAGTATTTGCCTTTGCTCCTTAAGTCTCCGCAGGTGAACTGCGTACGTATTGCTACGTTCATTGAGATCGAAATCCGCATCCGTCCTGTCAGACCGTTACGCTGCAGTTAACCCCGAACCCGGAGCTCTTGTATGCAATGTCAGGGAACACGCGTAATGGAATTCATTACTCTAATGGTGCTCTGAACCGTACGTAACGCCTCGCCTCATGCTGTGTTTCTCAGCACTTCGCGTTGCAGAAGGTGGTACATACAAACCCACACCATCCGCCGGCGATGTTTCGCCACTGGTCTCTAGAGGTAGGTACATTGCTGTGAATTCTACTGCCCATTGTGAACGATTTGCAGAAGACACTATACCAAAGATCCCCCAGTGACTAACCAATACATTACACGTACTGGAGGAAACCCCCCCTTCGGTAGTGCCAGCCGTGACTGTTTGTACGAGATGTGACCTATCCAAGCCCAACCGGAATTCAACCGGACTTAACTAGGTGCACGTGCGAGGTGGTGAGTCAACTGCTAGGGGAAGTGACTGGGGATACTTCACTACGACGAGTTGCTTTCTCTGCCCTTACCCACCTACCCTTTTTTTTTTTTTTTTTTTTGAAATCTATACGCCTGTGGAGCCTAAGGCTATGAGGCGGCTCCGTTCCCTCGTCTTAAAAGACTCGGTACGCCCACGGAACAACGGGCTGCATAAACGCCCAGCCTCCCGAACCAAAGAAAATCGATTGACCCCCTCCCCCCACCACGCCCGCTGACCGGCCCCCTCCCTGTAGTGATATCCTCCGCCGCCACGCCCCTTGCCGGCCCTTCCCCCACTCCCCCCCACTCCCACGTTGCCTCCCTAGGCTAGATCCAGGCTTGAGAAGAAGGTCTCCACCAGATCAACTGTGTGTTCCCCTTCCCCATCCTTGACCCTCCTGAGCCACCTCCCTTTCTCATCCATCTCTTCCCAGGAGCTCCATCTCCTACCTATTTCCTCTCCGTGGGAGCATACCAGGGCCACATGTGTGCCCGTCTCCTCGTGCCTTCCACACCCCCGGCATGTGGGGTCAACTGCATCATCCAACCTCGCCCGCCAGGACTGGAGGTTACCCTTCCCTGTCCTGCAGTGAGTATAGTTGACCCTTGCCTTTCTCTCCCATTTGACCACCCTTCCTCGCCCCGTTCCAGCCACCCTCCTTTCTTCCTCCCTCTTCCGTCTCCATTCTTGCTTGAGCCCCCCTTCCGTAATCAGGGGTTGCTCCGGGGATTCCAGCTCTGCCCCTTCCTTTACCAAGGAGTCAGCCAACTCATTGCCTTCAATCCCCATATGAGCTTTGACCCAGCCTAGTCTAACTGCCCCTTGGCCGGCCGCCCTCTGCCTCTGCAAAATTAATCTGCCGGCCTCCTTTAGGTCAGCCGTTCTAGCTTTGCCTGTTCTGCCCGCTTTCCGAATGGCTGCCAGAGCAGCCTGTGAGTTTGACAGGATTAGCAGCCTCCAGTCCTTGTCGGCCTCTTCTAAGGCCTTCTTGATGCCGATGACCTCTCGGTTCTATACCGTTGCCAGGCGCCCGATTCCCACCTTCCCCTTTAGCCTCTCTCCTGAGGAGCACTAACCCCCTCCGACCCGGCCTTGTTCACTCATGCTCCCATCAGTGTATACTACGACGGAGTCCTCTTTTGCTGCTTCGATCCCCTGTTGCCATTCCTCCGGCTTAGCATCCCTAGCCTGACCCAAGTTCACTAGGGGGATATGGAACCTGTCCACCTCCCCTCCGATACTCAGTGTCTCGTTCCCCTCCTCCTTCAGCACCCCTGCTTTGCTGTGGATAGCTGTCATAGCCGAGGTAAACCCGTCTTCTAGAGGGAAGGGTTCCCCGAAATAATCCCAGGGCCTACCTTCCTCAACGTTTCTCCCCTCTGGTCCCTCGCCTAACCATAGGTCACCCAGGGCCTTGGAGTCCCACATCATTTTCCCCATTAGCCTAGCCTGGATTGCATCCAGAGCCATTCTGGGGGACTCCACCCCTGCAATTTGGCTCACCAACTCTCTGCAAGAGCTGTTGGTTGCGCTCACGTATTTCTTGAGAGCCTGGTACTGAAGTTTCTTAAACTCCTCTTCCCAGTCTCTCTGGCCTCTCCAGCCTAGCTCTGCCCCCCACAAGGCCACTGCTCTGACCATACCTGTGTATGCCACTCTCCAACTGTTAGCACTCATGCTCCAGTTGAAGTTGCCTAGCCCCCCAAGTGCCCCCAGCATCTTCCTTGCCTTGGCTATCCTGCTTTTCCAGTATTCTCTAAATGTCAGGCTCTCATCCATGATAATGCCGATCCATTTCACCCACTTAATGTCCTTATTTCTTCTCCTCCTCTTTTTCCTCAGGACCATAGATTCCTGCTTCGAGTCTTCTAGCGGTAGATGGCACTCTGCCACTATCTTATGTACTGCCTCATCTACCTTCGCTAAGACTTGCTCCATGTCCATTTGCCCTGCGGCTTCTGCATCCCAGATATACACGTTGAGGTGTAGGTCATCTACATATGAAGGTAATTCATTGTCAAAGGGTGCCACCTTTTCAATTTCCTCCTCTATTCTCCGGATGATAGGAGCCATCCAAATTAAGAAAATGATTGGTGATAGGGGTGACTCTTGGGGAGTCCCCAAATTCATCCTGCCCCTGCCTCTAACTACCCCATCCTACGCTAGCTCGAATGTCCTGGCCCTAAAGAAATCCCTCACCCAGGGTATCCACTTCCTGCCCTCCTCCGACTTCTCAAGCTCGCAGATAACATCCTCCTCCCTAATGTTCTGGAACCCCCCTTTGACGTCCCAGAAGGCCCAGCCAACCGCCCCGTCTCTCGCCATGCATCTTTGAGGCCTCGTTACCGTCCTGAGAGCCGCTTCCATTGCTGACCTACCTCTGACCGACCCAAACTGATGCCTATGTAGAAGGCCGGAAAGTTGTAGCCTGTCAGCTACCACCTTCTCACCCAGCTTCCCTATACAGTTGATCAAGTTGATGGGTCTCCACTCCTTGGTTTTCCCATGATCCTTGCCCGGTTTCGGAATTATCACTACCTTACTAAATTGCCATTCTACCAGAATCACCCCCCTACTCAGCTTTTCTGCGACCTCTCTCATCAAGTCATTGCCTAAAGTCGTAGGGAGAATTAACTTGATAAATTTGTAGCTGATGCTGTCCGGTCCCGGGGCTGAACTGTTGCATGTTCTACTCAGAGCCTTTCTCACTTCTTTCTCCAGGTCTTCATCAGCAAGAACGAATTGGCGTCCGGACGCGTGAGCAAATTCTGGTGCGTCCTGTGCGTCCTGTGCGTCCGGACGCACCCGCGCAGTTGCAACAGAGTCCAGACGCCTCTAGCGTGCCACGGGGGGTGCAACAGCGTCCTGACGCCACAAGGGCATCGTGGGGGGCGCAATAACGTCCTGACACCCTACTAGGTTGCACAGCAATCCGGACGCCAGCTGGGTCACAATACAATCCTGACGTCCAACTCGGTCGTAACCCAATCCTGATGCCACCAGGCACCGAACTATTATCTCATTGCTTCATATCTTCGGTCTTGGCAATCTGCCTTGGCCACATATGATCGCGGCTTATACATATATATGCGAGAAATCCATGCTTTCGCGCCTTATACATATATAAGCGAGAAATCCATGCTCTCGCAGCCTTATATATATATATTCGAGAAATCCATGCTTTCGCGGCTTATACACATATATATGCGAGAAATCCATGCTTCCACGGCTTATATATATATTGCGAGAAATCCATGCTTTCGCGGCTTATATGTATATATTCGAGAAATCCATGCTTTCGCAACTTATACATATATATGCCAGAAATCCATGCTTTCGCGACTTATATATATATGCCAGACATCCGTGCTTTCGCGCAGGATATATAGATAGAATCGAGATATCTGGGCTCCCGAGTCACCCCTATCACCAATCATTTTCTTAGGGATTCTGGATGGCTCCGAGGGTCATCCGGAGAAAACAGGAGCAAATCTGAAAAGGTGCCACCCATTGACAATGAATTACCTTCATATGTAGATGACCAACACCTCAATCGCCAAAGGCCGACGATATAGACTTTCCGAAGACAATGATATAGCAGATAACGAGAAAAGTGGCATGACCCGCTCCGCCCACTGCTGCAAGCGCTGCCTAGGCTGGTAATAGTCTTATTGGGAAATCATAGCACTGCGATATGTGCGGAACTCATGCATCCGCGGCTTATATATATTATAAGAACTCATGCATTCGCGCCTGTAGGAATTCATGCATATCTAGTAGCAACTCAAGCATACACGCCTTATATATATATTGTAGGAACTCATGTCACCGACGCCTTATATATATATTGTAGGAACTCATATATTCACGCCTTATATATATTTTGTAGGAACTCATGTATTCGCGCCTTATATATATGTTGTAGGAACTCATGCATCCGCGGCTTATATATATTTTGTAGGAACTCATGCTTTCGCGGCTTATAAATNCATGAGTTCCTACAACCGCGAATACATGAGTTCCTACAATATATATAAGCCGCGGATGCATGAGTTCCTACAACTATATAGCGCGAATACATGAGTTCCTACAAAATATATATAAGGCGCGAATACATGAGTTCCTACAATATATATAAGCAGGCATTCACGGTTGTTAGGAATACAAGATAGAGAAGCCACTAGAGATGCATGAATTCCTAACAACCGCGAATGCCTGAGTTCCTACAATATATATAAGCCGCGGATGCATGAATTCCTACAACCGCGAATACATGAGTTCCTACAATATATATAAGGCGCGAATGCATGAATTCCCACAAGCCGCGAATGCATGAGTTCCTACAATATATATATAAGGCGCGAATTCATGAGTTCCTACAACATATATATAAGGCGTGATCCTACAATATATATAAGCCGCGAATGCATGAGTTCCTACAATATATATAAGCCGCGGATGCATGAGTTCCGCATATATCGCAGTGCTACGTTTTCCCAATAAGACTATTACCAGCCTAGGCAGCGCTTGCAGCAGTGGGCGGAGCGGGTCATGCCACTTTTCTCGTTATCTGCTATATCATTGTCTTCGGAAAGTCTATATCGTCGGCCTTGGCGATTGGCCTTGGCAACTATGGTTTTCCTGTATATATACTTCGCTGCCCCGCACCTTTTCCCTTTGTCTTGTATGACTTCTCAAGTATATTGTAGCATGTATTAGATCAAGTATTAGAGCGAGCATTAGAGCGAGCATTAGAGCGAGTATTAGAGCGAGCATTAGAGCAAGTATTAGAGCAAGTATTAGAGCAGGTATTGGAGCGAGTATTAGAGGAGGTATTGGAGTGAGTTTTAGAGCGAGGGATGCATATTCCACATATATATCTCGTTTTCAATACTTCTATGTATATAATTTCCGAATACAATTAAGACTCCACTATGCATATATTTATGGTGCGATCGCGCATATATTCAGAGGCGGCTATTTCAGGGCGGCTATTCCAAGGCGGTTATTCAGAGGGCATCGCTACGTTAAGGGCGTGAGGCTTGTTTTAGGGTTGCGTTGCAGGCACGGGAGGCTCAACCAAGTACGTCTGGATAAAGGTTGTATAAGGCTTGCGTTGCAGACACAGGCGCACCTGCCACGCGCTAGTCTTACGTCCGAGGGGGCGGAGCAAAGTTAAACTGCGTCCCGACGCACCCGCAAAAGCGTTGACGTCCTGATTTAGAGTTTTCGTCCCGAGCGTCCTGTGCGTCCTGTGCGTCCTGACGCACAGGACGCAAATATCATTCTTGCTGATGTTCTAGGTCTGGCATATGGAGATCTCGGTTGTCCCCTTGGGGCCCATCCTCCTCCTCCTGCCAGCCCTCCTCCCTCCACTTGAAATGATCCTCAATCAGCCTCTCTACTTTCTCTGCCTCACTTATGCACTCAACTCCTCACTCATTTACCAGGCTGCCCATTTCCCCCTTCAAGTGCCAGGGGTCTTTCGCCCATTTCACTACCTCCCAGGGGTCTTTTTCTCCGTGTTTCTCACAGAACCGTTTCCAACACTCTTTTTTCTTCTCCCTGATCATAGCTCTAAGCCTCTCTTTTTCTGCCTTCTATCTTTTTACCCGTCCTTCCTAGGTAAGTCCTTCCCCTAAGCGCTCTCTCCTGCTCTTCCTTGTTGTACTCAGCTGGGTGGACAGAGCTTGATCCCACCACCTCTTGGACCTCTCCATGATCGTTAACACCTTGCCATGGCACCTCCTTAGACTCTTGAGCTTCTCATAGGGGGTCCGCCCCTCCTGTTATGGCTCAGGTAAGAGACCTACCCTAGTTAGGGAATATCCTAATACCTATTTACGGCTGCAGACTGATATGGCCTGATCAACCATACAGATGCGGGTAATGTGTCCTGGATTGGACGGGTATTGGAGTAAGGAAGTGTGTGATCTCTGAATGCGTTCTCATATATGTATTCTCTTCTATAATATTCTATATGGTTCTTATTTTTGTCGTTCATGTATCGTTATTGGTTGTATTAGGTTTTCAGCTCCTGTATATCAGCCTGACTGCAATGCGTTGAAGTTCAGGCTGCCTAATCAATGTATGTCAGCCTGCGTGGATCCTAATCAGGAACGGACTTCCCAGTTAGGCAATACCCAGCTGCAACACTGCTACTCTGCTTTAGGAAGTGTCGTCCAGATCTGATAAGGGTTTATCAGATCAACACTTCTATATAAGCTACCGCTTTTACATAGTTAATAGAATAAGACCCAAGCGGTGTTCTAAGTCTCATATAGCTTTACTCTCATCGAGTCCGTACTACACCCGAGTTATAACTGCGTTTATACTTATCTCCACAATTATCTACCTATACTCCGAAGTATTCTCGTAGTTACAGCTCGTCTGTAACATTACACCGCTTGTCTATACACCTCTATAGACACCAACACCCCCAAATCCCCTACAACTATGTTTATGTTAAGAGGATTACTTGGACCAGGCTCCGATGAGCCTATGGCTGATAACGATGAGGATAGTGTTGTCCAGGCCCAGCAGCGAGCTGAACAATTTATTACGCAACACTACGCACCTCCATTCCAGACCCCACAGTTTCAAGAACATTGGGGTACCCCCCGTCAACAAATAGGAGTTAGATCATTATCCTCCTCCTCCCCAGAGCCTATTGTATGCTCAGTAGCACCTTCAGTCCCACCAGGACCATCCACTAAAGGCAAGCAACGAGCTGCTCGTCACCGAACACCTATCGATCCAGGCTATATAGCTATGAAAGCACAGATTCAATACTTGGAAGCCGAAAAGCAAGCAGCGATTGCCAAAGTACAGCAACTCCAGCAGACCCAGAAGACTCATGCCGATTTCATTCACAGGACAGCAGCAGATGTCCAGAACACAGCCAATGCTGCCGCTAATAGTCATACACAACTATCGAATGATACTCAAACCGCTCTCCAACAGATCCAGAACCTTATCATATCTGGACAGTAATACAGTGGTAGGCAATTCGAATGTATTGACCATAATCTTAGCTATCTCAAGGAGCAAGGAGAATGGTACCAAACACAATCAGATGCACGATTCAGGGGAATTGAGGAATGATTAATGGCAGTAGAGCAACATGTTCGGGCTCCACAACCAAGACACCCTCCCATTAATGCAGCACAGAGACTCGAGCAAGCCGCAGGTGGTATACCACCACCACCACCGCCAGGACCACGACCAAGACCACGAGATCCTACCCCACCACCACAACGTCCAGCAGGGTTAGGAATTTTCGAGGACAGATAGGTGGCAGGAAAAGCACCACCTCCGAATAAATTCAAGGGAAGCAGAGAACACTTGGAAGGCTGGACACTCCAGATGGATAATTACTTCCTTATCACTCTCACTCGGAATGAGGACCAGAAGCTCGCATATATTGGGTTATGTTTGGAAGGGAAGGCACTGGACTGGTGGAAGGCTAATCGGGTTAAGTATCTTACTTGGGCACAGGTTAAGGAGGCTATGGCATTATATTACGGAGATCACTACCAATCGGACCGAGCATATCATGAGTTAGCAGGACTGAAGAAGACAGGATCAGTCCTTGACTACCTAACAGAGGTAGACCACCTTAATAATTACGCTAAACTATCCGAGATGCAGGTCATCAATATCATTATCTCCAACCTCCCTCATAACCTCCGAGTTTCTATGGCCCACTACGAAAACCTCCGTACATATCCTGATCAGTGGAGCCAAAAACTCATTGAGATGGATATCATCAACACTGAATTCCAAAGCCGCAACCGCAATGCCCCTCCCATCCAGCCAGCATCAAAAAAGCGTACATTCGAGGAATGGATAATGCCTAGGGGTAGTGAACCTTCTACTACCAAACCTAATACAGAGGAAGTCCGTGTACCATATGCAGTAAGAGAAGCAAGGATGCGGGAAGGGAGATGTCTATCTTGTGGACATAAGGGGCACAAAGCAGCTGATTGTCTTCGGGGAAGAATTGCTACTGAACCCCCTTTCTACAAACCTCCCCATAATGGCAATAAGGAGCCACTCAACAAAAAAGCTCGAACCGATAAGGGTCACCTCAAGATCACAGAACTCGGTTCTGAAGAAGAGTCGGGAAACGAGTAAGGAGTTCGTCACCCACCGTCGGACACACTCCTAGGCACTCGCTTCTCTTGACGGTTCGAATTATGATCACTGGGGAAGAAGTAGAAGCTGTGATAGACTGTGGAGCTAGTGCTCCAGTCGTAGGAAAAAGGATTACTATTAAGGCGGGTATTTGGAAAAGAGCTAGGGAAGTTAAGGTGAGGCAGGGTGATGGATCTCGGATTTCTGGAGGAAAATATGTGGTTAATGCTAGGTTTGATATATTGGATTCCTCTTCTCGTTTTTTGGGTAAGTTCAAGATGGATNCCAAAGTTTTGGATATTGGGAAGAAGGATGTTATCTTGGGGTTATCTTGGTTGGAGGAAAATGGATTTTTGGTGGATACTCAGGACAGGTGCCTGAGGCAGGTCTCTACAGGTTTGGTCATTCCGTGTTCTGTTAGGTAGATTCCTTCTATTAAGATTTTGGATTTGGATCTCGAGCCATTAGAGGATAGTGAGATTGTGCTTATTATTGACGCCAGCGAACGATACTCTCGTTACGCACAGGTATTCTCCGCAGAACAGGCAGCTAGACTCCCTGAACACAAGACCTGGGACCACCATATCCCCTTCCAAGACCCAAGCATAA
>ML121572.1:84958-203186 GCA_003788615.2 Terfezia boudieri ATCC MYA-4762 | reverse complement strand
GAAGATATTGCGAATTATGTGGCAGGATGTGCTAAGTGTCAGAAGGCAAAAGCAGACAGGCATAGCAGGCAAACGAAGTTGGTACCGATACCAACAGGTGAACGCCCTTTTGAGGAAATAGCAATGGACTTCGTTGGTGAGCTACCAGAGTCAGAAGGCTTTAATGCAATACTAGTTGTTACGGACCGGTTTACGAAAGTACAGCACTATATTCCGGCCAAAACTACTTGGACAGCATCCGATGTTGTAGATATCTATATCAGTGAGATATGGAGACTCTATGGCCTTCCTCAACATATCACCTCCGACCGTGGTCCCCAGTTTGCCTCTCGATTCCTCAAAGAGCTAAACCAAAAGCTCAACATCACCCTCCGCCTCTCAACTGCCTACCACCCTCAGACCGATGGACTTGCTGAACGAGCAGTCCAGACCCTCAAGCAGTACCTCCGCATCTACTGTCACGATAGGCAAGCCTGCTGGAAACGATGGCTACCCTTAGCCGAGTTTGCCTATAACACTGCTGCCCATTCCACTCACAAATACTCTCCTTACCGAAGTCTCTATGGCTTTGACCCATGCACTATTCACCTCTCCGATGACTACGAATTCTCCTCCCCCGCTGCGGAAGAATGGCTAGACCGAATGACTCAAGTGCACAACCAAATTCACGATACCCTAAAGCAAATTAACCACAAACATAGTGCTATTCACCTTGAGAAGGCACGCTAGTTTACTATCAATGACTGGGTACTGGTTGACCGCCGGAACTTGTAAATACGAGCTGGAAATAACCGTTCTTTAACCAACAAGTGGATAGGGCCCTACAAGGTCATTGAAGCTATTGGTTCACATGCATACAGGCTCGAAGTTCCACAAGGCACACGATGGCACAATGTTGTTCATGTCACTCTCCTTAAGCCATTCAGACGATGAGACGAGCCACAAGATATGGACGAAGATGAACCTGATGTCTTCGAAGTTGAATCTATAGTGGACTCACGTAGAAATAGAGGAGTGGTCAAATATAGAGTGCGTTGGGTAGGGTATACTGAGTATGAGGACACATGGGAAACCTTTGACAAGTTGGATAACTGTCCAGAGGAGCTCAGGAAGTATCGAGAAAGGTTCCCCAATGGAAAGGCATGCGTTGAATGATGCTAAGTCTCGAGATGTTCTAGACTTGTATTTAGTTGTTTTATGGATGAAGACATAGTACCTTTTACCCTCCTACTCGTCGCCTTTTCCCTGTGGGTTTTTTGGCGAGAGGTTTGGTTTTTAACGGCCATGGCATGTATGTGTAGGCACACCGGTCTTGTGGTGCCCTTAAATGGGATACAGGTATTGGTCGGGATGGTCAGTACCTAAGCCACCTGGGTTACCTGAGTTGTTACTAATACTTGTGTTCTCCAGGGTCGGAAGGACTTGTATTCAGCTGAGGACAGCTGCCTCAAAACGGGGAGTAATGTTATGGCTCAGGTAAGAGACCTACCCTAGTTAGGGAATATCCCAATACCTAGTTACGGCTGCGGACTGATATGGCCTGATCAACCATACAGATGCGGGTAATGTGTCCTGGATTGGACGGGTATTGGAGCTAAGGAAGTGTGTGACCTCTGAATGCGTTCTCATACATGTATTCTCTTCTATAATATTCTATATGGTTCTTATGTTTGTCGTTCATGTATCGTTATTGGTTGTATTAGGTTTTCAGCTCCTGTATATCAGCCTGACTGCAATGCGTTGAAGTTCAGGCTGCCTAATCAATGTATGTCAGCCTGCGTGGATCCTAATCAGGAAGGGACTTCCCAGTTAGGCAATACCCAGCTGCAACACTGCTACTCTGCTTTAGGAAGTGTCGTCTAGATCTGATAAGGGTTTATCAGATCAACACTTCTATATAAGCTACCGCTTTTACATAGTTAATAGAATAAGACCCAAGCGGTGTTCTAAGTCTCATATAGCTTTACTCTCATCGAGTCCATACTACACCCGAGTTATAACTGCGTTTGTACTTGTCCCCGCGATTATCTACCTATACTCCGAAGTATTCTCATAGTTACAGCTCGCCTGTAACACCTCCAGGCTGCCAACCCACCTTGTTTCTGCCTCCAGTCCGCCTTCTTGAAAAGCTGCCATCTCGTCCTCTAGGCCTTTCCAGTCCACTGTCTCCTTTTCTATGACCTGCCTTGCCCCTCCCCACTCTATGTCTATGAGAAGAGCCCAGTGATCTACTAGGATCTTCTCCCTCTTAACACCTCCCTACTCCTTTTCCCCTCTACTCAAGAACAGGTCGATTCTGCTGCTCACGTTCCTGCCCCTTCTTGTCCTCTCCCACGTTTGCCCACAATCCCCTTCCACCACTGTCAGCCCTAAGCCCCCTATCCATGCCGCCATAGTTCTACCCTTGCTATCTTCCTCATTAGCCGCATCCCAGTCATGGCTATGTGCATTCCAGTCTCCCACTACTGCCACATTGCTTCCTCCTAACCTCGTACTGACCTTTCCTAGCCACTCCTCCCATTTCTGCCCCTGCAACTTTCCGTTCGTGTAGACCCCTCCTAGCTTTCTTCCAAAAACCTCAACAATAACCAAGTTGTCCTCCTCAACTTCTATCCTGATATTCCCTGACAAGCTTCTCCTCCAGTATACGAAAACCCTCTTCCCTTTCCTTACTCCACTCCCCAGCTGAAAGGAGGGATGGTTCTGACTACTCTTCCCCTCCTTATCAACCCAAGCCTCCCCTACAAATGCCACGTCCACCCCCTCCCCCTTACACTACTTCAGAAACGCATGGTTATTTATATGACTCCCCCCTACATTCTGGTACCCTACTCAGACCACCTTAGCCGCATCTAGGCCCCCTCAGAGGGCCTCCTGCGTCTCTATTTCCAGCACCTATGTTTCTAGTGCCTATATTTCTAGCGCTCCTCTTCTCTCTGCCTCCTTTTACTAGCTAGAACCCCTCCTCGTCCAGCTCCTTCAGTCTCTTGTTTGGCCAGGTCATCTCCAGCCCGACCCCAAACTTCCTAGTGCACTTTTCTACTGTAGCTCTAGGGCTCACCATACAATCCTTTCTTATGTGCCCCAGACCCCCGCACTTATTGCAGCGAATATTGCTCCATGCGTTTGTTGGCTGCACTCGCAGTTCCCTCTCAAAGTATGAAACCTTCCTCCTTTGCCCTTCCTACATTAGCCCTGATTTTATGATCCTTTTTGCCTCCTCACTGTCTGCCACGTCGAAGATAAACCCTATCACCTTGGCTGACCCCCATAGCTTGGGGAGCCTTCTAGCTGTCCTGAGGTCCTTATTCTCCTCCCTAATCTTCTCTCCCAGAGCTTTCCGGCCTCTTGGTACCATGAAGGGAGCCGAGGGGACTAGGAGTCACACTGACTTTGGGTCCTCTACCCAGACATTTATAATCTCCTCAGTTCTGCCGAAGACCCCTATCAAAGCCTTTCCCACCTCCCCTGCTACCCTGAGGGGGTTTGCATCCTCCTTTACTCGCTTTACTGTCCAAGTTGATTCATCCTCAAGCTCACCATGCCCTGCTCCCGCACTCACTTGCCATGGAGTATAGCCCTCAGTAACCCCCTTGACCCTTAATAGGTTATTAACCTTTCCCACTGCCCCCTCTAGATCTGCCTTCCCCTTAACATCAATTGGTTGCATATGTCCCATCACTACCCTTACTACCTTTAGGACCTCCCCATTAACCACCAGCCTAAACTTACCGACCAAGTTCTCGGTAGGGACCACCGCCTCTGCCTCGATCTTTTTCTCCAGTTCCTCTGCCTTTTTCATCTCTTGCCCCAAGTTGATCAGCTCATCCGCTCTAAGGCCCGCTCTGTTCTTCCCCTTGAGCTCCTCGATATGAGCCCTACAGGCCTCCCATGCCTTAACCTGGCTCTCTTTTACCTTCTGTACCTGCTCTACCAGCTTGGCTGCCTCTTCTCTATTCCTCTCCTCCTCTCGCCTGTGTGTTTCCACCTCCCGGTCCTTTCTTTCCACCTTCTTCACCTCTGCTAGCTTCCTCCTTTCCTCTTCTGCCCTACCTTTCCTAGCATTAATTGTACGCTTTGCCTCAGCCTCCTGTTCTAGAGTCCCCGCCCCCAGAGCTACCGCCAAGAGGGCTAGCTGCTTCCTCATCTCAGCCATTTCTTGTTCAACCGCTGCCAGCTGGCCCGCCTTCACCTGTGAGGCCGACCTCCATAGCCTCTCTTCCTCCACTGTTCTTTTAATCTCGTCTGGATCCCCTTTATCTACTACCATGTCTAGGAGAGCCTTCCACCCCCTCTTCCCTGACTGGTCACCATCCACACACCACCCGCCCTCCACGCACTCCCCGTAGGCTACTATTAGGGACCTGGCTAGGTTGGCGTTCCTTCTAGACTTCCAGCTCCTTTCCTTTGGTAGGAGATCTCCTACTTCTTTTAAGACTAAGCCATTCTCAATCATGTCAAAAATAATGCTCCTGTGCTCCCTTGAGGTCCAGGGGGACCGGACGTTCTTCCCCCCCCTCTCCTCTTCCATTTCCAGGTCCTCCTCCTTTGAGCTCGCCTCCTCCTCCAGGCCTTCTACGATGCCCTTCGCAATCTCCTCGACCTCCCTCTCTGATAATCCTTTGTCTGCATGTCTGTTGTTCTTCAACCCAGGCGAGTTGTCTGACATTGTGGCCGCTGGTATCCCCATCTCTTCTGCCTAGTTGACTCCGCCATCCTCGATTCTCCAAGCTGGTTCTTTCCCTCCCAGCTCTACCTCCAAGTCGCTTAATGTCAGGCTCCCTGCCGGGAGAGTGATCTTCCTCTTTTTTGCCCCATTATCCTTCGTTACCTCATACCTAGCTTCTTCCTCCTGTTCTTTCTCCACTAGCCTAGCCACCGCTCTAGCCAACACCTCTTTAGCTGGCCCCTGTGTTTCCCTCTTCTTAGCCTTAGGTATCGCCAGTATCCATCTACGAGACATGCCGTCCAGGACACTGCCGTCCGCCCTCATAGGCCTAACTGTAATAGATTCCAGTAGGCCATCTTCCTCGGCTTACTGACTATACGCCACATCGAAGCCCTCCAAGTGCCCGTTCACTGAAGTATCCTGAATAGCCAACCCCTTTGTCAGAATCTCCATTGCCCTTTCCGCCGATAGCCCATCCTTGACTCTCAGTACCTCCTCCTCTTCCCTTCCCAGCCTCTCTTGTCGAGAAATGTGGATATCCCAATCCTCGTCCCCTATCCATTCCCTTCTTCGGTTCTCTATGTTAGAGCCGGCCTGAAGTAAGGCTCTCCTACCTCTCTCCCCAAACTCCGGTATATTGTGCCAGTTTGACACATTCTCGAGGACGAACTGCGTCCACTGACCTCCTCCTTCCTCCCCTAGCTCCAGCAGAACCTTGCTGCTCCCCTTTTCCCAATCCTTGATTGGGCCATACAAGACACCTCTAGGAGGTGGCGCCATACCCTGAGAAACTTCCGTGACGAGCGTAAGTTCTTGAGAGATGATTAATGATACCGGGCGTGTGGTGGTTGCCGTGGCAACGGAAAATGCACCGCCCTGACGAACTAAGAACGGCCGGCCTAGCGTGGGTGGTTGCCACGCTGATCCGATGCCGAGAGAATACCCCCTCTTTTCGGTGGGCAAGACGTGGCCTTGCACCCCAGGGGGAATGATGGTTCCTTGTGATATATCCCTTGAAAAGTTGGCGAGCGTGATCGTACGTGCAAGCCGACCCGATCAAGGTGAGAAACGACTTCGGTAGGCTCCTAGTTGTTGAGTTCCTGTTAGCACTCGGTCCTTGGAAGTTGATGTCGTTGACCCACCTACCCTTCCCCAGGTGCATTTCGACCAACTACAGCCATTCGACTGTTAGGGCCCCCACTTGAAGGAAGGGTGGACGAGTGTAACAGTTGAGACTATCGGTCGTGGAGTAGGACCCTGAGTTGCCATTTCCCTTCGCAGGACCTCTTGGGACCCGGTCAGTTGGTTTTCAGGAAAACCAGTGGCCAACTGCATATTCGGCGTGTATTACCCACACCGCACTCGCGCTTTTCATCTCTGCATAGGACGAGATTTCCCCGTCTTAGCATGCGAGGGGCTTGTATGTTCCATCCTACATCCTACGCCCCTTGCGTCCAACATATTGTTGAAACTCCCAATGGCTCCCTTAAAAAGCGGAATCTCAAGAACAGTAAGGTCTATGTTTATGAACTTCATCGCCTCATGTAAGCACCAAATTGCTTTGCCGTCACTGGCACCATCATAGTTGTTGTCCTCAATTTTCCTCCGTTTATGTGTATCAATAATCAAGGGGAGAAATTCCCCGGCTAGTGCTGAAGTGGGATCCGTGACTGCCACTGAAGTGGTATCGCTTGTATCGCTTTCATACCCATCTTGGGGTGGTGGTGGCTGTGGGGATGGTAGTTGTGGCGGTGGTGATGGTGGCCGCAAAGCCTTGCTATTGGGTGTACTGTGTTGTGGCTCTAGATGATCGGTGACAGGTATCCGTGTCTTAAGTGGTGGATTTACGCGATCCATCTTCACCGGGTTGTCTTTTCTCTTTCCCTTTCCTGGCATCGTAGTCGTGTGTGGGAGTTCTGTGTAGGTATTCTTATGTCTTCTTGGTCGTGGTCGTGTGTGGGAGTTACAAATTCCCTGATTGGTAGTGCCCGACTTAGTGTGGGTGCTCTCGCGGAATCGTGGACCAATGCCCGTGAGCGGTGAATTTGGGTGAGAGCGAGGAAGAAGAAGAACGAGAAAGAGAGAAAAGGCTTCAATCGAGGGGGAAAGGGTCGCGATAGTTGTTCCCCCGAGATCTGTGTAGATATTCTTGTTGTAGGCAGCGAGAGCTATCTCGTGGTGCTGTCGGCTTGTTAGTAGGTACTCTGGTTGTTGAGTTCCGACCAAGCGCTCGTCCTGTCACGTTGGTAAACTGGCGTCGTCACTCGTTATCTAGAGGGGATCGACACTACACATAGGCTTTGCATGGGCAAGTGAGTCTAGTCGGCAAAGGTCCGTGCTGGCCTGAAACAGCTTGGACTGGTGGTCTGGCCCGACCTCTGGGCTAGTCTGGTTGCCTCTGGGCCACGCAGGCCAGTCCATGCCCGTCTCTCGCCTTCTTCATTCTGTTGCCGGTCATACAATTGTCTCTCTGACCACTGTTCTGACTCCTCCCATTCCCAGACCTTGTCTTTTTTTTTTTTTTTTTTTTTTAAAAAAATACACAGTATTCCTATTCAATCCTAGTAAGGGGACTATGAGGAGTCAGACCTGGTCTAAATGCTCTGCGAAGTTCAAGATCAAACATTTCTACTCGCTGCCTTTGTATCTTTGCGACCAATTCTTGTATTTTCTTCTCTGCATGTTCGGTCACCATTTTCCTTTGAACCCCTAGATTCATCATTCTTTCATCCCTTTGGAGCAGGTGAGCATAAATGTCTTTGACCACTGTCATCTCTGACATTACCCCCCTCCGAGCAACTCGGTATTCGATTCGGCCATATCGGAAGTTGTGCCAATTAGCAGAGTCCTTTCTTGATTCCTCGGTGAATCACCCAGCATTCTAGCTGCCTCTTTAAACTCTCCTACACATCTTGGATATACCGAGTCCTTTGTATTGCTCTGCATGACGTCCCAGTCAAACCTTTTACTGTGTATTTCATTGCTGGGCTGGGTGTTGCTCATTTTCACGTTGGAATGGGTTTCTTTTTCTCCTTGTTTCTTTTCACAAAGTCACTCTGGCAACCGAATAGTGAGCAGGAAGATATGACATACGGAGTCGGCTGAACGAGGGGGCTTGGTCCTTGAGCTGTTTGGGATAGGTATCTGTGTTGGAGCTAGATTTTGGTGCAGTGGTCTCAATGTTTAATTGCAAGAAGTGAGTTGGGTGAAGATTAAGATATTAATATGGACATGCTGTAGAGGAGAAGGTTAAGATTGGTGGGGATAGTAGGATACTAGAGGATATGGAGACTGCACCTACTAGTGTAGGTTCTGCTAGCTTGGTGGGGCTTGGACTGTATGAGAAGTGAGGCTAAGGGGGAACAGATGGGTCCTGGAAGTAGAATTGGTATGTTAGATGAAGCAAGGACTGCGGAGTTGCTTCTTGCTAAAGGGCAAATATTGGTTGACACAGTGCTCATCTGGCCGGTCCTACCACGGACTTTTGAATGGGCGGTACCTGCACAACGGGTTGCCATTCACACTACGCAAGCTGTTACGAGTTCTCACGTGAGGGTGGTCTACGCAGAGGCGGAACCGAAGCCCATATGTAAGCATGTGGACTGATCACCTACGAGAGAGAGAGACGGGCCGGAACAAGGAAGTGCTAGCGAAGGCTAGGTCGTATCTATTTATGGATAAACTGCTTCTGATGGGTTGACGTATAAGTATATGAACACACATGTGGTGGAAGGTTATGTTAGCTTTCGGCATGTGAGGTAAAGACCGTTAGCATATGAAGCTGGCAGAGCTGGCTATATAAGAAGCCTCTTGTATCTAGATAGAAAGGCAGAACCCAAGCACTGTCCTATTTATATATATTCGTTGAGCTCTGCTTCTTTTGAAGGCCCGAACCATAGGAACTCGTAACACGTCCGTACGCCCCTCCACGGTTCGCCCCTTTAGCACAGGCTGGGCACTTAACACAGGTGATGCCGAGGTACTATTGGTGCGAATCCCGGGTGGACTTGAAGCTCCAGTTTGTGTACGCCCAAGTGGGCCATAGTTGTAGGATGGGGTGGGCCACTGACCTATAATCCCTCCTGCAGGAGGCCATTTGTGAAGCTTGTGGGAGCGGTAACTATATTGTATGTAGATAGCAGCACAAAGTGGTGATTTTAGTCTCTAACGGTGATTTGATTGAGTATTTAAGGGGGAAAAAAAAAAAAAGTAGTGATTTGAGCTCGATTGATACAGTTACCGGAAGCCTATAACTAAGCTCACCTATGCAAGTTACTCAACTCACTTATCTTCGGAAGAGCCGAGAGATAGTGACAACCAATTTATTGACCACGAAATTCCTGTCACTAAAGAAGTCTTCCCAAATGGACATAGACAACGTCTGATCCTGTTCAGTGCACACTCCATCCTGCCTTCCGCCATACCAATACCCGCTGACCAAGAGGAGAGCTCTTCCTTCCTGCTGAAGAAGATAAATGTCAACTCCGATTACGAGCAGGATAAAGCTCCTGAACCCGAACTTGTAACAATCAAGTCGGAGTAAAATAAAGGGAAAACTCAAGCTAAATCGAATCCAATACAAAACGAAGTTTTCGCCACATATTCCAATATACTGTTCAAACAAACGGCAAGACAATTTGTTGTAGCAATGAACACCTTGGCCAGTAAAGTTTGAACCATGGAGAAATAAAATGCAACTAGAGATGATGAAGCAACAGTATTGAAGAAGGCAAGAAAAATAATTCCACCCTTCACACATTGCTAATGCTAGTCCAAATTCTACCAGTCCGATGGCATATCCACATACTGGAGTTCCTTGTACCAATAACTAAGGAAACAGAGACCCACACGTCTACGAGGAGTTCATACATGTTGGCTTCTGGACGGAAATCAGCGAAAGAAGACAAGGTTTTAAAGGATCAGATTATGACAACTAGAGACATCATATGATCACTGCGGCCCAAAACTGCAAAGAATACATGGGTGCTAGACTATCGGGCCTTTCTCTCCCTCATGCGCAAACGTCTTAACGTGCAGCCGACAAACTTTTTGGCAAAAAAGGAATGGAGAGAAGGAACAAAATCCGATAGCAGTGTACTACGGGGATCGAAACATCCCAAAAATGATTAGTTCCTTGGTGGGAGTACAAATACATCAAAGAATGGGTATGATGTCAAAAAACTGTCTCGTATTGGGGCCGCCTATCCATATTCGTTTCAAATCAGGAACTAAGTCCGGAAAGATAACTGGTTGGTGGCGGGCGCGAGGATTCTGCGCCACACGAAATTTTCTGGGGGCTCTGTTAGGAGCTCTTTTGAACGGGAGAGGATTTCCATGGGTAGTTTAATTATTCTTCAGTATGTTTTTAATACTAACTATTTCGTAGACCTCTATGTATAGATTATGGCCTCCAGTATTTAGTGATAACCTAATTACAATGTAATTATGGTAAATATATCGGCTGCTAGATATCAAAGCTATTGCATTCCGATTATCGTTAAAGTCCTATCGACGTGTGCCGAGTGAGAACGAATATTACTCCTCGAACTAGTCTTCTTGGTACCAGACTATCCTTGGATGAGTGTGCTGGTTGATTGTTCGTGCCAACCAGACTATGATTGTTCGTGACAAAAGCTCTTAGTGCCCCAAATTCAACTCAGGCCAAGTCTTGTAGAATTCATCTATATATTGATATTTCACTTCTTTTTGCTAGTATATGGCTTGCGCTAAAAACCCATACTTGTTGACAACCGCTATGCAATATGATCCCGTTTCTGGCTTAATGCTTGTATCAAGAATACTCTATATTACCCTAGTCGGGCACAATTGTCTAAAGGTGTGATTATGTAGCTGTACCTAATCACAAATTCCACCTCCGGGATCTGCCCATCTTGTTTTACTTCACTTAGTCTCCGATACCTGTCATCTTGCAGTCAGCTTCTGAGCCAAGGAAGGAGCGTGGTTCCACTACTACACGAAATCCCATCAAGTACATTGTAATTTTATACAGCCTGTCCATGAGAGGTGTTTGGGCCAAGGCCCAACCAGCCTACTAGTTCTCCGTACTGGAAGCGTAACGGGTAGAGAGAAAGGAGGGAGAGGAGAGTTTTGAGGCCACGGAGGCCTTTTTAAGTACCTGTATCACGAGCCCACTTAATCCTTCGTTAGTCTGTCGGGAGTCGGCTTAGTATCTTCACGAGTATCCTTATTTTTCCGTTCACGAGTCTTTTCATTTCATCATGGGTTCTCGTTTTCTTTTTCATGAGTTTCTTAGGGTCGAGGCTCAGTGTGGCCCCGTGAGTTATCGGACGCACAGTCCGTTATGCCAGCATGGGGTCTCGCTCCCATTTGTGTATTTAGTTAGCGTCGGACCTGGAAGATTAACATGCTTGGTCCCTGAACCCACCCGGGTTAGTGGGTGGCTCCTCATGGTCCCCCTAATGGGACCGAATAAATAGGGTACGCGTGCAAGACCCTAATATTTACATACGGAAAGATTGCAGCATGTGGCTCAACCCCAAGCACGAGGATGATTCTGCCCCAAAAAAAGAACTTAGAGATTTGGAGTTCAGAAGTGTTCCGTGCCGGCGCAGCACACTAGCGCTACCACAAATCAGCGAGAAACGGCTTATCATCGAATGGTTCCTAGAAACACTTTATACCGGGATCGAAGATGAAAGCTATGAGCGTTTTCAAAAGTTCTTTAAGGCGAGAACGGGCAAGAGGGATAAGTGATTGAACAGGAGTAATGAGTATTTAAAAAAAAAAAAAAAAAAGAGGGATAAGTTCATAGGGGCAGGGGGGATAACGATGAGGGCAGCCTAAGCTGCGGAGTGAGTCTTAATGTCAGTCAGGAGGGTAACTACTGACTTGTTTGAAAGTGATGAGTCGATTTTCGGAGGGCCAATGTAAGGAAGAGAAAGTGCAAAAGAAGGATGTTTGGGTTAAAGGTTCTGCGATACCAATATGAGATTCGCTATTGCAAGGACTAGCAAAAAGTGGAGCATAGTATCACGATATCATCTCTGAACCGTTTCAGGCCCTTTCTCTTTTTATCTTGCCTAGGATTAGGACACATATAGTTTTCCAGAACAACTCGAGGAATGAACAAGCAGATCCTGTTTGTTGCTTTGTGGAGGTTACATAGGTTGTGAAACAAACATAATTACGTTAGCTTCACCGCCGTAATTCACTAGTCATGCGAAGTCACGTTGTCAGACTTGGCAGCCCTAATCCCATGAGAGTACATCGAAATACGCTGTGCATGTACGAAACTTAGACTGGCTACGGAGTATTCAAATATAAACGCAGATATCTGCTTTCACCAAGTACGATACGGGGTCACCCCTCTAATGAGGTATTAAAAAAAAAAATACTGTAAACGGCGTTCCGGGGTCCCTAGCACAAGGCCTGCCGCAAGCAGTAGCGTAGATCTATCCGTACCTAGGTACCTACTTAGGTGATCTAGATCTACAACACGTGCCAACCAGACTACTACAACGTTTACTTAAGTGCACCTAACGTTATCGGGCTAGGTAGCTCAGATTCTTTACACGTGATTCTGATGTATTGATTACGCCATCCGTTACGTAAGTACCCAACAGAACCCCCGCTTGCAATAATGAACCCCAAGCTTCCCCACGACCCATTCGTGATTGGTGAATAGGCCAGAACGTGCTCAACTACAGAAATTAGTTATACGCCGCACACTGAATAGAAACAAACATATACTGCAACTCAACAATGTCCGTACCAACAAAGACTGTTATTACGCAAGGGGATGAAGTTACCTTCCCGAAGAAGGGAGACTTGGTCACAGTACACTACGTTGGTACTCGGAAAGGTGACAAGGGAACCGACCCAGTGAAGTACACCCCACCTTGATCATGACCCTCAACAATTGGACACTGGAGTTTCGCTGATGGCTATGCGCGACTTGTCAGGTTCGACAGTTCTCGGGACCGTAATGAACCCTTTCAGGTCAAAATTGGTATGGGACGGGTGATCAAAGGTAGATTCTGCTTCGTATTTCTTTCATTGCGAAGCAGGTACAGAGAGTAACTGACATTTGTCCTCGCTGATATTTATAGCATGGGATGCGCTCATCCCGACTATGTCCCTCGGGGAAAAAGCAACCTTGACTTGCCCTCCGTAAGTTTTGCAAACCCCCTATACGCATACACTCTGGGTTCAAATTAATTCTAATATATTCTGTTAGTGAATTCGCCTATGGACAAGCGTAGGCATCCATCATCGTCCAATATCCGTATTGTCGCAAACTGACATAATCATATCCCTTACCAGAGGCTATCCCCCCATCATACCAGCCAACGCAACACTGACATTGTGAGTGGGATACGGAAATTTCTTGGTCTTTTAGCAATGGTAGACTAACAGGAAGAGACAAACCTAGTGAGGTGGAACTTCTCAAGATTAACTGATGTTGGTGCCGGAATTTTCCTTGCGGTCGATAATTATATGGAATTGAGAATTACGGTCTCATTGGTCGCCATAGTCTTCTGTAGGAGAATTTGGGACGGAGCTTGATGGATTTGTGGTTGTTGATCTATACTGTTAGTCCAATGAAAATCATTTCTGAATCTTCGACTCTACCATATCTGTCAAGCTGTGGCATTGAACGCTTTCATCATGTTTGCAACTTGACCAACCATCATACCAGCAAGTTAGGATTATTATTGCTGTAGTTCCAGGACCTAGAGGAGACATAACGAAGCGACTATGGCATTTGGATACGGTGGAGAAGGGGGTCTCCTTCGTACATTGGCATAAAGTTACTGTTGATTATAAAACGGCCCTGGAAGTATATTCACCACCCAATTAGCGTCATGCTTGATGCCAGCACCCGCTGGTTTTGAATATATATTAGCACTTGCCTCGCCAAGTGGTATTTCTAACTTATTTTAGTCTGTTATATTCGCGTTGGTCTTACTCTGGTTATCTACCCTCAGGACACCTCAGCGAAGGTTAGTTGCGGGGGCATCTAAGATGCTTATGTAGGCTGTGGAGGAGAATCTTGATCACCGACTATGAAATTAGTACTCGGGTAATTGTAAGTACTTGAACCTCAGGGACCCTGGACTTATATTGACAAAGTCTTCCCTCGCTGTGGCTATATATCTACTGTTCCTTAATCAACAGCCTTTCCTACGCGAGGGGCGTAGTGCTAGGGGGCTTGGGGAAGGAGGGGTTTGATCCGGCTGGAGTTCTGCAGGGTTATTGGGACTGATAAGCGCATGTTTGAGCTGGAAATGGTAGGAGCCAACATCAGATATGCATATACCTTTGTTTGGTATTGGTGTTTTGGCTAAAATATGGGTAGATGCGGAGGAACAAAGGTCGTCGTGTTGTCTCTATCGCGGGCCCTAGAGAAGCGGTAGATCTTCGGTTATGATTTTTGGGGTCAATATCAAGATCATCAAGGACTACATGTGGACTATCTCAGCATACAGATGGATGACGGTGCCTAGGTATATTCCTTAGATCTTGACAATATACTCGTATATACTTACCAATCTGGAAATTCTGGCTCTTGCTTTTAACTGACGTTTGTCTATTCCGGTGACTTGTTTGGGTAGATGTTATACGTACAACGACAGCATGAATCCTCCGTCAATGGGGAGTGGCAATCTGGACTTTCTTACGATAGCTACCACAGGGTGTTGGTACTGGCGTAGCCAATCGCAAATCAGGACATCTCCTTTGGGGTATTACAGTGACATATATGTATGATTCTGGAAGTATTCTAGGCTTCGGTAAAGGTGTAATGGGGAGCACTTTCAAGGAGAACTGAGCTATGGGACTATGACAGAGGGAGAGAGGTTCCAAGGAGGAACGTATTTTATTGAGTTAGGCTAATATACAAGACGGTGCGTGAGGAGAGAGAGAACATAAGAGTGAGATTTGGGGGTTCCTTTTGCAAGAATCTCCCAAGAGGTCTGATTTATTATGATCAATGTAGGGTTCCTACGTTAGTCTTACTGAAGATTAACCTCTGCTAGCGGTTTCCATAACTGTATATGCCCGTCCAGTCAGCAAGTTGAAAGGTGGAAAGTGACAGGAAGTCACTTTTCTTCGAGCAGAAAGAAAGGAAAAAGCATAGAGTAACTCTAAGCGCTTGGTGAGTAGCGCCCAAAGGCAAGTAAGTTTATTCCGTAATCATTCCCGCTTGTATATAATTACAAGGCCAAGAATAAAAATCTATGTTCACGGGCATTTGTAATCATAGTATGATGTTGTGCGTGCGAGTCTTATGGTCAGGGAGGACTAATGAATACAGAATCAGGGAGCCATTATCACGGAACATTTAGGGAGTTTATGCTACCTACTTGTACTACTTGTAATTTGATACTCTGGAAAAATGCTTATTTCTTATCAGGCATGTGGATTATATGGTAATCGACTGCGGTCCTTTGACTTTAAAAAAACAACACGAGAAAGATATGAAGAAATGAGAAACGCCGCCTCCCTGAAACTGTTGCGTGGAAATATTGCCTTACACACACTATATCTTTCACTTATTCGGAATACATTTATTGTCCAACAAAGTCAACTTGAGCTATCCTTTTTTAACTCCTTGTCAGCCACTGTATTTGACATTTTGCGGATGTGCTTCAAAATAAACTTACCTTCACGTTCCCATGCTAGCTCTTACCAATCATTGCTAAGATGACGTCACAAGTATCCTCTTCCTGATTCACGTCGCCGATATAGCCTAACCACCCATCCCCAATCCTCGTGAACGCAATTCCAGCTTGTGTAGAATCAGGGTGTTCCTCCCCCTCGGGGTAGTATGGGTAGTATATCTTGCTTGCAGGTTCAACAAAATTAATTCTGCCAGCCTTCATGGAATAAGATGTCGGCAAGCCTGGCTCACGGCAGAGATTCACTCCTTGTGGGTTGAGTTGGAAGTACTCGCGACTATAGTTCCCATACCTCCAAGGGAGATCCCATTCGGTTTGCATGTATTCATCAAAGTCTGGAAATCGTACAAGGGACGAGAAGAAGTAGCCTAGGATAACCTTTCCACCAGTCTTTGCAAACGTCGTAACCTGTCGCCGGAGATTTGGTGACTCGGCAACTATGATGGGATCTGCAACGAAAACTGCGGTAAAACGTTGGGTCTGGAGATATTCTGACGCTTCGACCTCGGAAGTGACAAAGGTTACATCCACCTCGTTCTTGAGGAAGTCAATGGGCATTTCTTCCGTCAATTCGTCAAGAGCGAGGACAAGGACGGTGGGAAGTGCCTGGGAAGATGCCATGATTGAGAATATAAATTGCGATAGGCAAAGATTGGGTCACGATTTTAGAGAATTTGAGTGCCGAGAACCACAAATTGGGAAGGGTTCTTGGCAGTATCATGTGAAAACCTGTAATAGGTAAGTGGCGGAAGTGATAGCGATGCAAGTATGCTGGCCATATTAATAATTACTGTGGTATCTAGTCCAGACTACTAGTGGTTGTAAGATACACCTGCCAAACCCGACGTAGACGCCATGTGAAGGATGCGAAAACATGTGCACAAAGACAACAACATGAGGAAACATGTGCAAGCAGGTGCGAATGTGAACAAACATGTGCGACTAGAGCAAACCATGTATATATAGATAGCTAGAGGACCCCAATCAATCAACATCTCTCTCATACCGAGTCACATCAATATTCCCTTAACCTATCTTAGATCTCATAATCCTTACGGGTTATGTGCCCGGAAGCTTCAAAAGCACGCAGCCCACCAATACTCGCACGACACCAAAATGGCAGGATCACCAGGACCCTCAGAAGGACCAAACCCACCAGTCACCAACCCAACGACCAACATGAAAATCACCACACTCACCACCAAATTAAATGGATCAGATAACTACCCGGAATGGGTAACCACCATGAAGCTGTTCTTTCAGATGACTCAACTAGGTGAATATCGGGCATGGGACATTATCGAAGGCACCTAGAGAAAACCCACAGAGAAACCACAAGCATGGATGGATGGAAACCACTATATCCTACTCACCATTCTGAGGAACAGCGAACTTCAGGTTAGAAGTCGAATTGCCAAGGTCGAAGAGGCCAAGGATGCATGGAATACCCTCAAACAGGCATATGAAGGAAGGACAGCGACAGAATTCCATTCTTTACTGAGAAGCTTGGTATATCTCCACTATGACGATAGGATACATACGATCTCGGAACATATCACAGCATATGAGAAACTCTGGAACACCTTCTCAGGCATCATAGCTTGGGCAGACCTTACCAAGGATACAGGGTTCGGTAAAGGGTTGCTAGCCTTCTCCAGATGTGAACAGGTCAAAACCGAATTCCTACTCATGTCACTCCCCACATTCTACGCAAGTACAGTCGAGAACGTCAGGTCAAAAGAACAAACCTACGACGATACCGCTCGGAAAATAAATGAATACATCACTGCAAGACAAAAAGGACAAAACCAGCAAAGTAGGAAAAGGATTCACCCAGGAAGACGGAATCAACCATGATTCCGATAAAACCTACGCACAAATGATGAGATCCGAAACGTTGAAGATCCTGCTTATACTAGCTATGCATAAGGGATGGAGTATTCGGTGGGATGTAGTAACCGCCTACTTACAGGCGCTCCTACACCATGATGTCTATATTTCAGACATAAACGAAAATGGTGAAACCGAATACTGGAAGCTCAATAAGGCTCTATACAGGCTAAAGCAAGCAGGACATGAGTGGTTCAAAACATTAGAGAAAATCCTGGCGCTTGTAGGACTCTTATCAATGTATCGGAGATGAGGGGACTTATACCAACCATGATAATTCCCTTATCCTTGGAACTCATGTCGATGACCTTGTGGTAATTGCACCTAATGAGACAACACTCAACGAATTCAAAGAAAAAGCTGAGGAAAAAATTGAGTTTGAAAAACATGGAAGACCAGAAAAACTCCTAGGCATAGAGCTTAAGTGGAATAATATAAGCTCAGAGGTCATAATGACCCAGAAAGCACTCATAGAGACCATGGCTACAAAATACCTAGAAGGCGAACTACAGTACAAGAACTCCTTACCCATTAATCCCGAGCTATACGAGGAATCCAACGATGATTCCGGAGACACCAAGAAATACCAAGCGCTGACAGGAGGCCTACTATATATTCCAAGAATGACAAGGCCTGAAATATCTATCTTCTAGGGCGGCGAGCTTCTAAACACTCAACAATGAATTATAGAGCTGCCTTAGCTATCCTGCAAAACACCAAATATCTCGGAATAACACTGCACAAACCCACGGACTTACACCTTATCATATATGCAGATGCCTCCTATGGAAGCAGAATACATTGCTGCATGTGAAGGGGCCAAAGATGCAGCTTGTACTCAACAACTTCTAGATGAACTCGGGCTTTCACTGAATCCTACGGTAAAAACCAATAGTGAAGGAACATTCAATCTAGCTCACACCTCTCGCTGTCTACGAAGAACCAGACATATTGAACATCGGTATCACTACTTACGCCAACAAGTACAAGCGGACAGATTAGCTATAGCTACTATCCTAGGCAAGGAAAACCTGGCTGATATCCTTACTAAAATTAACCCTATGGCTACCATAAAGAAATGGCAAGATAGATGGATGAGATTGGCAGAGTAAAGGAGGGAGTAACATATACTCTGCCAAACCCGAGATAGACGCTATGTAAAGGATGCGAAAGCATATGCACAAAGACAACAAGAGGAAACATGTGCAAGCAGGTGTGAATGTGAACAAACATGTGCGACTAGAGCAAACCATGTATATATAGATAGCTAGAGGACCCCAATCAATCAACATCTCTCTCATACCGAGTCACATCAATATTCCCTTAACCTATCTTAGATCTCATAATCCTTACGGTGGTAATGGCGAGAATCTGTTGCGAATGTACTGCGCCTCAGGATCGAGATTACGCCTCGAGCTATTGATACAATAACTTTGCTGTCGAAGAGATTCTTCCTTAAAAAACTCAGTACTCATATGCTATTCCAGCATGGTGAGCCACCTGGAAACCCAGGTAGATGCAATTGAATACATGTGTTGTAAAAAACCGCCTCCTCATTGCTAGAGTGGGAAACACTCCTCCGAACCCTGGCAGTGAAGGGGAAATGGAAAAGTTACAAAGATAAATCCTACATAGAATCTAGAAATAAATCATCAGTGCCAGTTGAATCTCTTACTCCATGTGGAGCTCATACAGTACTTGTGGTGGTGTCTTTTGCCATATGTTAGAAGGGCTTAGGGGGCTTTACTTTAACCTCTTCCCCGAACTCTTTTTTTTAATCTTTTTTATTGAAACACTCATTATTCATATGCTATCTTGATCTGCAATCTTGATCTGCCAGGTCCAGCGGCTATGTAAGCAAAAATAATCTCCAGTACCAGTTGGCAAAAGAATATGAATAACCAAAGACAAATATGCCTAAGTACTGAGTGCAAGGCGAGAAAATAGGTATGAGCAAGGAGAATGACATCAAACCGGGTGATAATCAGACTTCCATGCTGTCATCAACCAGCTGCTACCAGATGAGCCTAAAAGCCCTGACTGCGATAGGTAAGGAGATGAGTTCACAGGAATAATAGATATCCAGGCATTCCTTATGTATTAGTAATCTAGTCTAACAACTGCAGACTTCAATGTAAATAATCTCACAGCCCCTGGATTGTGGCCCGGGTGTGGAGATACATTGTATTGCTAGATACAACAATATACCTAATGTGTGTGGTCCCTGAAATCAACATTCCAAACATAACTAACTCCGAGCATCACCATCCTCACCAGCAACTTTTAGAACCCTGCAGTACACATTTGAAACTGGTAATGATTACCCTATTCAAAATCTGATAGTGCACACACTGCACGTGGATGTATATTACGATAGACAAGATTTGGGTTGTTTTATTGTATTATTTTATATATATTTAAATAATTTATTCATACTTTACTCAGTACTTGTAATCCAATAGGAACTCCAGTTGGATTCAATTACATGTAGGCTGACTTCGATATATATATGAAGCTGATACAGAGGCTCATACCAAGAGGCTTTTCCTCCTTCTGGTTGGGGAATCTTGTATAAGCAATGCCCCTCATGCTGCTTGGCATTATTCAGCTCCAAACGGGCTCTAATGACAATGCATTTTATACCAGCCATATAGTTGATTTATTTTACCTTTACTATTGCTCTTAAAACTCATTACTACATGGCTACATTGCCATTACAACCCGTTATGGAGCTGAATGCATGGAGCATATGCATTGCATATGCAAGATTTCTAAAACGGAATCAGGAAAACCTTTTGGTCTCTGTATTTTCTAAGACTAAGGTAAGCTAATATAAAATATATATATTGTATAACTCTTAAGGTTGTTCTATGACTAAGCCGGGCAAGCCTTTTTTATATAGTACTCGTAGATGCCGCTTAGTATATACATACCGTATTAATTCGCAACTAAGAAAGTACCACTCGGCAGGACAGTATTAGTGTATAAGACAGGAGTAAAACAGCCTAATTTTGGCGGAGATATCCGAATCGTCTTTAAGACAGCAAATTTTTCTTATAGGACAGTAGGGTAGGAATGTCAACGTTGACTGGCGCTGCCGGTTTCTTTCACTCATCACCATCACTTGTTACAATGTCAATTCCGCAGGCACCTCGTGCTGGACCCAGTAATATATCAATTCCACAGGCACCTCGTGCCTGACTGGCAACTAGCTCCTAAGTCTGAAGACCAACTCGACCTGCCAACAGACACGGAGGATGAAAGTTCCGACCTTGAGATTGTGGATGATGAGGAGGAAGCGGATGGAAGTGACAATGAGCAGGGAGATTACATTACTGAAGCAGAGGCCATGCAATATGCTACAATTACGCTTGGAGAGGAGATCGTGTAAAAAGATATCAATTATGCTACTGTGTCGTTCCGGAATTTTTTTTTCCCCCCCCCGGAAATTCTTTTATAAGAAAGTATCTCGTGTTTAAGCTAGTATCGCATATAAGACAGTAAATTTAAGGCCCCTCCGACCGCCCGTTTGTGAATAAGACAGCATTCTTAGTTGCGAATTAATACGGTATGTAGGCACAGCCTACATACAATATCCAGTACAGTTCATCACCTGTATATGCATGCAGTGCATCAAGTTACTCATATTTATTGTACCTAACAACACCTGAGACTTAAAACCTCCTTCAGAATTGTTCCCCCCATCATAATCACACTCTCAGTGGCCCCCCCTACGGAGACCTCAAACAACACTAACCTCTCGGCCCACCTTGCAACGTATTTTGAAAATTTTTTTTTTAATTCTCATTACTCCTAAGTGGTCCCGTTGGGAAGACCATGAGGAGCCACCGGGTGGATTCAAGGACAAGAAAAGTTAACCTGCCAGGCCCGACGCTTAATTAGGGAAGAATCCGAAGACTTGAAGGCCTGACTGGGCCTCGCCCCCGGAAAGAAACCGATAAGGAAGAAGAACTAATAACATAGATTGACAATGGGCCTAAAAGAGAGCTCATGAATCGATCGAAAGGGTGAACTCGTGAATGGTGATAATAGATATAAGGGAACTCATGATAAGGGAACTTGTGAAATGTGTTAAAATCCCCACAAGAAAAGCAAATCAAACCGATCTGAAAATACACTAGGTGAGCTCATGATAAATGTAGTTAAAGAACTCCTCCGTGGCCTTAAAGCATTCCTCCTCCTCCTTTTTCCACTCCGGCTTGTCCAGCTCTTCCCAGCTGCGCTTACTGCCCAGAAAGCTGGTCCGCATGCGTCTAAATCGTGGCCAATCAAAGGAGATCTGTCCGTTCTCCAACGGGTATCCACATTCACATGTCCGGGGAACCACTTTGCCGATTTTGTGTAGCCTTTCTGGGGCCTGGAACTGTCCGCATCCTAGTGTGCCTGTCGACCCCATTCACACCAACCCCGCTTTGGTACTCGCCTCCTTACGGATGGCTCTCTAAGCAGCGCGTACTCCTCCGTGCGTAGCTATGCGTGCTATCCCAACGTATTTTGAAGATTTGCACACCCTGGGTACTAACAAAAGATATGTTGGAATATCTGTTAGGCAGCTAGCGAGGCAACACGAGTGCAGAGCGGATCTTTAGTAATATGCCTACTATAGCGGATGGTAATACGTAGAGTGGACAATAGAGCGCAGAGCACTTGAGTAAAAGTGGACGATGCGAGTGAAGACTTGCTGGATCCTTGGGAAAATACAGGTCCGGAGCATATATGGAAATTCAGGGTAAGAAAATGCGCAGGATGTGATATTCAGCCAATCAGAAGCAAGAGAATACAAGGATTTTGCAGATAGCGGTCGGTGGCAACCAAAGTGACTCAACCCGACATGCGTAAAATACTTGCGTACGTACGATCGTAAGATTCTTGCGGACATAAGGTGCTTGCGTGTGCGGATTCAGCTAAATATTGTCGTTGCGGCGATAGGTAGCGGCGATGGCACGGGTGTACCAGGTGTGCTTTCTAAGAGGTACCTTCGGTATTTCACGACCTCCGGGCTCGAGCCGGCACGTCTGGTGCCCAGGCCTAGCCCCTTCTCTCTCCTGAGGCTTTTGAACCACAGTCCACACGATGAACGAACTGAGCAAGACTAGCATGCTGCAAACCAGGATAAGCAACACGGAAACTCTCAGAAGTTGCCCCCTTGTTAGGCAACAGTTCACATGGGGTGGCTCTTGCGGGTAATATAGTATTTGTGGCACATCCCCGACAAAACAAACAGGCCGATATTGATAGTTTCTTAATTCGTACCTGGCTGCATCAGGGCACCACTGTTTATATCGAGAGCCCACATTTGTGTGTGTTCTCGCCGCATACCGGTACGCCTCAGTCAAGGTAAGGCTGATGTGAGCTTGCAGTTGCTATTGAAGTACCTATCTGATGATCATGAGATCAATGACCGTTGATTCTGTATTGCCGATGGAAGCGTATATTGTTGTTATCGGAGTGCATACGCTCACCCGGAGGCCACTTGGGTTGGCTAGTTTGTCCACACCTGTTCCAGCGCACCTTCTTGTGTTGTCATTTTCACTAACCCAGTACCCTCCATCATTTTTCCGACTACACGGTGTCAATACAGGTTCCCAGAATCCAACCAACCAACCTGGAACCACCATCCACTATGGATACAAGCTCTATCCCTCCCTCCCCCAAGATCCTAGAAATCTATGCCAACCTCCGATCTCAACTCGCCCTCAGTGCATCCCCCCGTACACCTGCTGAAGTTCCACTTGCATTTAGTGAAGCCAGGCAATTGATTGCAGCGGCATCCAAGAGTGTCTCCACTTCCTTGTATTTGTACATGTTCCTCGCTGGCCTTGCGGTACTTAATCACCAGCTGGCGGGGCCTTTTCACAATCTACCCGCCAACGCATGGGAAATCACCGACGACGCCGATGGAAAACTTGCCCATGCATGGGCTAGCTTCCTATCCATTGATGCCGAACGCCTATCTAGCGATACAGTCTGGTCAGCCGTCATCAACCTCCTCTCTGCCGCCGGTAGCAATGGTCTGCAACAACAACAACAACAACAACAACAACAAAAACAAAAACAAAAACAACAACAACAACAGCAGCAGCAGCAGCAGCAGCAAACCACGGATGAGAACTTGACTACGCCCCTGCGTGCTCTCTATGCACCAGTTACGCCCTGCAAGCGTCCCCCAACCTCTGATGCCGATACTCCTATCCATGCAAACTCGGCCTTGCAATTTTCTTCCCAAGCCCAGACACATGTGGATATCGATCCATTCTTACGCGCGGAGCTGTTCGGCACTGTTTTCAAAGACGTCAAAGGCTTCCATAACTTCTTCCCCGGAATCACGGCACAACAGTGGAGGTGCGCAGTTGGCTGCCCGGCATCATGTGCCTGTGGCTTCCTTTGGCCCACATCCAGCGACCCCGTCCTGCCCTTCCCGGACAGCATCACTGAGAGCTCTGTGCTTGATTGGTTTAGTATATTTAACCAACGACACCTCTCCAGAAAGTTCTACACCTCGTGCACCCGCTCACTTGCAAACTCTCACTCCTCCTCAGACCGCCAATGTGATCTTTTCCTTGCCCCTACCAGCCTCACCTCCGGGACATTTTCTGTACCCGTCGCGCACAGCTGGACTTCCGTTTTGATTCCTGCGGAACTGAAAGCCGCATCGGCGAGAGATGGTGCTCCAGACACTGTCATGCAGCTTGCAGGTTATGTGCGGGAGGTGTTCGGCGCCCAGGTAACCCGGAGGTTTGTTCACGCATTTACAATCTGTGGGCCCTTTCTACGATGCTTCCTGTTTGATCGCGCGGGAATCTCAATCTCCGAGAGGATCAATATTAAGAAAAATGATCGAACGCAAAAGATATTTTCCAGGATACTACAGGCATATGTGTCCATGGATGCGGTGCAGTTGGGATTCAATGAAAATTATGAGTATATTCGTTCTGATGACAACAAGGGTACAGTGTGCATGCCATCACCTGAGGCACCCAGACCTCAATTCTTGACGCTCGGAGGAAAAAGGTTTAAGCTCCGAGAGAACCTATACCACCGGCCAGTGATTGTCTCTCGCGCTACAATATGCTGGCTAGCAGAGGACTTAGTTACGAAGAAGCAATGTGTTATTAAGGACTCGTGGCGGGCGAGCTGGAGGACTCCCGAAGGGGATTTACTCGCGCTGGCTCATCAGCATGGAGTTTTCGCCATATCTACCCCGATTGTTTATGGGGATGTCACCGTACAGTACGGCGAAGAGGCAAAGGTGGATACAATTGACCAGGTGAGACGGTACCTGAGCTACGATGGTGCAAATGAGGTTGTGTTGAAATTCAAGCGAGGAGATGCACTGCATTGGCTGGGCAGCTCGCTGCCAACCATCCAGGTGATAATGTCATCCGGGGTTGTTCCACCTCAAAACTGCAAGATGCGTTCAGCAATTGAGATGATGCCGGAGCTGCTATCAGAGAGGAAGATGGCACGGCTGCGTCCGGCGAGCGCGCCGGTAGTAATTGGTAAACGGCCCGCCAGACCTGAGGAGCAAGGTGACGAGGGACGGCAGCGGAAAGTCCCAAAGAGAGGAAGTACCCACTTCCATGGATCCAAACGAAACAGACTCAGGGCCGTATTACCCAGGGATTGTAAAAGGTCTGACAGCGCTGCGAGCGTCACCAGCATCTCCGAGTCCAACGCGAGCCCGAACACCGTCAGCCAGCCCAGTAAGCACAGCAATAGCACAACTCGATCCAAGGTTCATGATAAGAAAAAAGCCACCTCCCCGAGCTTGCTATCACGAGGGCAGACAATAGAGTATATTACGAGTTTTGACCCGCGTAGTATGTATATGGATATGACACACACAATTATTGTTACCAACCTTGTGGGAAAAAATATTGAGAAATTTGCGTCTGAAAAGGAATTACTGGAAGGAATGAGGGATGCCATTAAATGTGCGTTACCATAGAACTATGTGATTTCACAAGCTGATTTGCGCAACAAATAGGCCATCAATCCCTGCTGCGGTCTGCCGGGATCCTCCACCGAGATATTTCTCCAAACAATATTATGTTATACAACCCCGAAGACAGTGATACTTTGGCCTCCGATCTGCCAAAGGGATTTCTCATCGACCTGGATTTGGCCAAATACATCGGCCCCAATACGACTACTGCAGATGGCACTTTGAACGGAGTTCGCCGCCGTACAGGGACTATGCTGTTCATGGCCATTGAGATTCTCATGGTTACCTGCTCACGACACTGCTGGAGGCACGATTTAGAATCCTTCCTCTATGTCCTCATCTGGTGCTGTGTGAGTGGGCCGGATGGTGCTAACAACGCGGATAAGAAGAAACTGGAGTCAATGTGGAGTACCGGGGATGCGGCATCACTGAAATTAAACCAGGTTAGTCAGAGGGTACACTGGGTTCGACTTATGGAGCTTTTTGCGACGAGTATGAAGGGAGGGGCAGCTGAGTGGGTCGTGAATGGGTGGAGGGATATCCTCTTTCCTATCGAGTCAAGTGGAATGGGGGTGATCACTGGTGAGGAAGGTATAGATCGGGAGCAGGTATATGAGGATATACTGGCGGTGGTGGATATAGCCTTGGGGATGTTGAATGCGGACACTGGATTGAACACGACGGGGTTGAATACAGCCAAACCTCTACATTAGCTTCAATGCTATTGAGGAGTTGTGCATTTATAGAGGTTTTGCTTGGCATCACGTGAGCACGGGCAATAAAGTGTAAATTACTACTATTTCGTTCCAGCTTAAACTGACTTATTTAAGACGCTGTCACGTGCCTCTATTGTATTCATTACCCTGAACCTGATAGGCTTGGCACTGTATAGGCTTGGCACTGCACGGGCTTGGCACTGCACGGGCTTGGCACTGCACGGGCTTGGCACTGCACGGGCTTGGCACTGCACGGGCTTGGCATTATACGGCTTGGCATTGCGTGGGCTCAGCATTAGAGACTCTTGCAGCTTAGTCTGGTTGTCTTGCAGCTCATAACCCAGCTAGCGCACTTAGACCCAGTGAGCATGAAAGTGTAGAAGTAATCATCAACGTGTGACAACATACGTACTATGGCGGCTTACATGCTTATGAGGAGGTAATGACATTTAAGACTTTCGGAATGGGTAGATTCGAACACTTGGGTTATATGCCAGAGGTGCGGAATAAGGACTTTGCATGTTACTCTACCAGCTACTTGTTGCATATAGAGTTTGTGATCTGTAATGTTTTGTATGATATAATTGAAACTTACGTACATACATACATGTTCTGTAAATACGGGTATCTTGCTACTAAGGTGAGACTCTAACCCTGTTCAGAAGTCTGTTGTGAAAGATAGTCATAGGAAGCGCGAGAAACTTGATGTATATTCAGTTATTATCAATTAAGCTATTAGCAATATAATTTCGTCTACATACTTAGAGTACAGGGAGCTATTATCACATGTTGAGTTGATATTCCGGTTAGTTAAATACACCCGGACCCTACTACCATTATTCTATTGGACTTTTGCTCTAGAACCCCATGCACGGGACCATAGAATACGATATCATATAGATAGCTGTTTGTAATTTATTCATATCTCATATCTGACATCGATTATCCTCCTGTTTTCCTAATCTCAAGCCCGCACAGTGCCAAGCCCGCGCAGGTTCAGGGTAATAAATACAATAGAAGCTAGACGTAACAGCGTCTTAAATCAGCCAGTTTAAGACGCTGTAGAGGCTGGACGTGACAGCGTCTTAAATCAGCCAGTTTAAGATGCCGCAGAAGCTGGACGTGACGGCATCTTAAATCAGCCAGTTTAAGAAGCCGCAGAGGCTGGACAAGACAGTACACGTGACTTTATCATAGGCAGAACCTTATCAGATTCTATCTTCCATCTTCACCAAAGATGTGAGATTTCAAGAAGGCTCATTGCTGTATGAATACATATACCGTAGAAATTGTCCGATAAGCCTGCAGTCTTAAACACAGTACGTTGGTTTTGCCTCTAGCATCCTCACCGTCCTATTCGCGATTACTGTCTTAAACACAGTTACTGTCTTAAATAAGGTTACTGTCTTATTATTTCGCGTATTGGACTTTCAGAATCGGCAGGTACGTTCTGTGCTTTATTGGTAATGCGTCGAAGACTGATATTCTTTCGTTGCTTAAATCTAGCAAACCATGGTCGTGAAAACTGGCATCCTGTATATAGCTTATTGCCTAAAGCATCTACTTGTATACGCTCTGGATATGAAGCTTCAAACCAGGATTTTGCCTCGACAATAAACCATGACCACCCTATTTTCACTCCTGTCTCACGTAACTTGAGAAACTTTTCATGGATATGATTTTCCATTTCCGGGAACTGTGCTATTCGACCTGTTGTTGCTTTCTTTTGTTTCGTCTTCATTGCAAGAATAACAGCTTCATTTTTGATCCATTGACCAAGCATCCTCTCAGAGATTTTTAACCGCTTAGCAACAGCATACTTGCTTAATCCCAACCCTTCTGGAGGTGATATTGAGTATTTCCTCCAGTATGTAATTGTTGCTAGCTTAAATTCCCGTGTATACTGCTTTCTCCGCTGACCTATAACAGCCAGGCTAGCAAGTGTATGAATTTCTGCCAGTTCATTGGTCGCTTCCCCAGTTGTGTTCACTTCTACTGTCTGTTCTGGTACAGACGCTTTGGCCTTGTTCAAAGGGAACTGTGAACGAGGCCACTTGACAGTGTTCTCAACTATGGGACCAGGTCGTTTTGGTGGCATGTTGAAGGTTATTGTTGATGGTGAAGTTAAGGTTGGAGACAAACATAACAGAACCTTCACCTAAGCGTGAACCTTCTAGCAACCTTATACTGTCTTATTGGCAGTACCCCTACAATGTCTTTTGCAGCCGAGTTGCGCCACCGTCCTACTCGCGATTACTGTCTTAAACAATATTACTATCTTATCGGACAATTTCTACGGTATGTGTATTCTGACTTAGGAAATTCTGGTATAGATGGAGAGGGAAGAGCAGAGAAGCTAGCAGAAGAAGGTGATGTACGAATGTAGACGCTTGAGAAAGAGACAGTAGAGAATTCGTAAGTGCAGCACGTGAGAGCTTTTTTAAAAAAAAAAGTCTATACCTGACCCAAGATGACTCGAAGCCTTCCCCCTTAAAAGGTTTGACCTATGCTTTCGGGACAAGAAGTGAAAAGGCTACGTACAACTGTATTCCGCCAACGTAAAGAACTATGAAAGACACAAATCACCAACCCGAGTCCAAATCCGAGTCTGAATCTGCAACCCTAACCTCCGGCCTCCTCCTTCCTCTGTCTAAATCATATACAATCGTAGGCAGCGAGCGTCCTCGAACCTTCATCTCCAACTGACCGCCCTGTACATGGAGGAGACCAGACTAGTAAGGAAAATATACTCCCGAGCTGGTAGGTGTCAATGTATTCCTAAAAATAGACTGGTTTTTCTATGTTGCAGTTGGGGTTTCGCTGCCTTAGGTCCCACAAGATTTTTTAGGGACTGTTTTGTACTGACGGGAGGTATCATTGGGCCCTCGTCCTTTACCACTACCTCCAATCCCTTCTCGTAATTAGATAGTTCCTTTATCAAGCATTTCCACATCCTCCTGAATCGTGTCTTTGGCAGGTGGTGTGTCACCCGTCGATATGCTGTCCTTGGCCTTCTCTTTCCTTCCCCTTTCCCTTCACTCCTCTCCATCATCTTCTTTCTTCCTCTTCATCGCTTCTTTCAAACATTTCGTTCTTGTTGTATCTGCCACTTCCCAGAATTGGCTCTGTAGCAGTATCTTTCACTTTCATGGAGATGGGCACTCCTTTTGCTTCCCAACTCGGTCTTCGTACTAGACATCTGCTCAGCTTGAGCATTAAAGGCCATCAACTCCCTTACCAGCTTATTAAGCTCCCGTATCTTTTTTGCATCCTTCATAACTCTATTAACACTGTTCTCTATTTCTTTTTACCTCAATTTAAGTTACTCTTCTTCTCTCTTCTTCTAACCCACTGATACGTTTGTCTTGCCTAGTGGTATTATGGGGACTCCAGCTTCTTCCTAACTGCCCCTAATAATGTATCAACTGGCCTCCCTGTCAAACATCCAGCAAAATTGGCTAAAAATAAATCGAATTTTATTAGCTCTACCTTCATCGTTGGTACAGTTAAACCTAGGTATACCGGAACTCGTTATAGCGGAAACCTTGCTATAACGGACGGCCTCAGATGATTTTTCTGTTTCCCACCCAAAGCTCCTCGTTATACCGGACTATAGAAGAACCGGACTGGAATGGAGATTTATTGATCTTAAAAAATAAATACCAAATATTCCTAGATACACCGGAATCTGCTTAGAAGGCCAAAATCCCGAAGTTGCTTCTGGAATTAGTAGTAGCTTGATAGTGTTTTAAACCTTCCCGGGCCTGAAGAACTGTCTTCAACCATGTCAGAAACTTGAATTTTGTGCTGGGAATAAGGAAAAGAGAGTGCCGAAACCGAGAGATTCTGGAAAAATGTAACAAGATCATCAAGCTGCGAAATAGCTTCTGAAACTGTCGGTACTTTTGGAGGTATAGGTTCATCAACTGGCAGAATTGCTGATGTTGCTTCCGAGTCGGCGATAGCTTGCTGCATGCTTGGAGGAATTCCAGCTTGAATGATAGTAGAGACTAGAAGGATATCAGGATTGTGATTGTAAATAACAGCATTTCAACCATCCTTCTGCACTTTCCGCTACCCCAGGATCTAGTACAGTTACTTGTTCGGTAATATCTTCAGTTTCTAAAGTAATCATACTAGCTTTGAAGCAATTGCAGCAGATGGAACGTTTCTACTCCCAATAATCATATATTAAGGAAAGGCATAGTTAGCTCAATGGCATAACTACCTCAGCGAGGAAGATACAGATACTGTCTTCTCTGTTTCACCTAAAGGATGAACCAATCAAGTTTAAACCGATTGGTTCCCTTCACAACCTATGGGCCTATATCCAGTTCATCTGTCCCCCAGCCACCATAATCATCATCCTCATTATCCTCATCCCGCAAGCCCTCCTATAATATTTCCATCCGTGAGGGAACTCATTCTCTCCAAAGACATTGGGGCCTTATATTTTGCCACTGCTGGGGTGCCAGCCGACGTGGTGTATTGCGTGCGGTAAAGGTTTGGTGTTTGGGTCTGCGCCGCCTTTTCCTCTGCTTTTGCTCTTACCCGACCGTGGCATTATGGCAACCATTATCTGATATTGGTTGCTATGCGCCGCTTTTACTATTAGACTTTGGAATCACCATCAAAAGAGCTTGCTGTTTTCTTTGGAAGAATCGCCCAGGAAGTCCTAAAACTTCACCTTCGGGGGAAATCTGTAATTCCGTTCATGCCTCGTTAAAAGTCTGAGCGCTACTGTTCCGTCCTCGAGGGCTATAAAATACTGTAATTGCCGACGTCGGAAAACCTCCAGTTGTCGAGTTCGACCATGTGGGCTCATCTTGCACGGTGTACGTAGCAGCTCACGTGAGGCTAAGTTGCGAGCAGTAATCAATCAATTTTGGAGTTGTCGAAGCAAAAAAACTTTCCATCTCGTTCAGCAGCGATTCTATGGTATCTTCGGCAAGAGGTTGTTTGGCTATTGAGGCATTGTACTAATTTATCCAAGGTCGGCCTTCTAATTCACGGGCTCCTTTGGAACCTATCAAGTCGAACTATAAATTGAGTCGATCTAGTAGAGATGCGAGCAACACCACATAACGGTAATCATTGAATATTGCATATCAAAGACCATTTTAGCAAATACTCATTTCTTTATGGTCTTGCAGGTAAAGGAATTGCTACGTGTGTTGCTCAATGGCCAGGGATTGTTGGGATTCCTCGAATATTACAATGTGATAATGGGACCGAGTATAAAGGTGTTCTCTTAATACTATTGTGGAAAAATGGTATTAAAGTAATCAATTGTAGGTCAAGACATCCACAGACTCAGGGGCTTGTTGAACAAGCAAATGGAGTTATGAAGTCCCTGGCTTGCAGACCATGATAGTAAAAAAAGCAAGGTAACTTGGACTTCATAACTCCATTCACTTGTTCAACCAGCCCCTGAGTCTGTGTATGTCTTGACCTACCATTGATTATTTTAATACCATATTTCCGCAATAGTATTAAGAGAACACCTTTAAACTCGGTCCCATTATCACACTGCAATATTCGGGGAATCCCAACAATCCCTAGCCATTCAGCAACACACTTAGCAACTCCTTTTATCCGGAAGAGCATAAAGAAAAGAATATTTGCTAGAATGGTCTTTGATTTTCAATATCCAATATTTACCGTTATGTGGTGTTGCTCGCATCTCTACTAGATCGACTCCAAAGTATAGTTCGACTAGATAGGTTCCAAAGGAGCCCGCGAATTAGAAGACCGACTTTGGATACATTAGGGGGAGAGGGGGGTGTTTGAAGGGGCTGGGCGAGAAACGGGGAGCGAAGGACAATGCTTCAATAGCCAAACAAACTCTTGCCGAGAAATTTTGCCATTTGGTCGCGAATCTTTTGTGCTACGGAAAGTATAGATTCCTCTGCTTCAGTTAGTATAATTTTTGAAGAAGTAGCAGCAGTAGGCTCCATTAAGGCAGGATCAATTGGAATTGATCTTAGGGAAGGTGAGATGATGTATCCCGGAGTAATGTGCTCCGGATGATGTGCTCCGGATGATGTGCTCCGACGTACGTGCTCCGGAGTGATATGCTCCGGCATGATAGCTAGAAAATGTCAGCAAAATCACGGGTATGCACTGTAAATTAAATCCCGTTCCTATTGGAAGAGCGCTTTGTTCAGACTCATCTAAAAGCTTGTCCTCAATCTGATCATGTTGGCCTGGTTTTTTCAAGAAACTATCTACTATTCATCTCGTTGTTCTTGCCAGCCACTGCGATACTATTCATCTCGTTGTTCTTGCCAGCCGTTCGCAGTGGCTTCAGTTGGCTGTTCGCGACTTTGAATTTAGAGGCAACAAGATGAATGTAAAGAGCACTATGAAAGGGTCGGTGTTTGTGTTGGGGTCCTGTTACGAGAGGTTTGTGCCAACCAGACTCGGGTCCTGTTTGTCGTGGAGTCGTATTTGTGGTAGGATCGTGCTTGTGCGGGGTTGATGTTGACTACCTGTCGATTTCTCGCCCGCTCACGTAAGCAGCAAAACAGTAATGACTTGCGAACGACTAGAGTCTTGGCATGAGGCTACGTATTCTAGAAATCCACATCCAAATCAATCAAATCTACCTGGATAGTAGTCTCGAACCCGACCGCTCCTAGGGAGCCTGGATAGCAAATATAACCAGACTATAGCAAATAAGAAGTCTGGTTGGCACAACAGCCTAAAATCACCGTGCATATACGTAACACCGCCAAAATTAGCCCCATATGAACATGCAAATGAGCCTAGAAATCCAGTCCAACTCAGCCGAAATCACCATGTAAATCAACGTAAAATCAGGGTGGAAATAAAGCTTAAATAATTGAAGGAGTACCACCAGTAGGCTCCAATATATATAATCACATAATGGCTCTGGTTATTGTGGAATAGAACGGGTAGTATTGCTAATGGGAATATATCTCTCCGTGTTCTTCATCGTTGTACAAATAACACTGGAGTGAGGGCCTTATTGGCAACCAATTTTTAAATTGGTTATGAAGGACATTATTACATTTTGCGTCTTGGCAGTCACCTGATGACGTGAATCATTGAGCTTACTAAGAATAGTACTTATCAGCAACAATCATTCCGATAGTCTCATTCCTGCTAAGGTACCGGCAGCGGCTGTCATCTCCAACCATCCGCCTGTTCCCGATGCCTACGCCGGTGCAATCCCGATCACTGGACAAGTACACAGCATGGGGTCGAAGTATGACCTGTACTGGTAATAATTGTCGCTCGAAGCGTATTGTCAAACTGACAGTGAGTAGCCAGTCAAATAGTAATCATAGACTAACAGTGAGCTATACACGCCAATCGTGAAGAGCAACTTGAGCAGTTGCGTGTAGAAGAAACCAATCGTCAAGAAAGTGGGAATGTCCATCCAACATCTCCTGTTAATCTCCAGCGGCCTCTATCCCTTCAACTCTCACCTCAACATCAAGAACAGCATTAAAATATACGAGCACAATCACCGGTACTTGGCGGTTTGAGGTCTCAGCACACCATTCCCACTCTTACTTCATTCGCAGTTACGCCTGGGCACGAGCCGAGCCGGCTCGAGTCAAAAGCTCGAGCCCGGAGGTCGTTGCAACCGCGAAATACCAAAGGTACCCGGGGAGTGGAAATTTTCAAAATACGTTGCAGTCCCACCCTTACCTCTGTTGTTTCTTTACCTCAAAGACAACACCTCCTCCGGCAGTCCAGGAGTTCATTACCTACTCCCTTTAGAAAACAAGATGGCTATACAGTACCTGGCCCTGGACCTTATCAGTTTAATAACTATCTCTACAGTTGTAGGCTATTTAATTTCATTAATCAGGAGTTTATTCAGGATGAGCCACCACGTCACCAGATTTATTGCTGTGGAAAGTACGGAGGCGCGGAACAAAAGTTTTCCGGAGTCGAGGCCCAGTCAGGCCCCTTGGGTCATTGGATACAGTTTAAAAAAAACGAAAAAAAAAAACGATTCGGCAATCTTGGCAATTGGTGGTTCGGGCAGCACGATTCATCAATTTTGGCAATTTGTTGGTTCAGGCGGGTGCATGGTTCGAATATTAGTCCAAATATACCAATACCCCTTGCGGTATTCTGGATTTCATTTATATCAATTGCCACTTGCACAATTATGGTGCAAATATATTGCTGTGCTCACCCCATTTTGACATTCCCGAATTCCGAGCTTCCTCATGATCGCAAACGCCGGGTCTACCTCAGAAGGATCTTACTCTATTTGACATACATGGTCTATACCCACCCTTAGGACAACTGTTGATAACTCCATTACGGAGATAGCTGTTCATAGGTCTTGATCGATTAGGGCAAGTAGTTGGCAGTCGCAGCATAGGATAGATGGTCCACTGGCTATTTTTTCTCAATACGTGTGCAGTGTGGGTTCTCCTATCGATGGATCTGGTTAATGCTGGTGGGTGGCTATGTTGCATACTTAAGGTATGAGAATGGAACACAGGGCTATATGAGATCGTGGGCAGCATAGGAATTTGATGGATGTGAAATGGATATGATGTGTTATTGTTATTTTGTGCTTTTGTATTGTAATATACCTACATCGGAATATGTGAGTAATTATTGGTGAATCGGTTAGCACACTCTCTTCTGCCTGTTTCTTCACCTATGGGTAAAATTAGAGCAAGTAGAGGCTAGTAGGCTTGACCGAAAGCATAGGTCGAACCTTTTAAGGGGAGGCTTCGGGACCCCGCCATGACCTTAGGTAGATCTCGGATATAGAACTATTTACAAATGAAATAACAAAAGGCTTGCCGAATCAACATAAGTAAGGGAATTGATTGATACTCATCAAAATCAACTGAAGAAGGAATAAAAGAAACAAAAGAAAAAAAGAATCTAGAGAATCAGTGGTATAATATCTAAAGATAGACATTATGATGTCTACACCTTAGAAAGAGGAGAGTAGGAGGAAGGGAAGAAAAAAGGCTTTAGAACCCCCCAAAAACTGGAAACATGGCCCAAAAGTTATCAGAAGAACTTAAAAATAGCCTTTAGGAAGAAAATTCTAACTGGGCTCCAGATACTAGAAAAACAATGAGGTTAGGGACCATAACTATAGAAGGAAAAAAGGAAGAAACTGGCAGGATGGCTTTGGGTAACAGTTGGGGGGTTCAGCATCCATAATTAATCTCAAGCATCACCTATCTGTTCTCCAGCTTCGAAAACCCCAATGGTAAAACCAATTACATCCTATTTCTAATGTTCCTCCGCAAATAGCAGAGTAAGCGGAGGTAGAGATAGCAGTGGAAGTAGTGGCTCCTATGGGAGTAGGCAGTCTAGTGGAGGCAGGAGAAGCAGCAGGGATAGGGGGGCGGTCGTGGAGATAGGTAACATAAGATGTGTGGAGATATCTTGTTAGGCAGCGGGAGTGGTTGGTCCTAGCGAGGCAGCGGCGGCGGCAGTAGCAGCAACGGCAACGAGCACGGGTGCAAGCAGATCTCTAGTAATAAACCTACTGGAGCGGATGATAATACGCAGAGTGGGTAATAGAACTAGGAGAATTATAATGCGAGTGAGAACGAGGCGAATTGAAGACTTGCTTGATTCAACGAAAAATACAGGTCCGGAGCGGTGTCTATATACATGGAAATTCAGGGTAAATGACAAGCGCAGGGATGTGTTAATCGGCCAATAAGAATCAAGGAAATGCAAGGATTGCGGATAGCGGTCGGTGGCAACCACAGTGACTCAATCCCAACATATGAAAAAATACTTGCGTACGTGCGGACGTAAGATGCTTGCGTATGCGCGGACGTAAGTTACTTGCGTGTGTGCAAGTTCAGCTGAATATTGCCGTTGTGGCAATAACAGCTTTGATAGATAGCGCTCTGCCGGACAGCGGCGCCGGACAACGGTTGGCGCAATAGCAACCTCCGGGTGTATTGGATGTGCGTTCCAACAATAGGCAGGACAATGTAGGTGGCGGAGGCAGTATAGGCAGTTGGATCAATCTTTGTTAGCTACTTAGAGTATATTTTGTTTGTATAGGAGACTCGAATTCCTTGGTATTGCTAAGAATTGTCAGATTGCGTGACCTGATGCACGTGACTTTTCTTTTTTTGTACATACATTGATGTGCAACTTACTTGATTACATTACAACTCTTCTCGCTAGCAATCAAATCTTCGCCCCTCCTATATCCGACATCTACTCATAGATCCAATTTCCTAGGTCTACTATTATAAATACAACCCAACTCTCTGGATACTAACTCAGAATAGCTTACGTATAAAGATATGCAATCCGTGTAGGAGCAAGAGAATTGTGAAGATGACAGTAAGGACTCCTTATAAAAATTGTAGTATATTGGTCTAACTAACCACTTTGCAGTGGAAGAAAGGAGACTTTGAGAGAGTAGAGCTTGAGAGCTGAGGATGATAATTCTCATGTGTCACTAAGAGGAACAGAAAGGAATATATGAAGATCAAGATTAGGAATGCCTTCTTGTAGCCAGCACACTTCCTCAAGTATTGTGGCTCACTTGGAAGAGGAACGGAGGCTTGATCTCATGGATCTTTCATCATTCTTGTGCACTGGTCTTAGGTTCAATTCCTGGCGTGATATTTTTTGCCTTTTTTCTTCTATGTTTTTGATGCTCTAATATTCCTAGGGATCGTTGCCATATGAGGCCTATACGGCCTCAGTTTCCTTGTATAAATGAAATCCTGAATACCCCCAAGGGGTGGGTGTTGGTATATTTAGACTGATTGCCGAATTATGCATCCACCTGAACCCCAATTGCCAGGATTCGGCACCGTGATTTGATATGGGACGTCCTCATATTCCTCATTGGGCTCGTTCTGGACATGCTCGTATTTGCTCTTTCCAGAGCATGCTCATATTAATGGTTCATTCAGAGTATGCTCATATGCATGTTTATATGTATGCATATATTGGTTTGTTGGACTCATATGAGCATACTCATGCCAGCTGAATCCAAGCGTTATTTATATACTGTAATTGATGGCTTTGGCAGAACGGTTAACCTAGCAATTGGTGGTTAGGTGATTCGGCAATCCTAGCAATTTGTGATTCACGGCAGTGCACGCCACTAGCGGTGCATGATTTGGAAATCAGTCCAAATATGGTAGGTATTACTTTTCAGGCCATTTCTGATTTAGTTAATATCAATCCAAGCTTCCATAATTATTAATCAAAAAGTTAGGAATATATGTATCGGGACATGTTCATATGTACGTACTTATATGGGCTAATTAGGATACAATGCAGATATAAGCTTATTGGACTTATATGTAGAGCATGCCCAGATGAGCGAAATGAACCTATATGAGCATGCTTTATGTAAATAAGTATCAATAAGTTTGGACGTGGCTAGTATAAGTATGCGCATATGGGTTCTTTCACATGAGTTCATCCGGGGCATGCATATATAGCCTATATATCTGCATGCATACTCTGTATAAGCATACCACTAATTAGGGTATACATATGAACATCGCAGGATCTCATATTTGGAAATACCGAAAGTAGTTTATCCTAATTAGGGGGCGTGGTTTAGTGGTATAATACCTCTTTAGCATAGAGGTGGTCCGGGGTTCGATTCCCCGCGCCTCCAGGCATTATTTTGGAACTCTTCAAAAGTGTCCCCATTTTCTTTTCTTAATCCATGTGCAACTACTATCTCTACCCTCGAAAGCAATTAATCCAGGAATGAACCATCACGTCATCACATTTACCAACCAGACTAACATTTATTGTACGTACACATTGCACTGCCGCGTTCCTTTGAAGGTAGCAAAGTAGCAGCAACTACAAGCGCATGCACTACTGTGACATTTCCGACATCATCACCACGCGTACCAACAATACCTACAAGAGGAGGAAAATGCAAAAACCAAGGAAATAACTAGTCTGGTTGTGAAATAACCACTTATATCAGGCTCAACTAGGGTAGCAGCTATAACATCCTTTTTGCATTAGCGGTAATGAGGATGAATAAGTTGATTTCTTTCTTATTTCCATGGCCTATATAGATATGTAGGGTACGCGGGTATCTAATCTAATCGTGCTTGCAATTCTCGCGAATCAGCTCGTGCCCAGGCCTATCCTAAATTCACTCAGTTAGTTTCGGCCCGCCTCAGACCGTTCATTTTCTTTTCCTTCAGTCAATTTCTCCTTCGATCTGCAGTTTATTTTCCCGTCCTTTTCTACTCTGGGCCTTCTTTTGTGTATATTGGCACCGGCTTATCTCAGTCGGGTTTCCGGCTGGCTCCAAGACTGGATCAGCATGTGAGTGCCGAGTATTAAAAAATAAAAATAAAAAATAGATAAGTAGCATTCCTCTTCCCAACTGGGTCCAGATATAAACACTAAGTATATTACAAAAAGGAAAAACTTGTCCGAACTTTACATGATGGGCCGAAAAGAGTAGAGGCCATCTCAGAGAAAACTCGAGACTCGAGCAACAGGAGTACAGCACAGTTAAACAAAGCTTAATAAAATCATTATTTCCCCACCCTCTTCCCTCCCCATGCATCCTCAAGATTTAGATTTGCTCCTTCCCCAAGGTCCTTTCCTCCCTACCAAAACCCTCAGATCTTCCAACTCAGACTCCCACAGCTTCCTCCTCGACCACTTGTCCGCCTCCCCCTTCCTCTCCTCTTTCTCCCTTCTCTCCCTCTTCTCCTTCCTCTCTTTGTCCTCCTTCTCTTCATTCTCCTTGGCCTCCTTCTTCTCCTACTTCCTCCTTTCATGCACTCCTTGTCTTCTTTTTCTTCTTCCCCCTTCGCCTCCTGCTGCTTTGTCTCCCCCTATTTTTTCCTTAAAACACACAGTACTCCTATTCGGTCCCAGTAAGGGCACCATGAGGAGCCACTGTCCTGGATCACTGTGGCACCCATGCCATATAATGTATAGTATTACATCGTTTGACATACTGCTTTGATAAGGGGTGCACATGATGTACGGCTAAATGTGACATTGCTTGGTAACCTGTATCGCAACAGTATTCTTGACAACATAATAGCGAACATTTTAGGCTCCACACCCACCTCTCCGCTTCATAGCCTTAGGCTCCATAAGCGTATAGACTTCAAAAAAAAAAAAAAGAAAAACACCCACCTCTTTGGCACAGTACATATAGTTACATGAAAAAAGTCTTTTCTATATAATCAAAATAAAGGTCTTAATAAAAACACAACCAAAATGATCAAAGTGACTTGCTGAAAAACTATAAAAAACTGAGTACAGCAGATTATTATATGAGAACAAAATAGATTTAAAAAGAAAACTTATAACCTCTCTGACCTTATTGCAAGTAGATGCAAGGCCTTGGATAGGCACAGTGTTTTGTATAATTGAAAAAAGATATCACTTTTCATGAACTTCAAACAATCGCCGACACACCTATTGAGTTGCTTCAGGTCTATGAACTTGGATTCAGGAGCGCCATCTCAAGCTTAAGCTCCATACAAAATATCGCCTTGAAAATCGAAGAATAAGTATAATTATTTGAGGCATGTACATGGGCACTTTTAACGGTTTGGCGGTGTATTCACCAAGACCATTGTCTGGGATTGATGCATGCAGAAGTCTATTTTTCATGTGACTGTATATTTGTGTCAATTACCGGTCTTGGTGAAGGGTGCATAATTTGCTACCATTATAGGCAGGCAATCTCCAGGCGATGTGGTTAGTCTGGGATATAACTCCAGCGATAACAGATGCAGCCCACATCGGTGGTTTTGACGCTATGGCATTAACCAGATTTTTGTTTATGAAATTTGTTCGTAACGGACTCATCACTTGGAACGCAACTATGGAAGGGAACGCTAGAGTAACCGAGGCCCAAAGAAATGCTAAAACCCAGCGAAAGTTCAATGCCCAAGAACAACCCTACCCTGATAGACCCAATAACAGCTAATTCCGCAAATCAAAGTAGCAGTACAATCACAGTACCCAGAAAATGCATAATATTTTAGTTAGGAACATCCTCCCATTGCCATAACAGTATCAATATCAATACCCGTATCTGGATCGCACAACGGGATTTCTCCCACAACTTGGGTAGTTAAAAGCTCCAGCTTGGAGGCCGCATACCTATGCTCTGGAAACCATTTCGGACATATGTAACTGCTTTCTTGATTCTCTCGCCCTTCCAGATCCTAGACTTGACACGAACATTGTGTGACTCCTCCCGAAAAGTATCGCCGTGAGTTTTTCTAACGACGGATTGGATTTGGCGTAACTGTGTACCGTAGTAGTGCAAATTATATAGTTCTTGAACCCGTTTATGTACCTCTTGCGCAGTTAGCAACTCGCAGTCCTTGCCACTTTCCATCCTCTCGCTGAGAATTTTGACCTGTTGTTGGTATTGAACTCGATACTTCTCCAAATTGTCAAGCTTCGTTGGATCCCCCCCCACGGCTACCTTGCCTTTTTCCTCCTTGATCATGAAACCAAGATAATCTAGGGTCGCGTCGTTATATGGGGTAATTGAATTCTTCTTCAAAAAAAGGCTAAAACGAATGGCATCGCCCTCAATCTTCTCGTATTCGCCTTTAATCGCCGCAATAAACTTCTGCTTATCAGCAATGGCAATTGCTTTCTTTTCCATCTCAGTGGTAGCTGTTGCAAGCTTGCGTTCGGTATCCTTGCTCCTGATTACTTTCTGTTCGGGTCTCAGCTCATACAAAATGTGCAAATGCACTTGCCACGAGTGTTTGCAGCTATTACAGAATCCATTATTGCCGGAGAAAGCAGCGCATTTGATAAGCTCTGGATGGGCAATTTGATCTGCAGTAACATTACTCAGGTAACAAGGGTTATGACAGCGGGTCTTGTACACAACCCTGAGAGTTTGCCTGCTCGCGTCGGTACCATCATCTTCATGGTCGATGCAGTTTGCATCAGAACAGACCGTCATTGGGCGGTCAATTGGATGAGCTTGTAGTGTCCTTATCGTCACGAAGAGCTGCTTTTCGAGGTCCTGGGTCTTCAGTTTGTCTTCGGTCAGGGACTTGATCTGTTCTTCATTCACCTTGATAGTGTCGTTCATCACCTGCATAATTTCGGCCATGGGTTTTGTGAGCTCTGTGATCAAGTGGCGCGTCTCATTTAAGCTGACTGTGCTGGTCACTTGGTGAGGCTTCAGATTCTCGAAGTACTTTAACAGCCGGTGAGACTCATGTGCTGACTTCTCCCAACTTCGATTGTAGTCTGCTTGGTCTCCAAGAGTAACGCCCTGATGATAGCCAGCAAGGTACCGAAAACTTTCGGAATCAAAGCAGTAGACAGTTTCTTCAAAAAGGCCAATTTCAACTTCCTTGTTGCAGGCCAGCTCTCGCTTGAGCGGCTCAAATGTATCCCCTGGCTTATAATTCGATCCACGGGTATTAGTGAAACCAAATACCATGTTCCGAGTGGCATCACGATGGAGGTGTGTCAGGAGCTCTTTAATGCAAAACCGGAACATCACGGTGAGACGTGCGTTGTTGGGCTTCAAGAGGATTAAAATGCCATGAAGCTTGTCATAGTTCGAAAGGACGGATAAGATGTCCGCCATATTCTCCGTATCCTGCATTGCTCCCCTCGTATCCCCAATACCAGGCGTATCAAACAACCGGACAATACGGCTTCCGATTTGCACCGTATGGACGAGTGTCTGTTGTGTTGCCGAATGTCCCTTCGACCCATCCTTTTCATTCTTGCTAACTCCAGAACTCACCTGTCCGTTGTTAGTGTATCAATACTAGAAGCTCGGGGGTGGACACAAACCGTTGTCGTAACAAATGGGCGGCGTGGACTTGCTTTGTCTACTACCTGGGTGGCAAATGAAAATGGGATAATGCAATCCAGTTTTTTTGCTTTCATTGCATCGTCGAGCGTGTCGTATGTAAGGTAGTTGACAAATGCATTGATGAATGTGGACTTACCCACGCCCGTCTCACCCAAGATAAGAATATTTAGCGCTTCAAGAGGCTCAAGTGCGTTAAGCGACTCCAGAAGTGTTTTGCCTTCCCACCTGGACCATCCCTCTCCATGCTTACGGTCATTGCATTGGAAGGTCCAGGTGTTGTACAAACCCCGACCACAATCGCAGTATAGGAAGCTGTCGCTGTATCCAAATGAAATTGAAGCTTGGCACTTGTGGCAAATCCAGTCGCACAAGTTATCGCAGCAGGCTTTACCGGGACATGTCAGTGTGACCTTTGCCATTTTTATAGGTCTCCTATGTGGCCCCTTCTCAAAGCTGACAAGGTCATACTGCATGAAGCTCTTGTCTGCGCGTTCCCTCCGCTCTTCAGCCATGTCCTCAGTAATAGTAATCAAATTACGTTCGTGAGTTATGTAGGGTCTGTCCACTGTCTCACCGATGCCGTCACAATCTCTCACAAGAACATGAGCTTTTCGAGTTGCAATTGCCCCATCTTCCCCAAGAAGTTCCTGTAGGATTGAGATGTTTTCTTGCAAAACAGGGTCCCCATATTGTGAATCCCAGTTGAAGCTGAAGACATAGTTCTCATGATGTCCGCTCGACTGGTGTGTATCGACCCCCACGTTACTTGAGAAGCCAATGTATTCTGCCCCCTTCCCAACCACCAAGTCAAAGAAATCCATCTTTTCAGTATACTTCGCCAACACTCCAGAAAACGGCTGCAGCGACAGGTCCTCGCTCCTAAACTCTTTTAATAACTCCCAGAGACTTTCTGGCCTCTCCTGACCAGACCGAGTACCCTTTAATGTCATCGCAAACCGTGATCGGAGCGCTGCCTTCCGCCCAATCAACACCCCCCTTAGATCCTCAATCATCCTGATATGTTCTGCTGCGATACAGTGTTGGTGCTCATTGATGCGTGTGTGGTAATCTGAAAGCGCAAGCTTCATACCCGAGAAGCTAGCGAACAGGTTGACAAATTTTTCCAGGGTATCTGCGCTGGATTGTACGAAGGAGGTATTGGCAGCTGCTATATTCTCACCACGAAGGAACGCCAGCATTTGCAAAGGCAGCAGTGTATAAGTAACCGGCTTCCCGTTCCCTCCATCGTCGTTAGAGATGTACTGTGGAACCTTATGTAAAAACTTGTATGCACCCTCAAATGTAGTAGGCATCACTTCGCTGTCGGAGGATACATCGCTGTCAATGTGAACTTCGACATTGTGAAGGGGCGTTTCTGAATCACTCTCATGATTGGTACCGGTTCTCATTCCGGATAATCTCAGCTGCAATGATGTCAATTCTTCTTTCAACTCCATGGTGATATTCGCTCTCCTCTGACGGTCGCTCTGCGACAGCTGGTGCTTCGCAGTCACAATCGAATGGGCCCCCCAGGCGATACCAACCACAACATGTGTAGCAATGCCACCTTCAATGTAATCCAGGATGAGGGAATCCGTAAACTCTTGGCTCCTTACTTCCAGGTTCTCCTGCATCACCGTGACCCGGTGATACATAGATACCTCTACGGCTTCGCTAGTATTCTGAATTTTATTGAGATAACGACCAGAGCCTTCCACATTCACAAAGCCGCTGAGATAGCTTGCCTGGAGGTCAGTGCTGAGGCCCATCTTTTTGAACCGGTCCTTCAGAGAGTCGTCGGCGGAGAAGTCGAATTCGGTGATTGTTTTCTCCGTTCGTGTGATGACAGAGCGGGGGACCTTTGGATTGAGAACGGAAATTGGCAATAAGGTATCCGTTCGCGCATCGTATAAGGAACCCAGCTTGGCCATTTGACCAAGTGCTGGGCGAAGTATTTGCATTTGCATTTGCATCCTCATTGCAACGCAAACTGAAATCACGAATATGTATAAGCTTAAAAGTGATTTGTGTTTATTTTGCGAGAATGTAAGTTGAGGGCCAGAGTGTGTGAGAGGTGTGTGATGGAGTTTCTGGACAAGCTTGCGGAGGGAGCTTTAGGATATCCAGCCAGGGGAAGTCGGCCAGACTATATAATGTTGGATGTAGTAATCCGTGCCAGCTGACGTGGGGGGGGAAAGGCAAGATGCTTCAGAATGTTGCAGACGATTTCGGAGTGTGGGCAAACGGGTTTTGGGAATGGAATGCTGCAGATGTTTTCGGAATGCGAGCAATGCGAGATAAGCAGCTTTGGGAATATGAGGTTCGCTCTTTTCTCCTTCTTTTCTATTTTTATCTCTGTTTTTCATACAAGTATTAGGATCAATACAAGCAATCTTACCACAATCCAAACATTGTGTGGTTCTTCCTTCATGGTAGCAACACCTCGTTGCGGAAAAATATCCTCAACCATCGAGTTAGATAATGCCATCGACATCACGAAGGAAGTAGCACCAACTCCCATCTATGAGAATCCCAAAACCTTACAGACAAAGCCCTGACTACATTAATGGTGAACCAGAACCCCTCGCCCTAATCAAGAATGTGACACTGCACTTGACACGTGGAATATACTTGTTCTGTACGGGTATTCCTGCGTGGGCTGCTCCCCAGGAATTGGCTTTTTTTTTTTTTTTAAATACTCGGTCAGTTAAGGTAGACTCACCCGTGGATATGCGTATACAGTTAAGGCTGTTGGGGACTCTGGCCAATTAAAGTAGGCTCGCCACTCAAATTGCTAAAAGTCAACAGGGTTGTGCATAGAGGACGGATTTGCTTGTATTGCATTGACATCTCGAATACAGACAGGACTTTTGGAGTGGTTTAAATAACTAACCACTGTAGCAATAGGACTGCGGCATCAGCAAATAGCTGTAACAGTAATAACAAAGAACAGGGCAAAGAACAGCTGTAACAAAGAACGAGGAACAAAGAACAGCATGCAGAACAAAGAGCGAAGCATTAAACAATTAGGCTGATCTCCCATATCCGCGACATCCGTAAACTTTATTTCGAATGTATACCTGCCAGTCGGCTGAACATACGTATCCGTAGGCTTGCCAAAATCAGTATTGCACCCCTCAAGTACTTATGTATATAAAGGGTAGGTTTCGATGCCTAATTCCACAGTTATATATTCACCATCAAAATATGGTGTATGAACAACAACATAAAATTGAGGGTTTTGCTATCGGAGATATTTATAGTGTACATATCCCTCAACAAGATAGACATGGTACAGATGACCGACCTCATCCTAACCACCATGCTCCATTACCTTCTGACTGTGCATGGCCTGATATTGCGTAGCAATATATGTATCACACTTCGTGAAGCAGCTGGGAGGGTGTTGAATGTAGTAATCCGTGCCAGCTGATGTGGTAGGAAAATGGCAGGATGCTTTAGAATGTTGTAGACGGAATGGTTGAGCTTAGAATGTTGCAGACGGTTTCGGAGGTTCAATACAAGCAATATTCTACCACAATCCGGGCATTGTGTGATTCTTTCCTTCATATAACCTATCAGCGTAGTGCGTAGTGCTATTCGGAGGAAAGTACAGTGCCGGGCATCCCCCGCAGGATATAATGAGGCATACTTGCTGACTTGAAAAGATACAGTAGCTAGCTTTACAGGGTCACTAACATTGCCGCTGAGCTGCGAATTAAGTCTTATCGCGGGTACGCACAGAGTTGGCATAGAACATGCAGTACAAAGCCCCAGGGAATGGAAACGCAAATAAAATAATGGATAAATGAACAAACCGTATTAGAGGTTTGGCTTCTGCCCACAACTGCAAATCATGCAATTATATTGACATTTATTGCCAAATATTCATTTGAATATTAAGAATTTGACTACAATCCAATATCATTACCTCCCATATATGTCTAGTCCTCTTTTACATCTATATTCACATCCAATCAGGCCTCAGGTTCCATAAACATCATGCACTTAGCGTTGGCTGGTACTGTGGGATGCGTGAATATAGCTCTGACTGGGGGCGACACAGATTTCATGGTGGCCATTTGGTTTAGCGCTGCATAATTAGTAGCTCTGGCAGCAGGGTGATTGCGGGCCTTAACTAATGCGGGGTAGAATACCTGTACTCCGTATCAGTCACCGTAAGCTTATTGGACAACTTGAATAATCAACAGACGTGTAGATCAGTCTAAGATTGGTGACTGCATTGTAGTCCAGGGTTGTCAAAGAAAGATGCGTACTGTACATAAGGATGTGCTAGAAATACCGTACTTGGCACTGTGACAGCATATGCAAACTGCACAGATCTATAAAATTGGTTTTATCAGGCTGATGCGCCGTCAGGCCTCCAATGCCAGATGTTGGGTCCGTTATTTTATTTAATGACTCATGGCTATCGGAGGTTAGATGTATATGCATCAATGAAATGGGGACTTCAATGGGATATATTTCCAATTGAACTACCTTATCAGTCCTCGTGCTGGCATCCCTACCTAGATTATGCATGATAAAACTCCCGTATGTATATTTTTCCCACAGAACAAACCTTAGGCACTGCTTGCAAGGTGATTCCTCCATCTGCCGGTACAATGTCGTTGGAAAGCAATCCGGTGACGCGTAAATTTACTACAGTTACGCCAGCAGTGTGTTGCCGTATGTAGCCGGCTCAGGTTGCGCCGCTTGATCAGCGGCTTCTTCACCTTGATGTACACTCTTTGAGATCAAACCTCAAACCCCACAAAAGCACCACATCCCCATTGTAAAACAATACTCACCAACCTTTGAAAGCTCGTACCTACCTCGACAGACCCTAGGTACCCCTTCACAAAATTACCTGTTGACTGATTACTATCAACTAAACCCCGTACACCAGAGGTACGTTCTCACTAGGAGAAGAGTAAATAATGATTAGGCATACCTTGGAGCATATGAGTTGAGATCACTAGCTAATGATTCTTCACCGACTCTAACATCTCCGTATATAGAGCCCCAACGATGCCACGTATAATTGCAATTATTGCCGGTACCGTTCTTGGTGCTATCCTGGGATTTGGCGTTCTCGCAATTATCGGGTTTACCCCCGTCGGTGTGTTGGCATGTGGGTAGTTGGACAGAATTTTGGCAGAGTATCTTATTTGGAAGCTAACTCTCTGTTGAAGGTTCTGCGGCTGCAGCATGGCAAGCCAGTATTGGCAGTGTTGCCGCGGGAACACTGTTTGCCTCTCTTCAGTCTGCGGCTGCCACTGGCAGTGCTTTGGCCTGGGGAGCGGGCATAGGCGGAGCTCTTGCTATGGCCGTTTAATCTGGAGGACTGAAGTCGGGGGAAGCCCCGGATATACTGGGTTATTTATGATGTTGGGGTCCTTGGAATGAATGGGAATGTTTGGAGATACTTCTAGTTTCAGAATTTGATCAGAAGTCATAGCATATAATTTCCAGCTAGAAGATCAATTACTCCTCTCTAGACTTCTAGCTTTTTTTTTGGGGGGGAGGCCTTTGACGATGATTTTACTAGATATAATATGCAGGTGATAATATACAGGAGCGCAACACCTTTATATTCAAAGAAAATGGTTTCTTCCCTGCTCACGTGATCCTTGGGGCTATGACAAAGACAAACGTTTGGATCCTCACGATACTTTACCAATTACCAACAGTTCCGTTTAACTCCTTGTCTCCCCGTGGCAGTTACCCGAATGTCGATCGACAAGGGTTGAACAAACAACGATATAAATTGTATTACGATCTTTGAAGATAGATTAGCTATTGGCTCTGGCCAGCTGGAGGAAAGCTCGCTTAGGACGTTCAAATATGCTAAGACACTCGGATCTACAGAAGAAGTTGCCTGGTTAAGAGTCGAAGGAAGCAACCGACATAGGTAGGTATGATAGTTACGAAACAGGAACTAAACATCAGAGTAGTACGGCACCTGTCTCAGCATGAGCACTACGATAAGCTTGAGCTTTTGACTCCATAACTCTCTCCCATCAGTTGCAATGGTGAGGTTTTTTTCAATATCTGTCGAATCTCCCGAAAAATGAACGAAAACCTCCCCGTGAGCACTCCACCTCCCCCCATGTTCTGCAGGACATATTCCCCTACCGATACTCCAGTTTTTTGATGGGCTGGCTTAGGGCCATGTTACTTAGTACTAGGCATCCTTGTGGAATCTGCAGCGGAATGAATCTAAGACATCTCATCAATGCCCGCTTGGGGGGGGAACACAATACCTGGCATGTTGGGGTGGTCTGGGAGGACACACCTGGATACCGACGGTATTTGACAGCTCGCTCACACACACGGGGAGAGATTGAGCGGCCTCTCCACAGGACGGACTCGAATAGGTATATGAAATATCGTAAAATCGACATTTGGTTCTAGACGGAATTTCCCGGCTATGAAGAAAAAGCAAGTCATGAACTGTGTGGTGTACATACTGTTCTTACTTAAGGCAAGGATTTTAGCATTGAAGAACATCATCCATCGGAGCAAGGCTCAACTTGGGGAGGGTATGATACCTTCGGGCCTATCTTCCCCTCTGTGAGAATTATGCACATCTTTGGGGAAAGCTTTGATGCAGATCAATAAGCGTTATGGATATCGTATGCGGGTCGGTATCCTTGGCAACGTTTGCTTGTACATACCTACCTAGCATACCCCCAGAAGAGAGTTCCATATAATTCTCATACATATGCGAAGAGCAGCATCCCAATGCAATGCTGCTTGGGATTCTACCTCACATGCACGAGTACACCGTGATTTCAATCGAGTTGGCATAACACCCCGAATCTCAGTAGAATTCCGATCATGTCATTGCAATATACGCACCATGTACAGAGGCTCACACCAAAAGTCTTTTCCTCCTTCCGGTTTGGTATTCTTGCATATGAAATTACTATGCACCTGATGCAGCTTGGTATTATTCGGCTCCAAAACGGGTTGCAATGGCAATGCAGCCATGTAGGATGAATTTTACCTTTACTGTTGCCTGTACTCTGTCCTGAGAATAGCCATACTACCTTGAATATTAGTCTGGTTGCACTACCAACTTGAATATAACCTAAATGGCTTATTACGTCCATAATGTGGCCAGCGGAGTATGCCAATCCTGCTGCATTAGAGATGCATACGCCAAGTTACTCCGCATAGGTGAAGTAGCTTTGGCATACGCTGCATACGGCAACATAGGGACTCACAGTAAAGGTAGTGTAAAACAAATCGCTACATGGCTGGTATAAAAAGCTGCATGCATTGCATATGCAGGATTCCCAAATAGGAAAGGCAAAAGACTTTTGTTCTGCGCCTCCGTACTCACCGCCGTAAGCCCAATTCCCGCTTTTGGACTCTCCACCACAACACGCTTGTAGGTAAGCTGGAGGTGAGCTCTCATGCTATAACGTAGAGAGATAAGGGAAATCATTCCCTTCGTCTACGAGGGTCTGATCCGGACTATCCCTTCGTCTTCTACTGAAGCGCCTAAGCGACACTGATTACTGGTCCAGTGGTCAGGAGCGATGTAAGTCTTGGCGCCCTCTTTTTTGTTATGCTTGTCGATCGGAAGATCAATTTGATTGTTCTATATCTTCGTTCTTTGTTAGCCTTTGTTCCGCATACTTTACCTTGTTCTGCACGCCTTCTTTGTTCACAGCTATTCTTTGTCTGTTGTCACTATTGTCAGCTCTGTGTCTGGTATCGTTGTTGTCTGCTATCGCTGTCTGCCGTTACTATTGTCTGCCGTTACTATTGTCTGCTGTCGCTGGTATTGTCTGCGCTCCTGTTCAGTGGTTTATTTAAACCACACAAAAGTACCGTCTGTATCGATAAGATAACTGAGATACAATCAATCTCTTCCGCTGCATATGAACTCATTCTCCCTGTAGTTTTACAACAGTTTAATAACACACATGTTGGTCACGATTCCTATTTGGGCAATACACTATGCTTATTCTAGAATTCATCACGTGTGCCAATTACCGTATGTTCTATAAGAGCTGCTTTGACAAAACCACGTAGTTCATTGACGTGTATAATTTGAATCGCATGCTTATTCGCATGTTAGAGCTTAAGACAACTGCAATCCGTCTCAAGTAGATCACACCAAAGACTCGTAAAGAAGAAGCAGTAGCTCGAATGTCTTGCTTCTTGGACCGAAAGGGCCCCCGACATGACGAGTTTTGTTCCCTCGCCATATGTGAGAACACATCAATTGCAATACCACCTCACTGCGAGGGGCCATGGTCCCAATTTTTGCTGCTGCGCTATACCACGCCATACTGTTCGGCCTCAATAAACGAAATGATTGACGAGACCTGGACGAATGTTGATTCGGTTTACCCAAAGCTTCAGCCTGAGGTGCTGCAAGCTTATGGTATAGTAGACGTGATGAGGCGCTTCAATCGTATGATCGTAACTGGGCAAATACTCCATTTTGTCTAAGGGTCATTGATCTCCGCATCCCTTCTATTTGTATTGCAGGTACGGAATTTTCTCGATTTCAGCTCCCAAGAAATTATCCTCAATGCCTGTATTATGGGTTCTGAGAATGCGTTTGAACTGCGATTTGCTGCTCTTCTGGATTCTCCGGAGGGGTATTAACCAACTCGAAAGCTGCGAGGAGAGGGGTGCAAGCTTGGAGGGAATACATACCTGCGTCACATATCAACGTAGAATTTGGAGCTATGATGTTGTTGGGTGTGCCTGGATTAAGATAGAGAAGGTTTTAGCATCTAGCGAACCAGAAACTAGACCACTGTGAGAGTGTGGGGCAGGAACGATTCCGGTGAGTTTTTGAAGTTGGGATAATGAGAGTTAGTCTAGCATGCCAGGTGTAGCTACAGCATTGGCTGGAGATATCTACTTATATCTCCTTTCCTACCTGGGATATATTGTGCCAAAAAATGGAATTTTGAGGTTGAGGCATGTCGGAGCTTCACAATGAAATTACAGCACCAAGAGGTATCGGGAGGGGACAAGGTACAAATCATGTTGAAAGATCTCTAGATCGCAAACAGGGGAATAGGTCAAAATAAGAAGCACTGAATCCATGTATATGGATTCCCCTAATAGTAAAAACGAGCTGTTAAGGGAGCATTGGGGATTACCCGGGGATACGCTGCTATAAAGGAAGGGCCTGAATAGTTATCTAACTCCACCAAAAGGCATGCCGGAAGCCCATTTGCACATTCCCCCATGAGCCGCAAATCCTTCTATCTCCTACTGCCCCAATTTTTGTCCCAATTCCTTCCACCTCACAAACTGTACACTCCCCCAATTGAAGATCTGCTATTGATTTGGCGAAATCCTCCAAAGTTCCCGGATGCGAAGCGAATTCTAGTTCCCGGTCGAGACGGAAAGGAGAGGAGTAGAAGCATGGTGAGGAGGAGAGTAACGGTTGGTAGGAGGAGAAGGATGAGAATGCAGGAGAGGTTTAAACTTCCAGGAAGTTTGCTGGCTGCAGGAAGGCATTACTGATCTTGATCTTCATATATTCCTTTCTGTTTGTCTTAGTGACACATGGAAAGTGTCATCCTCAGCTCTCAAGCTCTGCTCCCTCAAAGTCTCCTCCTCTCCTCCGCTGCAAAGCGGTTAGTTAAACCAATATACTACATTTTTATAAGGAGTCCTTACTGTCATCTTTACGATTCTCTTGCTCCTACACGGATTGCATGTCTTCATACGTAGGCCACTCTGAGTTAGTGAGGATCGTATTGGGTGCAGCAAATTGGAGGGTAGGGTTGAAGATTTGATTTTTAGCGAGAAGAGTTGTAAAGAAGTAATCAAGCAAGCTGCACATCAACGTTCACAGCGCTGCTACTTAAACAATTACGCATTCAACAAATCAAGATCTGTATTCCATCACGAACCGACTCGAATGAAGACTCTCCTTGTCCTCCTCGTCCTCCTCTTCCTCCCGCTGAACCCGCTTGCTCTTGACCGTACTCATTTGGACGATCCTGTTTGATTTTCCAAGCAGCTATTTCAGGCAAACAAAGTTGTCACGTGCAAAAGTCACGTGATTTGACGATCTTGGCAGCGCCAAGCAATCAGAGCCTACCCGAAACAAAATTAAGTAAAGTACACTTCGTTCCAATTTCAAGAAAATTGGCAAACTTTCGTTGCTAATTAGAATGTATATAGGATTGTCCACACATTCTGCTAAGTCTATATATATTCCAAGTACGAGTGTCGACTGCGATATTAAATGCTCGTATAAAAGGTCGAATGTATATCAAACGATTCAGAACCTCGTACATAACCCCCCAACACCTACAAATAATAAACACCCTCTACTGACTAGGCTAGCTATGTATTGTTTGTACTTTTCATACAAATTACAGCTATATTTATCTACCCTCTCTAATTTATACTCACCAAAGTTTTCGAAGTTAATTTGGTTAGCCTGGTCAGATATAAGACCTGTATGCAATTATATATCTCTTCTCCTATGTCTTCTTCTAAACTCATATCCTTGTTCCAGCTAAGCAACTATCCATCTGGGACCTGCAAATATTTATACATTTGAAGCCGCTTCCAGAAGTCCAATGCATTTTGCTGAATTAGAGGTCCAATTACAGAAACCATTCGATTTGGCGATACCTGATGCACTCAATGAAGTATTAAACTGACTCAGAAAGAGCTGTGAACGCCTTTTGTGGGCTTTTACATAATGTGACTTCGGGCATAAGAGGTACCAGTAGACATTGTGTGAACACCACCGCTAGGGCCCTAGTAGCCTTCTAGAACTTAAATCCCCATACTTTTTTACTGATATGGAAAATATAAGAATATGCCTATAAATAATATCCTTATTTTGTATGGGGGCGGCCTCCCCGCATGCTTATAATGAATATGTGCATGTAACGGATATTCCAATTTCGAAGTTCTACTGTTTATCGGACTGAGGCTAGTAACTCCATTTTAAAAGATTTTACAAGTGATATAAAGTCTTTAGATAAGCTTTTAACCCGGTGCATGTGCTCTGGGTACTTCAAACGTACACCAGAGAGCATAAGAGTCATACCGGTGCGAGTCTCGATTTTGAGTCTCTCGTGTTGTATCCTACTGTTGCACTTGTTGCTGCAATCCTTCTCTTCCCTTCTATTTCATTCTCTTCTTTTCTTCCAATGTTGCAACATCTTGTCTACCACCCTGTACCTAAGATAAACAATTCTCTTCCTTTATCTTCCCAGCTAATCTGGATAGTCTGCCTATCTTCCTCTCTGTTCAACACACGGATAAAATTGTCCAAATGTAATTGTTTTAAGTTATCTCACTATTCTTAAGCAGTTGATTAAAAGGCTACAAAAGTCCTTTCCAGTACTCCAGAGGTGCCTTGGGGAATTTCACGATCCATTGCACGGCAGAAACAACTTCTCATAAAGGTTGAGGAGGATGTCGTAGTTAACTGGTGTGGGAAGATGAGTGACCTTTTCTTCCCCGTCTCTATACTCATGTTAGTATCAATAGCTGTAGCTATTTTACGAGTGCAAACTAATATTGGCAAGGTCACTCTATTTGGGATGGAGTGGCCTACCCGAGTCCTTGCCCGACACCTCAGTATCAAGCTCAAGTATTGCCAATATCTAGAAAGAGTATGAGCGAAGGTTGCAGCATCAATAGAAGAGCAGAGGGAGTATATCATATATTATGGAGTCTCATTCGATAGTATAAGATCATCCCTGAAAACCTATGACCTTGTAATGAAAATGGTATTATGATAAGCTTGGCAGTTGGTCGGTAGAAGGCTATAGTTCGAGCCCAAGGTCACCAAAGAGTTGCTAAAACTGATGGGAATCGAGAGTTTTGTTCTGTGCTCGAGACTATAAGCGCTATAGGGCCTCATAGATGAGCTTACTGTACCGCCCTTCAGGTCAACACCCTAACAAGCTATTTAGGAAGCAAGGGTTTGAGGAGTGTCTTTATATTGCACGCAATAAAGCACTCTTAAAGACAAATATTAGTAGATTTAAGGATCTAGAATACAGCCTTTCAAGTTTCAACCAGAGAAGGTTCTTAACCATGATAGTTTATAGTGGGTTGGTGAAGCCGACCCCCCAAAAGGTTGTAACTTCCGCATAAAATTTCCAGATACATCCATGACTCTCTATCTACAAGCTCTGGTTAATTTAGCTTTTGAATATATGGAAAAAAGGGTTGTGCAATACTGAATAATCGACCTCTCCTCTACACTCTAAAGGATCTTCAAAAGGCAAGTACTAGGTAAAGCCTTGATCACATAAGTGAATTAAGGAGCACTTGAACTCTTGTTCGAGCCTATATTGAGGAGGGGAAAGCTTGTATTATTAAAGCTAAGGACCTTGAGGCTGAAAGGCTAAAAAACGAGATGCATGGAGATTGGCCAAGGAGGCAGAAGGCTAAGAAAGCAGAAGAGTATGCTAAGGCTTCAAAACAAGTAAGGATGAGTGTTTAGGCTACTTGGGGATATGGTCGCAATAATATAGCTCAGTGAAGGGCTTCAATGCAAGCAAAATATAATGCTGAAGGAGTTGATTTGCTAGCGCTCTAATTAATAACACTTTGTAGTATGGTAGCTCTCTAACTAGAATATAGTTTGTATTTATACTATTAGAAAAGAGCTATGGGGAGCCCATGGTGGTCAGGATAAGGGGGGTATAGTTGGCAACGAAGTTGCCAATTTCTAGAAATTGAAATAAAGGTACTATACAGAATACGGAGTATTTAGTTTGTATAGGTAAACTCGAATTCCTTGGCATTGCCAAGAATTGTCGGATCACATGACCTGATACACATACTTAACCTTTCTGTTTTGTACGATGATGTGCAACTTGCTTGATTACGTTACAACTCTTCTCGCTAGCAATCAAATCTTCGTATCTGGCATCTACTCTTGGATCTAATTTGCTGTACCCATTGTTATTGTAAATACAACCCAGCTCTCTGGACACTAACTCAGAGTGGCTTACATATAAAGACATGCAATCCCTGTAGGAGCAAGAGAAATGTGAAGATGACAGTAAGGACTCCTTATAAAAATTGTAGTATATTGGTCTAACTAACCACTTTGCAGCGGAAGAAAGAGGAGATTTTGAGAGAGCAGAGCTGGAGAACTGAGGATAATACTTCTCATGTGTCACTAAGACAAATAGAAAGAATATATGAAGATCAAGATCAGTAACGCCTTCCTACGGCCAGCAAACTTCCTCCAGTTTTGATCCTCTTCTGCGTTCTCATTCTTCTCCTCCTATCTACCATTACTCCCCTCCTCACCATGCTTCTTCTCCTCCCCCTCTCCGTCGCTACCGGGAATGAGAATTCGCTTCGTATGGGAGAACTTTAGAGGATTTCGCTAAATCTAACAGATCATCTTCAATTGGGGAAGTCTACAATTTGTGAGGAGGCCGGATTTGGGACAAACATTCGGGAAGTAGGAGATATAAGGATTTGTGACTCATGGCGGAATGTCCAAATAGGCTTCCGACATGATTTTTTATGGGGTTAAATAACTATTCAGGATAGCAGCACAACCCCGAGTAATCCCCATTGGTCCCTTTATAGCTCCTTTTGACTATCAAGGGAATCTAGTTCATAGATTCAGTTCCCAATAGTCCTGGCGTAGGCTTTAACAATTCACAAAGTACAAGGCCTTACCCTGTCTAAGGTGATCATTAAGTTAGGACCAAAGGAAAGTCAGTCTGGTTTCATCTCGAGTAAAGCGATTGGAAGATTGGGCATTCATGAATCCCATTCCCCATACTCGGGTTTTGAGTATTGCCAAGCTAAAGAATACTGTGGCTCACTTGGAAGAGGAACGGAGGCTTGATCTCATAGATTTTTTATGATTCTCGTGCACTACTTAGTAGTCATAGGTTCAATTCCTGGCGTGAAATTTTTGTTACTTTTTCTTCTATGTTTTTGGTGCTCTAATATTCCTAAGGATCGTTGCCATATCAGGCCTATACGGCCTTTTACCTTGTAAAAGGGAGAGCTATAGAGGGTTCAGGGTAGCAAGCATTGTTGCATGAGGTGGAGTACCCATGTCGGTGTATTACACCACGGTCAATCATTACGCCATTTGTTATAGTAGTTAGGGCTCATTTAACTTTCTCTGTATACTACTGTACCAAGCATGGACAGGCAGATAAACTTACATGTCCCTTTAATCTCTCAGGCTGATGGCTCATCACTATGATGCATTCTTACCTCCGATATACTCTGCATTCCCTTAATCTAGGGGTTCTGTGATTTATCATACTCGCCGAAAACTCAAGTGTGGTACATGGCTAGCATACTTGGACATGCTTACCTGGTCATATTGAGGCTGCTTATCAGTCTACCAACTAGCTAGACATATCGCTTTTGCTTTAATCTGATTGGCACACTAATACCGCTTGGTCAATTACGATTCCTATTTTGGTAGTACGCTATGCTAGCCTCGTACCGACGATGACGGTTCACGGATTACCAGACTAGCCCTCTATGTAGCCAGGAAAATAAGGCTGTCGAAGTAGAGGAGATTGGAGATTAGTCTTGCCATATGCTTTCAAATGGCTCAATGTTGTGAACTTTAGCAAGTCAGCCTCTGACGTAGAAATAGGATCTGATACCTTTGGCCAATCTTGTGGATAGATTAAATAATAGGGTAGCTTAAATGAGGAGGTTAATGTAGCTCTGAACTAATATCAAATGGAGAAAGGGTTCGTTTTGAAAAGGTGGCACTCCGCATAATGAACATGAGAATGAGGTTCTAATTACAAACCCTATTGAGTGGATTACGAGGGTATGTTGCTTACGATTTAAGTCACATCTGTGAATCTTAAGAAGTGACTGTGAGCTAAGCCGGCACTTGTACGTTGAGACAGAAGCCGTATGATGATATTTGTTGAATGCATGGGTATGCTCGTTTGTGATGAATGAAAGATGTCTGTGAGTTCTCCTACAATGTAAGGTTTGGGTACATGTCGCTTCAGACACCTGTCGCCAGAATCTAACGAAAACTTGTTTAATGCTGGGCCGACAACAGGTGAGGTGTTGTGGTTGCCTCATGGCACTCAGAAGAGGTACCACGAACGACACTCACAAGAAAAGATAGTCAGACAAGAACTAATGGAGCTACACAGTAATTATTCTGGCTTGCACAGTTATCTGGTTATACGATAGACCTTATCTAGTCAAGTTAACGCAAATTTAGGGGTCCCAATTGCAGTACATAGCAGACGGCTCGTTTCCAGTGTTGTATGTATCGCTTGCAGTGTGATTATGTCAGTAATTCCCTGTCGCGAACCAGCGCTTCAGTTTTGCAGAAACAGCCACCTGTGATTTGAAGTGGAGTTAATCACATAGCCTTGATGATGCTTGTCTTCTCAATAATGCCTTGTTCGATCATCTTTAGAAGAGGAAGATAAAAGAAAGAATCACATGCCACTGTGGCATGACCCGAGATCGCCAAGGCGCTAGTCCACATATTTGGATTCCACAAGTTTACCCTCTCACCATCAACGCCACCACTACCCCACCACCACCACCACCATCGTGCCCCACCACCACCCTTCCCCATCAAACATTTCCACCTACCATGCGTATTCGACCAACGCGCAAAGCAACGTCCAAGCATCCCATCTGTTCGAACGGCTGAACTCAAAGACCCCTTCCCCCTCGCAACTTTTCGCCTCTTCCTTCCTATTGCGGCCGATTAAGCTGCCCCCAGAACATCATCGCCACCGTCGCCTCTCCTCTCTCACCTGATCCTACATTATGCCTATATCCCAGCAGTCCCATAAGAGCAGTGAACTCCCTGTTACTCCAGGCCAGTGACACCATCCCAACATGATTGGATTGATCTGTTGGGTCTTTGGTGATAAACAGTCTTTCTCTGTCGATATCAGCGAAAAGACCGTTAATGGGCTCAAGGAAGCCATTGCCAAAATCTCCGACCGTTTCCAGGGCACCATTGCTTATATCCTCGAACATTGGCAGAAAATTATCTCGTCCATAGGAAAAAAGAAGCTTCAAAGGTCAGGCCTAAACGACGATGAGACGCTGGATGAGGCGCATAAAACTGGTAAATATTTCATAGGGGATCCCCTCGGAGAACATATTCACATTGTTATTGGTGTCTCTGGTACGTGAGGCTCGGGTTTCGTTTTTTAGCTACGCTTATTTGCGTTCATCCTGGGTTTCACACTGACTGTACTATCATTATCAGAATTCCTAACACGCATTTCGGCCCAGAGTCGACGGCTTAAAGAAGTGGATCGACCTTTCTTGCAAGACATACTGGCACGAGGTGACGCGGATGGAAAAATGATTCTTAAATGCGAAAAAATTGGCGTTCCGGATCACGATGGGGACTCAGCCAGTTTTGTCCTAGTCATGGAAACAGAATATAAGTACATCGATTTGGGGTCTGGTTTCGAGAAGTTCTTTGCCGAGGCAAAAAGCCTATTGGAACCAAGTAGACCAAAATTGAGATCTCGGATTCTAGGTTGTGTCCTAACACCTATATTCAACAAATCGGTTCTCGTTCGCGTTGAATGTTGGAAAATACTCAAACCTGTTACACAGCTTCAACAAGACGAGCAGAGGAGGGGTGGTATTGATAAGCCAAGCCGGAAGCTCGGATAGGGGAGTTCATCTTCCTATATTATGTTCTCGTGGACAGGATTCCCCTCAGCCAATTGTTTTTTTGGAAAGTAAAAAACACTAATTTATTACTTTGACGAATTCTTCAAACGGATTACATCATTGACACCCAAAATAACTCAAAAGCACAAGCTCAAACGCCAACTTAATCCAACCGAACGCAAGACTTTATCCCAGATGGCCCTCATTCTTCACACTGCAGACGATGTCACTGCCAGCCTAAAAGGTGGTAGTGTTGGACGAAGTGCCGAAACGCTACATGGTTTGGTGACCATGGAATGAGACGTATATTTATCTACACAACTAAATTTTGACATAAGGCGGCATATTTTCACTAAGTACTCCCAATCTGCTCTCACGTGTTATAAACTCGCGAGGAGTATTACAGAAATTAGCGATTTCAATGCAGTTAGGGGTGTCAAGCGTTCCATTTAAGCATTTATCAGCAAACCTCCTGATACGATAACCTTCGACTTCTTACGCCAAGGGTGGGCGCGAAACATAGCAATATGGTCATCCGATGCTATCGCCATTATGCCGGATGACTGCCGCCAGCCATCCTTTACTATTTCCCCGCCAGATACATGTATGATTGCATTTCTAGGGGTCTTAGGTAGTATTATTATCGTGTTGGAATATGAAACAACATTGCGGTGTGGACCGTGTGGCAGGAGGGGTAGTCATGTTATGAAGCTTCTGGCGGAGGGTGAAAGCTGGGGGTTATCATTTAGACCCTTGCTCAGCGGCAATCGCAATCTGAATATACCATCTGAATTTTCGGCCCGCTACGCAACTGAGAGCTCGTTACAGTAGACTCTCGAATACATTCGGTATGAGGGTGTGGATCGATCGCCCAAAACATGAAATTATGGACACTTCTCCTCTCGATTCAGGAATATTTTGGTTGAATGACTGAAGGGGCTTTCAGAAATTTTCTCTTCCACCAGAGAGTGTGCTCTTTTGATACATGGCTCCTCCAAGCCAAGTAACCTTTGGCCCGATTTCGATTTCGAAAGATAAATTTTCATTCTATTTCAAATGATCGTTGAAGAAAAGCATTCTATCAAGATGTCAGGTCTAGACTCTATTTGGGAGGCCGGCTACGAGAAGGCAGAGGCGGGGGATATGGATGGGAATGAATAAAGCTACTTCGTTCTATATTGCCTTGTGAGTGGCGATTGGTATGTTGCGTATGAGGGCATGTCAGAAGATTGACTCAAGGAAAAGGAGGAAAACATCAATGGGACAGTTATCTTTAGGCAGTTTGTTGTAGCGTTCGAGGCTGGCCGACAAGGCACAGACCACGCACCGGGATTTAGCTTATACAAGAAAAAGAGCACTGTATTATCTTTGATAATTTTTTTTCCGTTTTCCTGTTTTCCTTTTTTTTTTTTCTAGGGTTTTATGTAGTATTCTATGTGCCAACCAGACTAGTATTCTATGCCACAGCGTATGCACAACCGTGACAGGTAGCATAAGTACTTTACTATAAATACATGGCGGTAGTAGTAGCTCGGTAAGTACATGGATACTATTGGGTGATTGCCTGTCCATCGGTACGTACTTTAAAATGGCCAATGTTCAGTTCCTATATTCTGTATGGCGGGAGTAAACTACTTTTAGTAATCAGTGCTCCTACAGTAAAGCTGTTAGACCCATGGCAGATATTATACAGGATACAGGAGTACAAGGGGTTATGGGAGCACGTTGGCTCCTGGGAGGTAACCGAAAGCCACCAGCTCCATTGTGGTGTTTTTGGACAGGTTAGTAGCCATTGGGAGTCACCTAAAGATGAGAGGACGGTGGCTCCCAATTGAGGCTTATGACTTTGAGAGAGGTCGGAAGGAGGTGGATTTGCGCAGCGACTGGTAATGGCTTTGGGTATTTCGCATCCCCATACAGTTTTACAATTTTTTAAAAGGTGGCGGGCGGGTCTTCTACAGTTGTATCAGGGTTGTTGTTTTGCTCGTTGCTCCGTGAGCGTACCGAGTCTTTTAAGGGGCCGCCTCATATAGCCTTAGGCTCCATAGGCGTACTGTATAGACTCTTAAAAAAAAAAAAAAAAAAAAAAAGTGTCCTTTGATACCAATAAGTCAAGCGACGCTTGTTGCTCACACGAGGCATGTTCTCTGAATGGAGCTGTGACAAGCAGTTGGCTGGAGTTGGAGGTTCGCTATTGGAGCCACCGGCCCCGGGGACCTAAGTTATGGGTGACTAACCTAGGCGTTGTCCTGGATACTTCTTTGTTTACTCCTTGGTGTTCTTGGCACAAATCGCACAAAAGTAGATTTGCGTTTAAATGGGCCCAGATCGCGTTTATTCAAGCATACCTCCGCCGGTCCCACATAGTAAATAAGTAGTCTGGTTGGTAAATAAGCATATTTTAGATACTAGAATACTCTGTATTCTTATTTTTTTCGCTTAGTCACCATACATATGCTTATATGTATGTATCTAGCGATGCGCTAAGCCACAAAGAGACGCTTATCGATAAGAAATAACCCCGCTCCGCAACGTTGCCATACAATATAGAGAATTGCTACAGCATAAGGAAGATCAATACGCAATCGTTACTCAACTGTGAGAAAAAAACGTATCGAGACTCTTGAAATTCAGCGCCGGCGTCAACATGTTCAGCGCAGGATCACTGACTTTTTGGGTCCTCTCGGAACTCCTGGCTCCTCCTCTTGACCTGTACTTCCGCATATCTTTTTATTTGTCTCCTATATGCTCCTGTTATATTCATGATGCTAATCCGAAACCTTTCCGAGTTTATTCCATACTTGCTCAATTTCTTGTGATATAAGAATATATTGGTTATAAGCATATTCCCCTCCGTCCGAACGATATGCTTGTATCGAGCGTTATCTGTATTAGAGTACCTGACATTCGGTGACCAGTGGAGCGAACGTTTGCCATTTGCCCTCCACAGGAGGCAATCCATTTGCGAGTAATTTCAATATCAGTTTTGGAAGATCGGATGACTAAGATGAGTGCATAGAAAAACCAGTCAGAAAAAAAATGCACAAGAATACTTGCCCACTAGCGCCGCTGGCTTTAATACCTACTTAGGTACTCCGAGGGACTAGTGCAAGCAGACAGCTTTAATAGGTCCCGGATACTCTCCAAGATATGGCGAGGTTAACCGAGGGAATGGATTTCGTGAAAACCACGACAGGGGGAATTATTAACTTGAAATTATACTATTTGCTTTTACCTTCTGGTTTAAACCGGGAAATTACATGCCATAACTTAATTCAGAGATGCGATCGGATGCATTGGGGTATAACACATATTATCACATCATTGTCCGTGCATGATTCAGGGTAATCATCCAGTTTGGGCCCAATGTATCTGGTTGGCCAGTGCAGTGATACCGCATTGCAGTACATGTTTCAGCGGTCAGCAGTCCGAGACACTGCATGTAAATCCCACGTGACGTCTGGCCTGATATTAAGCGGTCAGTTGCAGTAGCCAGTTCGGTTTGCAACAGCATAAATAATCTTCCTGATCTTTGAGGCAATGGCACTTGTGTCTCGACAATTCCGTAGTAAATCACCATTTAATCAGCCGAGAGCACCTACTGAAGTGGTTACGTCCTTGCACAACCTTACGATATCCCGATACAGTACATGCAATGCTCCACCCTGCTGTCCTTCGCAAAATCAACTTCTTTTACGCCTTTGGTAATACGCCGCCGGTCCTTCTAACGGAGCACCTACCACCTGAGGAATCTGTAAATGCTCTCCTGCTCGGGTGTGGTGATCCCCGAAGCATCCTATATACGGTGCATGTAACCGCTGCATCCGGAGGTCTAGGTAGATTGAGATCCGTCGTGGGGGTAACGTTATGCATCATACTTGAGCTCCATGCTAACTGGAGGAGTAGTTGACACAAAGCTACGATATGACTTTACGTGCTGTGATATAGAGCCAGCAGTTCTTGGTGAGTGCTTCCCATTGAAAGCCCGACATTGGGAATGGCGCTCTAACTGATGCTGAGCAACAGCACGCAACGTTCTTCTTTTTACCTTGATTTCAGACGATGAAAGCGGCAAGGACAGCCTGAAAATCTGGAATACTTTCTATCATCTGTTTCTCGATAAGGAATCTCTGTCACTACTTCAGCATCAGGCGGAGAAACTCCAATTGCTGTCAACGTCGCTTGAAGTATGGCATGGCAGCAAGTATGGCAACCTCTTACGCATATGCAACAAGGACACTCTCACCCGACTCCATCACCTTTGGAAGCTTTACGCCAAGCCATTGTCAAAGGGCATTGACAAGAAGTATCGGACTGGCCTTGCCACACTAAAGGATTGCTACAAAAACCTTCATTCAACTCCGGCTCTCTGGAATATCCCGATTGGTCGGGCTGCTGGACCACTTTGTGCGGAGGCTATCGATGCCTTACTGGGCCAGGGTATCCAATATTGGAAGAATGGAACTACCGGTTACAATGCATCTGAAATCAAAGCTGCAACGCTTACAAACCCAACTTTCCTCTACACTGGGATGGGAGGTGACGAAGTGATGGTCCACTACAGTTCAAACCCAATTGAGTGCTTTCATATTGGAGCCGCCTTAGCAACTTTGAAGCCTTCAGGTCCCGACGTTGTTAAAGGTGTAACCGTTAACACCGTGCCATCGAAACTCGCAGCTGTGGTTGACAATTGTAGAGCCCAGTTTCACTCATGGTGCGCGAGCTTCAGAAAGGCAAGTCACTTTGATAATCATCAGGCCGTTTGCGTAAGGTTCTTCACCGGAGATGCTCTCCCCTTTTGTGACTATCTCTCTCGTCAAGGACAAAGGTCGGGGAGTTCTGTCGGACTGTTCACTTACACAAAGGACTGGTCTATGGCCCCCCTAGTCCTCGATGGCTGTGACTATCAGGACGGTGCGGCTAACCCAGCGCCTTTGAAGTTCAATATCATAGACACATCTAACCTCACGGACCATTCCGGTCTACTCAACATTCTGCTAGTCACCAATGCACTCCTCGTTCGAAGCGCGTCGACTGTCTTGTACACGGAATCCTTTTGCAGCGACGATGAGGATAGCATCAAGAGTATGGAAGGGCAAATCGGTGGCGATTTAGGAATGATGTTTCTGCTTTTTGATCTAGCACCACTCTCCTACCTCTCCTATACAACCAAGCCTTGGAACGAGTACAATCAACGACTTGCTTGGAGGTTTCCATCCTGCGCAAAGGTAAATTGCTCAACGATCCTTTCGACTCAACATCCGGCTCAGTTAGCTGCGTGCTTGTTCCAAGCCTTCCTCACTCTATTTCAAAACGAAAATAATGCAGCGAAGTTTAAGAATATGGCCAGCGCTTCTACGCCTTCGCAATTCATGAAGCTCATGCAACGGGATTCAGTGATTCATTATGCCCGTGAGACTTACGCTTTTCTACTCAAATTCGTGAAGGGAAGGGTGCATGTCAATTGGCCGGAGGTGATGGAGTATCTAGTCACTTTCCTTGAAACTGACAAAAGTCTGCTCATGGCCTCCATGTTCTACCAAGAACTCCGAACTCACATGCATATTTTAGGCCTTGAAGCCTTACCACTAGTGGAACCCAGTTGGGGAATGACTAAGACGGAGAGGCTCCCAGGGTGGCATATCATGCCGCCTGTCGTCTCGGTGGTTTTAGTTGTTCCCCGGAGCTCATTCAACATATTGAACACAGTTGACAAGAGCCAGCTTGGAACACCTCAATTTCAGTCTGCGGTTGGCACTCACCACTTACAAAATCTCTATCGCGCTATCCAGATGACTTTCGGAAAGGTTCGTGATAATGGAGAGAGCGGGGAGAAACGGATACTTTTTGTGGAAGAGGATTCCTCCGGATTGCAGGGAAATTCCCCGGTGATTGTGGCGTGGTATATGCCTGCCTGGATGTTGCTGATAGATCCTGAGAGCACCATGGTATCACTTCAGATAGCGAATACAATGGCTACAAGTAGGACATTTCTATCCATCCTGGGGCCACTCTTGGAAATATTCAAGGCGAAATTACTTCATAGAGGTAATGTCTTTGTAGCTAGGAATATGCCGGGTCTTATTCAGCGCACCGAAGCACGCGCACTACAAGTAACTCTAACGCCGGATGCCAGGTCAACTGCCTTGTCTTGGGTCGGGGGTGGCCGGAAACTTGATGTCATGACGATCCGACAAACTGGCGAGTCTACCAATTTACTCCTATCTAATACTAGAAAGACGGTAGAACAGAGCCAGGTGTCACCTTATTCAATATCCATCTCAAGCGGAGAGCATACAAAGACAGTGGTATTCCCATTTCCAGTTGCGGGAAACCAATCCAGGTTGCGTATTGCGAGAAAATCTAAATATATTGAGGTTAGTACTACCCGTAATACCCCTACCTTTCACGTCCTACCCTTCCTAAGTGCACAATAATTAATAATCCGAATAGGTGGTAGTGCCAATCGCAGGGCCAAGGGAACAAGAAAACTACGCAGCAGATCTGACTCCAGTAATGATACAAGATGGAGCCATCATCCCATGGAATCTTCCAAGGGTCCATATGAATTCTCTTCCCGCAATCGTCCTTGGAGGCATTACGAAACGCAAATGGCTCAATCGCCTTGTCAAGGAAATGCTTGGGTACACCAATCCGCTTCAAAAATCTGACGTAGGGAACAAATTTCCCCTGGCACCGTCACTTTTCTCCATCATTAGCCGTTGCACCGGAATAACCAAGAATTCTCCCCACACTCAGAGACCGAGGGCAATCTATCTCCGTAGCCCTTCCGATTTCATGCACGGAATCTTCATCCTTGTGCTCGAGGTGAGACTCGATCTCAGCTCCCACACTATTCTCCTCGACACCTGTGTTGTCAGTGGCGAGACTGCGTTTGAGCTGGGGTTCGCTGCTCTTCTGGATACTCCGGAGGTATACTACCAACCTGGCTGCTCCGAAGAGGAAATGCAAGCATGGAGAGAATATCTACCTGCCATCACGGAGCGATGTAGGACCTGGAAACATGACTCTACGAGGTGTGCCTGGATCAAGAGCGGGAAGATTCCAGCATCTAGCACTAATCCACTGTGCGAGTGCGGGGCGGGAACGATTCCGGAGGAGCATTTGAAGTTAGAGGTTTCTGGAGTGAGCATGCCTGGTGCGGCTGCAGCATTGGCTATGCACGGGACACGAGCGGCGATATCACCCTTTTTTCCGGGGCCATGGTGTGCAAAACGCCAAGCCTAAGTTTGGGGCTTGCGGAAGTCACTTAGCTTGGTAGAAATTAAATTACAATTACCAGGGAATATATGGAGGGGCTAATGTATAGGATGTTGGAATATATATCTTTAGGCTGCAATTAGGGGTAAGCCAAAATATGGACTCAATATAGCTATCCGAAATTCTTGACTATGCTACCTTTGCGTATCTGGATGACCAGCGTTCAATCTTGCTTGAATGGTGATACCCTCACTCGGGCCCTATCCGATTGCTAGTCGCTATTCAGCTGCTAGTAAAGTCGTGGTCGTCCAGTGAAAAGCCATAGGTTACAATATACCCCCACCGAGTAGCGTTGTGCGAGGCGTTGATGGATCAGTATCTTCTTAACCATCCACCTAGAATTCACCTCCTAGTACGGGTATAATGCCAGGACCAATGGTCCCATGGGTAAGCTACGCAGTGGATTACTTCAAGTGGGTGGTACTTCGGTAGTAGTTGGCCATTTTTGGAATGAGAAAATCAAGCAGAGACTCCACCAGTTTGGAGTCTAATGACGCCCCCATGCGATAACCTGAACCCCTCTATGTGAATTGTAAGTATACAGTGCGTGGAGGAAAATACAATCGCAAAAGTCTTGGTGAAACATCGAAAACACAGCCAAAATGCCCAAAAGTGGCCGTTGTATAAAAAATGTTTAAGATCGAGCTTGAAGTTTGCAGGAGAATAACACGAGACAAGTTTCATATTTAAGAAAGAAGTCAGAGCCTCTTCTCCGATTTTTTGAAGTAGCTGCGAGGCCACAGTCGTCTATAGAGTTGAAGCGATTCCAAAAAAAAAAAAAAAAAAAATGGTGCTAATTTGTATGGGGAATACCTTGACTTCAAAAATCGCTGGCATATCAGGCTTAAGCTCTATCGCCACAGAATTCAGCATACTATGCAGGTATCTACTACGATGGGCACTTCGGCTATTTTGGCTGTGTTTTCGATGTTTTACCAAGACTTTGCCCACGGTGTATCCACGACCCGCTTTTTATGCAGCGATCAGCCCCCAGATGTGATATATCACAATAAGTTGAGCGCTAACCAGATTGAGCACAACAATCTATATCTCCATGGGAGGGTCAGGCCAACCAGAGAGTCGTCGAGGCATGGACCTAGAAAGAGAGTCCGCAGGCTAGTAGTTCTATCATGGCGTACTGTAAAGATAATCTAGGGTAGCGCCCCAAAAGCATCTCCAGACCATTACAGTGACTTGTGTGGCCGTTGTTAGAAATAAAAATTAGCCAACTCGGATACATACTTAGTTCCATCAGCTAGCTAATCCAACAATATTTGGATCTTCGCTTTCATGCCACTTGACAGTCCCAGTACTGCCTTTTACAACACTATACTCATCACTCTAAATATAATTCAGCTACTGCTCCTCAGTCCATTCCCTTCTTCTAATAGAGCATCTAAGCCGAGGAGCAGCATATGCTGCCGTTAGCTTAGCCCTCTTTTCAGCAATCCACTTCCAATATCCTTTGCCTTTTAGATATCGACTTAAAGTACGGGGATGGACCTCTACCTACCACCTCTTCTGCATACCTGTCATGGCCGGGCATCAATATCAGCCCAGTTTTGAAAGTACAGACTTTAACTAGAAAATATGCCTACTGCTCTACAAAGTTCGAATATTGTCGACTCATTCCGATCCAGCCGATGCCCAATCTCTTTTTTTGATACACCTTCATCATGCCATCCAATATTTCGCCCTTTATCAAACACACTTATTTCCTTTCCCTTCCGACCTATAGTACCACTTTCACTTGCACTTACTTGTCCCGACGTTGTTGCCCTAGTACCGGTAGTTGAAGAACAAACTCAGTTGGAACCACACCAGCAATCTCAAGCTTTTCACCTGAACGTGCCGGCGTGGCTGCTGGTCGTTGTCTTACACAATTGCTCAGCCGCTGCAAATTATGCAGCGGTTCGCGGATACTTTCCCCCACGCACTGGCAACCTTATTTAGTATTGTGTCTTCAAGCAGTGTACGGAGTATGTACACTGTACGTAAAGATCTACCTCCAAGCGTCCCGCTGTACGATAGGCCTTGCTGGAAGGAAAATGACTTCCTGTCATTTTCCACCTTTTCAATCTAGTTGAAAAGTCCCCCCGCCGCATCATATGCGGCTCCCCCCATTTCATCCACGATATAGTCAATGACGTAGTCATGACTATATTAGTGGATGAAAAAAAAATTATATGCGTTTAGCATATAAGTAGAGGGGGGGAAAGAGGGGGTAAAGGGGGGAGGGGGAACAGTGTATTGTATGAAAGATATCATTAATCCACTACCCCTCTTCCCCCCTCCCCCTTCCTTCTGCCGATAGTGCTTTCCCCCCATTCTGCCCATAGGAATTCCCACGTGTGACTCCCCCCCCATCAACTATATAGTCATTGGCTATATAGTTGATGAATTGGCCCCACCATTCTCCTCCCCCCTCGCCTGCGCGGTTATTATATATTTTATATAATAAGCCGCGCAGGCGACCGCGCAGGCGAGGGGGTAAAGAGGAAAAGGACTTCCTGTCATTTTCCTGCCTTTTCAACTAACTAGTTAGTTGAAAAGTTCTCCCCCCCCCCTTTTACGAACGAAGTACGTTTTTAAAAAAAAAATATATATATATAAAGACATTTATTTTTTTGGGTCGTTCCTTTTCCGGTAGTACGCTATGCCTATTCAAGATTACCTAGATCTTCATATGCGCCCATCAGCGCTAATGTCATGACGTCACTCACTTGTGCATATACGTCAATAGAGCTACCCGGACGCGGTATAGCTGGTTGGCACAAGCCGCTCGTTATGATTGGAAACTGCAAGCTGCATACACGACAATAAAATTTATCGTTGTAGCGAATAACAGAAAAACAGATAGTGCAGCATTCCGGGCATGTGTAACTGCAAGTTTCCGCTTCTTAGTAACCATCAACGTTCAACAACATACGATGGCAGATGACATGACAATGGTCACAAGACATTTCTATATCGAGCTCCAATCATATATGAGAGGAAGGAGTGGTCTTAGAGGATTGAAGGTGGGGAGATTCGTATATTCAAGAGCAGAGATCATGGGGCTGGTCAGGCGTTTGGGGCCCGCGGAGTGGGTGATTCACAGGGGGTGATATGCAAAGTGTGCAGAACACTTTGTATATTGCTGTATCGATTGGCATCTTTGAATTCGTTACACGTAAGGCATTCTGATGGTGCATTACCTAGCTATTCTGGTTACTGTAGTTACTGTCATTCTTGCAAGGGCGCAAAACCTCTCTACGTCGAGACCTACCGGTACCTAATCCGGTTGGCAATCTTTTATGGTAGGTACCTAGTCTGGTTGGCACAGCACCCTTCTTTGACTAATGGTACCGTGCACATCATAACCTCGATCGGTATTAGTTCGGCGAATGTTTGACGCGTAGGGACAGACGAGTAATGACTTCCGATGCTCATCGCAAACATATGGGTTACCAGCCTGGTGAAGTCCCGCTGCTTCTGCTGTATAGTACTTTAACTACAGTTAAACCTTGCTATACCGAACCTCGTTGTACCGGAATCCTTGCTACGGAATACCCTTGAGCCCCGCTACCAAACTACTACTTTTTACCTAAATCACCCTTGCTATAACAGATTTTTGCTTATACCGGACCGGACAGCGGAATACTGAGAAGTTACTACTATCTACATTATACTTTGCCCTTGCTATAACGGAATCCTTAAGTAGATACTGCTCCAGAACCAGGTATTGAGATCTTCTCTCCCTTTTCTTCCATGAATCACCTGCTGTAACATCAACTTCAAGCCATTTTTTACTATCACATAAGATGTCAACGTTAATATTGCCCCAGCTCGACCGTGATTGATATTAGTATCTTTACCAACATAGCTCTACCATTGTTCACACCTCGGAATCTAAGAATTTTTTCCCAAATTCACTCGATTTCTCCTTCGCATGCTTAGGATCTTGTCGCTTTTTACAGATCTGGCGCTTCTCTAATATGGTGAGAGTTCGACGCTTTTGTCTTCCTACACGCAACATTTTTGCTGATGAATCTTGAGCTTAATGTTCAAACAGACGAAGTTGAACAATTTTCCTTCTTTAGTAATTTTTGTCTTGTGCCACGTACCCTTGTGTTATTTCATACCGGAACCTTGCTATACCGGACAGAAAAGGCCGGATTTTGGTCGTCCGGTATAGCAAGGTTTGACTGTAGCTTCCTAGAATAATAGAATGATTTAATTGGGCTGGTGCACTAGCACATGCAAGTTCCTTCACGCAAGTTATTCCCGCAGTGAACCAGATCTAATTACCCGCTCCTCCCGCGGAGCGAAATAATCCCCCTCTGCAAGTAAAAGTGGATTTAGTAGAAGTGTGCTCTCCCTTTGGAAGTACTGAGACCCAGTTAATGTCTGATTTGGGAATGCGACATGGGGTTGCTCCAGGAACAATACTTTTCTCGTGTCATGTTTGTGCGGGAAGTGTCGCATTAACAGAGTCAGTGACGGAGCAGGGGATAGCGAGAATTTGAAGGTGATGGAGTTGACAAGCAAGGATGTGAAGGAGTTGGAAGGGGCGCCAGAGAGGAATGCTGGGATTAGGAGGTTTTTTAATCCCCCGTATGGGGTTAATTTTGTGTTTTCCCGATTAAGGTAGTCTGGTTGGCACAACACCCTCCTTTGCCAACCAGACTAGGCACCGGAGTATTTAGCAAAGACTTGATTCGGCGCTTGTGGACTACAAGCTATCTGTTCTCGGTCCCAACCTCTCTTTATCTTAGCTGTGCACGAGCGAGAGTCTGGTACTAAACTGCGCCGAAATCTGCTCCGAAATCTGCTCCGGTGCCAAGATTCCCGGAGCTGTTAGCGTTATTTCCGGAGCTGTTAGCGTCATTTAGATAAAACCGGAGCAGAAATACACGTGACCGGCGCAGAATACTCACATGATTGCAGGAGAATCATATTAAGAGTATACATGCTCTAGTTCAACTAGGTCTGTACTTAAGGCCACCGGCGCAGAGATATCACAAGAGAGGATATTGAGAAAAGATTTCAAGCTCGGAAAGGTCTGCTCCAGGCGTTGTAGAACTGGGCGGAGCAAGGGCCTCTCACACGATATCTTTACTTCAGCTTCCTTAGTATCCTTATATCCTTATACTTGCTCTAGTTCAACTAGGTCTGTACTTAAGGCCACCGGTGCAGAGATATCACAGAGAGGATATTGAGAAAAGATTTCAAGCTCTGAAAGGTCTGCTCCAGTGTTCTCGTGCCCAGACCGATTTATTTGAGTAGCTTAAATCGGTCTGGAACTATGCTTCCCAGATTCTTAGCGCCGTTCTGCTCAGACTGCTCAGATGAATTTGTGCTGCTCCGGTTGCCATGAGGTGAACACGCTAGACTAGGGGCATTCTTTATGCACTACAAAATTATATGCATCTCACGCACAATTGTACACAACAATGTCGCAACCCACGCGCGCAGTGCCTTCGGCAGCAGAACAGAAATGCTTTAAGGTGCTGGGCAGTATGAAGGACAATGGTCTCAGTCTGTTTGAAGTGATCATGTTACCAGAGGTCAAGAGGCTAAAAGACATAGCACTTGGGTTTTTTGCTCGCAGGGGATTCGCAAAGTCTATGGAGATGATGTTGGCTCACCTTGGGTTTGTCAGGAACCCGGATGTCGAGGCTGGTTTGCTTGCTGGGGTCTATGCTCCTTTGCTCGGGGATGCCTAGGCTGATTTGCTTGGCTGCTTCCATTGGCCCTACTTAATGCCTTCCCCCAGCTCCAGAGCTAGAGGACCAAATATTGGGCTCAGGGGAGCAGACTTTCTCCAGATGGCTGTTTCCATTGGCTCTACCTAATGCCTTCCCCGTGCTCCGGAGCTAGACGTCCAAATATTGAGCTCAGCGGAGCAGATTTGCTGTTAAGACCATTGTGAGAAGGATGAGAGATGTATAGTAACCCAAATCTTGGCATTCGCACACTAGTCTATTCCAACATCATCATCCTCTAGTAACCCATTGACCCGGAGCGACATTTTATACAAGAAAATCATGAATTTTGCAAATAGTATGATAATAATAGCTAGCTATAGCCAAAAATGCTGCTCCGGTAGGGTTGCCTCTTCCAGCTCAGGCTTGCTCAGGTTGTCTCTTCCGGCGGCTGTTCCAGCTCAGGTTTGTTCAGGTTGGCTGGAGCCGGAGCAGCCATCGGAGCAGCCATCAGAGCAGCCAACCTGAGCAAGCCTGAGCCGGAGCAGCCACCGGAGCAGCCAACCTGAGCAAATCTGAGCCGGAGCAGCCAACCTGAGCAAGCCTGAGCTGGAGCAGCCATCGGAGCAGCTAACCTGAGCAAATCTGAGCCGGAGCAGCCACCGGAGTAAAGTCTTGCTCCGGACAACATTGGCTTGCTCAGCGCCTTTAGTCTCATGCCATCTTATAGGCTTGCTCCAGACAATATAGGCTCGCTCAGTGCCTTAGAGGCTCGCTCTGCGCCTTAAAGTCTTGCTCCGGACAACATTGACTCGCTCAGTGCCTTAAATTCTTGCTCCGGACAACATAGGCACGCTCAGTGCCTTAAAGTCTCGCTCAGTGCCTTAGAGGCTCGCTCAGTGCCTTAAAGGCTTGCTCCGGACAATATAGGCTCGCTCAGTGCCTTTAGTCTCCTGCCATCTTATAGGTTCGCTCCGGACAATATAGGCTCGCTCGTTTGGGGCAATATAGGCTCGCTCAGTGCCTTAAAGTCTTGCTCCAGACAACATTGGCTTGCTCAGCGCCTTAGAGGCTCGCTCAGTGCCTTAAAGGCTTGCTCAGTGCCTTAAAGGCTTGCTCCGGACAATATAGGCTCGCTCAGTGCCTTTAGTCTCATGTCATCTTATAGGCTTGCTCCGGACAATATAGGCTCGTTCAGTGCCTTAGAGGCTCGCTCCGGACAATATAGGCTCGCTTAGTGCCTTAGAGGCTCGCTCAGTGCCTTAATTTCTTGCTCCGGACAAGATAGGCTCGCTAAGTACCTTAGAGGCTCGCTTAGTGCCTTAAAGTCTTGCTCCGGACAACATTGGCTTGCTCAGCGCCTTTAATCTCATGCCATCTTATAGGCTTGCTCCAGACAATATATGCTCGCTTACTCCAAGACTCCGCTTTAGGCTGCTTGCAATATACTTTCAAGTTCATCTCTAATTCCAAGATTTGCTGGATGACACGCCAGAATCCTACTCTACAGTTTCTCCTTCGGGCGCTTTGTCTGAACTTATAAATCGTGAGAAGAACAAGCTCATGTTACGAATCTCACGTGAGGGTGGTCTACGCAGAGGCGGAAAACCGAAGCCGACAGCCGCTGAGGCCAACGACGTGGATTGATCACCCACAGCAGGTCTAGCAATGGGCCCTCTAGCTCATACTTGAGTAGAGAGACTGGCCGGGACAAGGAAGTGTGTGCACCGTTCTAGCGATGACCAAGAAGGGTTGGGGCTAGGTCGTATTGGCTTATGGGATAACTGCTTCTTACGGAGGAGGACCGGTTCAAGGCATATGTTTGATTTCCAATCATTGATTTCCAAGACTGCTTATGTCTCCGTTATTGATTTCCAAGCTGCTCCGTCATTGATTTCCAAGCTGCTCCGTCATTGATTTGCAATCATGTCTCCGAGGCTTAGGAAGCCCATGCCGCAGGCATGTGGAGGGGGGCTAGGACAATCCCCGAGATGTCTATATAAGGGGCCTCTGCTACCTAGATAGAAAGGGCAGAACCCAAGCACTGTCTTGTATATTTCCTCGAAAAGCTTAAGCATTATATCTCTTTGATCTTCACGCTCTCATCACCCTCGCGCCCCCGTCCCTGTTGTGCTCGCCACTAGGCTAGGCTAAAAGAGCCTTTCGCCTTTTACCCTCGCCACCTGCTAGCCGAAGACCCTTTGCCACGTGCAGGCCACGCGACACGCGCAAGTCACTAGAAGCTCGCTAAGCTCTCCATTCCATAGTAGGCCCGGACTTGACCATCCGCCCCTCTAACAGCTCACATCCATATTGCTACTGCGCAACAGCTCGCAGATTAGGAATATCTGTGGTTCCTACACTGCTTCTTCAGCAGTTATTGGAATTGGATCCCATTTGTCTGAGGTATTTGTCGGCATATCGAAGATCCCTCACAGTAGAGCGGTGCGCACCGGGAATACACACATAAGGGACCACCTAGCGGTCACAGGACCACCTACCAACCTTATCGCAAGGGCCTTCAGGGGCGCCACGGCTTTCGAGCTTCAGAACCTCAGCTTCGGCGACTGCGACTTCCGGAAACCAAGCAGCCTCACACTCACCGTCCTGTATGAACCCTCAGACCCATACTCAAACGTCATGGGCGGTTGGGCAGCCAAAATAGGAGGCCTACTGGATGAGGGCTGGCGGGTGTGCTACACCGACGGCACAGGGAGACAAGGCCACGTCGCGTCAGCAACGGTATCGGAGGATCGGAGGGGAAACCCCACAGCAAGCGCTCAGTCATACCTAGGCACGGAGGCCACGGTTGCCAATGGGGAGAGAGAGGCCATGGTCCTGGCCCTAAAGACACATAAACACTCGTCCATGGTCACAATACTTTCGGACTCTTCCTCAGCCATTTCGTCAGCCATAGAAATCTCACGAGGGAGGCCACCGAGGAGCGGCATTGAGATCGAGCTAGGGAACCTTCTAGCCGAGCGCCACTCCAATCAGCAGGATACCTCAATATCCTGGGTCCGCTCTCACCTTGGAATCAAGGGGAACGAGGAGGCTGACGAGCGGGCCGCGTTGGCATCTGCACGTGGGGAGTTCATGATCCAGGAACCGACCGTAACGGAAGGAGGAATAAGACAGGCGTCCAAAGCCTTCCGCGCCACAGCGAGAACAGCCCCGGGATTCGGTATAAGACGGTGCGAGTGGAATCGCCAGGCTTTATCGGCCTACACCTGGTTTCGCACGGACAGGGGCCCCCAGAAGAGTTGGCTTCATCACATCGGTAAGGCGGGTAACAGCTTCTGTCAGTGCGGTCATCACATGGAAAATGGGTTCCACATCGTCTTCGAATGCCTACTATACCACACTTACAGGCGACACTTAGGCGGGGTAAAGGATTGGGAGGACATCGACCGTCCCATATGGGTCAGAGTGGAAGAGGAGGACGAATGGGACGCGGTAGAGGCCTTCTTCGGAGTCCTATACACAAGGTTTTACGGAAGGGGTGGCTAAGGGAGGGTCAGTGGAGAGGGGGGAGGAGTGTACCACAAGGGGTGGAGTATACCACAAGGTGTTACTGAAGGGGGAGCTAAGCGAGAGTCAGGGGAGAGGGGGGGGGAGTATACAGCGTTCGCAGGCCTCAGTCAGGCCTCTCGGGGTCATCTGGCAGGCAGCCGGTTAGTGACAGCACGGGGGCCTGCGCATTACGATTTTCATTACACATTTGCTATATGACAGTCTGATTTACGCAATGTTTGTATTGGTTTTGCGCAGCTGGATTTACACAATGCTTGTATCTACTCCTTTGGCTTTGTATCTAGTCCTTTGCTTTCTGCGCGCGGCGGACCTGGCAGATTAACTTGCCTTGTCCTGAATCCACCCGGGTTTCCGGGTGGCTCCTCATAGTCCCCTTACTGGGATTGAATAGGAGTAATGAGTATTTAAAAAAAAAAAAAAAAAAAAAAAAAGAGCAAAGAGTGTACTTGTGCAGTCGGGATTGACGAAAACAGTAAGGTGTTTACTAACTAACTATACTATTTTCTAACAAGCATACAGTCAACTCTTGCTATAACGGACGGCAGAAATCCAGAGCCTTCTGTCTGGTATAGCAAGGGTTCCGGTATAGAAAATGGCGCTAGCCCTCAGACAGGGGGCCGACCAGTCACGTGGATTCTGAGAATTCACCTTTTCCCTCCCAATAAGGTAGTCTGGTTGGCACCCAATAAGGGTATTTCGAGTTACATTAAGCCTAACAGAGTAGATTATTCAGCAACCAGACATGCCTCGCCCGGTATAGCGAGGGTGAAATGTGGCATGAGACTAGGAGAAATGAGAAATCCTGAAGGCTCTGGTCTGTCCGGTATAACAAGGGATCCGCTATAGCGATGTCCGGTATAGCAAGAGTTAGAGGAGGTATATTTGCGTTTCCTCTATCGAATTTTGATGGTAGGGAGAAATCTTCCATAGTTATCGGCATCGTGATCCGTTGTAGGCGAAAACCGTGGTAGAAAGACGAAAAACTTTTCTCCACAAGCAACCAGGAGTCATAACCTTATGGAATGTGTTCCATTCATCTAAGGATCCGGGAGAAGGAGAAGCCCTCTCCCTCGATAGAGTCTAAGGCTAAGGACGTCACTCAAAGTCTAAACTACCTTATTAGGTAGTACTATCAGAGTTGACTGGAGCTACTAGCGTACATCGGAGCTACTAGCGTACACTCGGAGCTACTAGCGTACACTCGGAGCTACTAGCGCAAAGCTTGGCATTCTGCGCCGGTTAATTATCCAATAAAAAATTCAAACTAATACCTATGAAGCTCTATGTAGTACAAACTAGACATCTAAGCTCCCCAGCCCTCGATGTATCTCCCAATGTTCTCGACCGACGTTCTCACCTCCTCAAGCCACTTGAAACCAAGCTCTGCATCATTCAAATCGATTCTCACCTTCTCGATGAGATTCAAAACTTCATCAACCTGCTTCCCTAATGTCGGCAATTTTTTAACGATTTTTCCCTCTACAAAATCTTTTATAGTATTTTGAAGTTCTGTTTCCAATTGCCTCTCCTGTTCAGCATTTTTACCTTGAATTCTTTTCAAATCCATATTCATATCAGTAACTGTGTTATTGCGCGTCTGGGTGTCCTGTTCGAGCAAAGACAGCTCACGTGTAATGGTCTGGACGAGGTCGGAGACTGTTTGTCGCTGCTGGGTGATACAGGAGGCAAGTGCAGCCCGAAGGCCTTCAGCTTCTAACTGTAAATTTGATGCTTCTTTAGTTAGTTTTGACTTGCTTGCATATTTTTCGAGTCGACGCCTTAATTCAATCAAACGATCCATCTTTCTTTAGGCTGACTGGAAGCTTTTGGTACGTTGACTGGTTGATAGTTAGGTAGTATGGAATGGGGCTTGTATTTAATTCCTTGGTTGTGTTCTGGCAAGGCCCACCTGACGTTAGGAATTATATAAAGGGTGGTGCTCCGGTCATGCATGGGTATTGATGGCCATCTTCTTTGAGATGGCCCTGTGTAAGATATCGATAACAAATTAACAAAGGTCTGCGCAGGCCTGATATGGTAATGATCCCTATTGAATCAGCTGGTAATTGAACCTCAGATATTTAATCACTTGTTTTCATTTCTAGTAAATGTAAATTTAACATCACAGGTATGCCACGTGACCAAGCTATAAAAAGATTGCCAGATAAACCCTCTCCTGGGTATACAAAAACGTATCAATACAATAACCTAAGCACCTATTAGTCTGACAATGTGAAGTTGCATGGTGATAGTCTATAGGATTCGTTAGTACTGGAGATCTCATGAGCATCAGGCGATGTCCATGAGTTCAAGCCTCCGTTCTTGAGCCGCGATATTTTTGAGGGTGGCGATAGTCGAAATGGGGATGAGGGGAATGGGGTTCATGAAAGCCAGATCTACTAACCGCTTGACTCGAGATACTGCCACGAAAGGTAAACCGGATTGCCTTTCCTTTGGTCCCAGCTCAACGATCACCTTAGGTAAGGTAAGACCTTACAGCATGGAGGTCTGCGCGTCACGAATTTCATTACACACTCATCTCACCTTGACACAATTTTGATTTACACTAGCTTTGTATGTAGTCTTCTGCTTCCTGCGCTACCTGTTACACATCTTTTTCCGCCGTTGATTTACATAGCTTTGATTTACACAGTTTTGGATTCACGCAATATGTTTGTATTTAGTCTCCTGCTTTCTGCGCGCGGCGGATTTGGCAGATTAACTTGCCTTGTCCTGAATCCACCCGGGTTTCCGGGTGGCTCCTCATAGTCCCCTCACTGGGATTGAATAGGAGTAATGAGTATTTAAAAAAAAAAAAAAAAAAATAAGGTAAGACCTTGTGCTTTGTGGATGTTCTGTCCCATGGGCCAAGTATTAATATGCATAAGACTGTATAGGGCTGCATAGGGCCAGGTTGGTAAAGAGAAGCTCAAGCGAAGGTCCAGTGGCATTACACAGTTTAGAGGTAGTACCCATTAGTCTAGTTAGTTCAATATTGTTCTAGTGTGCTTAGTCTAGCCCACGATTTGTCAGACAAGGTCAGGAATGCCCAGTATCTATGCAGTCGAGTTCAGGCAGCTTCAGATTTAGTCTAGCAGACTCAGGTGGGCCAGACAAACTCAGGCGGACTGAGACGGACTTGGGCTCGCATAGGCAAGGCCTAATTAGTCCAGCTGAGTTCAGTGCGGCTCAGGCTGCTTCAGGTTTTTATATAAACAGATCTCGGAAAAGTGCACCAAGTCCCGCTTGCCTTCCAAAGTTAGACTAATCACTTTATCACTTTTAAGCAACTTATACTGCATCTATACACCCTAGATTATGCTATTCAAACCCCAATTTATATATATTCCGTAGACTTGGTCACTACTGCGGGTCAGTTTCTTGTCCCTATTTTGCCTCGGAATATTAGATGCTACCCAAAAATCGATCTATTAACCTATCCAAACCTACCCATTTCGCATTCTCACCACATGTCAATGAATCTCTATATCTTTACGAGGCATATATATTTTGCTGGCAATGGTTCCGTTCATTTTGCAGTCCGCTATGCCGCCAAGAATGGACCGACAGGGTTCGCGTGGGGGCTGATGCATATCCCGGTTACCGCATCCACTGGTGAGCAAGACTCCATGTAGGTTTAGAGACAGAGGTCGAGCTTATGCAGTAAGTGACGCTACAACGGTCCATTTTTGGGGGAAAAGTGCACAAGGTATCCAAGCGCAAAAATAGCGTGGATGATACCGTGCGAACTGATCTCCAAGACTCCATTTTTTTGGAAAATGTATAGGTACCACACAAACTGATCTCCAAGACTCCATTGTTTTTGGAAAAACTATAACGCTAAGGATTTACATCGGTTTCAACCACCACATCCTCAGCCAAAACAACATATTCAACCTCTTCATCAGAATCCAACTCTTTTTCCCATAGCCCCACCACAAGATCAGGTAGCCCTCGTACATGCAGTTGATGGTCCTCATTACCAGTTGGACAAAGGGAAATACCAGTCTGCTTAAAAGCCTTGATAATTGTATCCTGCTTGTGTTCATGAAGCCATAACCAGGCGGCTGCCACTGCATGTGTAATTGCAATTCGGCGATGTCCAATGCTAGTATCTTCATCCTCATTTGCCAACGTTTCCTCTAGGATATCACCGATTTTATCCTTCACTAGCTTGTTAATAATAGTGTCCATTGGTTGCACATATCCGGTACTGTACATTTTCCAAAAAAATGGAGTCTTGGAGATCAGTTCGTGTGGTACCTATACATTTTCCAAAAAAATGGAGTCTTGGAGATCAGTTCGCACGGTATCATCCACGCTATTTTTGCGCTTGGATACCTTGTGCACTTTTCCCCCAAAAATGGACCGTTGTAGCGTCACTTACTGCATAAGCTCGACCTCTGTCTCTAAACCTACATGGAGTCTTGCTCACCAGTGGATGCGGTACCCGGTGATGGATGGTACGCGCTCGCATACGTTCACATATACTCATACGCTCTCATACGTATATTCACCCTGTCTTAACAGACATACGTATATCAGACATACGTATATCAGACATACGTATATCAGACATACGTATATCAGGTGAAGTGTCCCTTTATTGGCCATTCATCTGTTCATCCGCTGTCACGTTGTTATATGCAAGAACTGCATGACCTCTCATTCCAAGAGGTTATGAGCCCGGAACAGGCACATTGAACAGATATTCACCTCAACCAATCAATACGATGTCGAACGCACAAGGCGAATCGAGCAACACAGCCGGTAACATGGCTGTGACTCCTGCAACAGCTGTAACATCCGCAACAGCTGTCCCTGCGAGAGCTGCGACAGCAGCAACTACCACTACAATCTCCCAATTAACCCGTTCTAATTTGCACTGTTCAAGGACGTTCGACTTGCCGAGGTAAAACTCAGCAATATCGAATACCTATAGGGACAGCAAATGAACGTCTTCGATATTGCTGTTGGTGAGAAACCCCCGTCTGATGCTTATGCAGAAGGGCAGTATTGGATGTTGGGTCTTGCCTCCAACAACCAACTCGAAGAACCACAAAGCGGAGATACTGCTCTCATAACGAGCAGCAATAACAATAACAAGCGCAAGTCTAGTAGAACTACAGGGCATAAAACCTCTGATTCTACTAAAACGTGCTCTTACTGCCAAAAGCACGGTGGTAATCCCACCGGCCATATTTGGCAAGATTGCAGGAAGTTAAAGCGCAAGCAGAAACGAACAACTGAAAATCAGCAAAACCCCTCTAATCAAAGGCATACTGCTGAGGCACTCGTTTCTACTGATCTATCCCATGAAATGGATATAGATCGACCTGATGTTAATATCTCTTATACCTGGAAATTTGACACATGTGCCTCCTCTCACATGACGTCTGATATAGGGACTTTTGAATGGTTTGAACAGAGTCACGGAACTGTGAGTGTAGGAGGGGGTAGCGCTCTCCCTGTTGAAGGATTAGGGTCCTCCCTGGTAACAACGCTCACAATATTGTCATCCGTCTTAACTCTGTTCTCTACGTTCCTTCCCTTTGTCATTCGTTATTGTCGTGGAACGTGCTAAAGTCAAAGGGGTATTCTATGATGGCATCGGGTAACAAAATTGTTGTTTACAATACTGCGCGCTCTCCTGTATTTATGGCAGAATTTAAGGGGAATCTCCCATTTCTTGCTTGAAGCTTCAGGATCTAGCTCTAACAAAGCTCTCGGATCCAGCAATAACGGCATACCCTCTAGTCAGGCCTCCGGAATACCCTCTAGTCAGGCTTCCGGAATACCCTCTAATCAGACCTCCAGAATACCCTCTAATCAGGCTTCCGGAATACCCTCTAATAAGGCCTCCGGAATACCCTCTAATAAGGTCTCTGGATTACCTTCTAATCAGGTCTCCGGATCAACCTCTAATGAGGCTTCCGGATCAACCTCTAACGAGGCGTCCAGACCCTCAGCAAAACGAGGCTTTGAACCTGAACATGCGGAGCAAGCCAAAAGAGCAAGCACCACTATCGTTTGCCTTCTGGCACCGCTCATTAGGGCATTCAAGTAAGGTAACCGGCCAGGCATATGTGGACGGCTCCTTAATTCCCCCAAAGCCTGCCGAATTCTCTTGCAAAGCTTGCATATTGGCTAAATCCGTGAATGCAGTTCCGCAGAGCCTTACTGAAGCCAGATCCAGTCGGCCCATTTGAGCTGCTCTATAGTGATCTAAGTGGAAAGCAATCCTTACCCTCCTATGGTAACTCGCAATATTACATTACTTTTATTGACGATTTTACTAGGATGGGTTGGATATATTTCTGGAGGAACAAATCTCCAGATGCCTCAGAGATAATAAGAGACTTTATCACGCTTGTGGAAAGACAGTTCAATACTACTGTCTTAACCATCGTTACTGACAACGGTGGTGAATATGTGGAGGCTGACAAGTTCATTAGAACTAAGGGCATAAAACACATCTACATACCCCCATATTCCCATGAGTCGAATGGAGTACCAGAGCGATACAATCGGACAATCCAGACTATGGCTAGAAGCATGATCTTAGATCTGGTTAATCCCAGTAATACCACTCCAGACCTAAAGCTTTAAATCGCCTACCCCATTCACAGCTACCTCAAAGCAAAACGCCCTTTGAGATGCTGTACAACAAACAGCCTTCGATCGCGCACCTCAAACCCTTTGGCAGTATTTGCTATGTGCATATCGCTAAAGAACGAAGAATGCCAGCAAGCAAATTTCACCCACGGGCAGAAAGTGCAATTCTCGTTGGCTACACAGACAGCCCTACAATTTATAAGGTCCAACTTGCTAGTAACAAGCAAATGTTTACCGTTAAGGCGTCTAACTGCACATTCATTGACTCAGAGATTGCTGGAAAATTTAGCGCACCCAGCATATCGACAGCTGAGCATTTACCAGCTGAGCATTTACCAGCTGAGCATTTACCAGCTGAGCAATTACCAGCTGAGCATTTACCAGCTGAGAATTACGAACATTTACCAGCTGAGCATATACCCACTAAGCGTCCTAGCCAGCTTTCCAGCGATCTTACTACCAAATTCGCTGAACCCAAACCCACTGAACCTACCGAACCTACCGAACCTAGCGAATCAGTTGAGTCTAGCGAACCTGCTGATTCTGCTAAATCTACCAGTCTGTCGCATACATTGCTTGCAACCGCGCTTGCGGTTAACGCAACTGAACCAAAGACATTCAAGCAAGCAACACAGTGCGCAGATGCTCCAAAATGGTATAAAGCTATGGAAGAAGAATTACAAAATCTGGCAGATCAATCGGTTTGGACGGTGGTGTCCCAACCCTCAAAGCACAACATTGTTGGCTGCAAATGGGTCTATAAAATCAAGAGGGATTCAGCGGGTAATATAAGCCGCTATAAAGCTAGGCTCGTTGCTCAGGGTTTTTCTCAACAATCAGGGACAGACTTCGATGAGATTTTCTCTCCTGTTGTGAGATATGACTCACTGAGATTACTGATTGCTCTATCAGTCTCTCTAAGCTGGCCCCAGCCAGATCAGCTCGATATAAAGAGTGCTTTCCTCTATGGATCTCTTAATGAAGAGATCTATATGAAGCTTCCGCCTGGCTATAAACAACCAGGAAAATGTGCACGCCTTTACCATACATCACCGGGATTAGGCTCACCACCGGGATGTGGCGCAGCCCCCACGCGCCGGCGACAAGGGTAGTGACAAGGGTCTGCGATGTACAAATGCGGGGCAAGCGGGGCAACGCCGAAGCCTACAGTTCAATACCATCTCGCCCTTAGGATAGACTACTTAAAGACCGGAATTTAACAGAGAATTGGACACTGGTAGGTATAATCTGCCACTGAAGGGTGATTATTAGCTAACTATTTTCAAAGCCTCTAGGTGCCCCAAGCTTGCGAAATGGGTCGGGTGAAGCCGAGAAAGCTCAAGGCACAGTACCAAAAGGAGTTATCTATGGCTCATGCACTGAAAGGACTACAATCTGGGCTCTACCCATCAATCCACAAGGCTGCCGATATCAATGGTATTGCATTGACCACCTTACAAAGATATTTTCATGGAGGACAAGGCAGGATGGCTGGACACAAGTCTCAGCAGCTGGTGACAGCAGCAGAGAAATGAGCTATTGTGTACTAGATATATCGATTGGAGCTTGCAGGCTTTCCACCATGGATTGAGCATATTTGAAAAGCTATTATGATTTTGCAGAATGTACCTGAGAACCTAGATCAAGTTATAGGGAAAAATTGGATTACTAGATTTCTTAATCAGTATCTAAACCTTGTAGCAAAGTTCTTATCTGCATTTGACAAAAAGAGAATTAAGGCTAGTGATCCAAAGGTTCTAATTGATTACTTTCAGAAGTTAGGTTCACTTATCCAAAAATTTGAGATTCTGAAAGATATATAGTTCAATATAGATAAGAAAGAGTTTATGATAGGTAAGTCTAATTAATACAAGGTTATTTATGGATAATGAGGAAGAGGAATGATAGAAAAGCTTGCTCAAAATAACAATAGAGAGCTAATAATAGTTATTGAGACTATTTGCAAAAATGGTACAGTATTACTTCCTTTAGTTATTTATAAGGAAGCAAAGCAATATATAAGTTAGTTTCAGTATTTGGAGGAAGATTTGAAAGTAGCAGATTACTTATTTATAAGTTATAACCTTACCTAAATAATAGATGAACTCCAAGCTTAGGATGGAATAGCTCAAATATTTCAATTAGATAATAAAGCCACTAGTTATAGTAATATTCTTCTACCATCTTCTCATTATTAATAGATACAATTCATATATTATTCTTAAGTTTGTTAAGTATTATGATAAAGCCAATATCAAGCCCTATTATTTACTACTATATAGTACTCATCTACTTCAGCTATTAGATATTAGTTTGTTTTCTCTACTCCAAAAAGTATAAGTGGCAAAGCAGTGGATTGGATGACTTGATTCTTATTTTTTATGATTTGGAAGTGGAATTTTCTTCCTTTACTTGTTAAAGCTCGACAAGCAATATATATGAAGGAAAATATTACTATAGGATAGTATGGAGCTAGTTTGATTCTATTTAATGCTTGATATATTCTTAACAAACTTCCATATGGATATAACTTAAAATCATTATTGTCTCCTCCCTCTATAACTATTGCAACTCTAAAGAATTCAAGCAATCTTCTCTGCCACACTAGAAGACCTAAGCTTATATTGAAAGAAGATGTTCCTGTTGATAAAGAAGAGCTTTTAGATATGATAGAATACTTGAAGTACTTTGGGATTGCAGTGGATAAGAATTGGGACCTAGAGCAAGTTACATTTACCAAATAGTAGGAAGCAGTACAGTTGGCAGCTCCTAAGGACAAGAGGCATATTGGGAAGAGTTATGGTGGGGTAATTAATGGCAAAACACTTGCTAAATTATATAAAGAGTGAGATGCAGCAGATTTAAAGTGAGCTCAGGCTGCGGAGAAAAGACAAGCCAAATAAGCAGCTGCTCAATTGGCTGTAGGTCGCTCTATCAAAAGCAAGCAGATTTCAATTCAATTACCAGTGGTTATTGAAGTTCCTGATGATGAAATGGATAGTTGGAATTCGGATTCAAGTTCATCTTCCTCTTCTGATTCTACCTTGTCTGTTATTACCGTTTCTACCCCATTACCTTTATTATGAAGGGGTATGACCCCTCGCACCCCCTGTTCCCCTCTCAAAATGCGTTCTCGGAGGTCTGCCACTCATATTCCTTCAATTCCATCTACTCCGCACTCTCGTGTAACTAGATCTAGCTCAAAATGTATCTAGTAATAAATTGAGCCACATCCCGGTGGTGAGCCTAATCCCGGTGATGGATGGTATCGGTTCATATACGGCCTTAAACAGTCACCGAGACAGTGGTACCAGAGATTAACCGGATTTCTTATACCACTTGGATACGTGACTACCAACTTTATTATTGCGGGGCCTAACCTGGCCGAAAGGGAAAAACTGAAGAATTCGCTGAAGAGAGAATTCAAACTAAGCGAACTCGGTCCCCTGAGCTGGATCCAGATTAACTGGCAAACAGACTGCGTTACCTTATCTCAAAGAACATATATTGACCAATTACTCCTCAAATTCGGCATGCAAGACTGCAACCCGGTCTCTCTTCCCTTGGATCCTCACCAAGCTCTGGTAAAGGCCCAAGAGCAAGAAGATCTTGCAGACACATCCCACTTTAGGCAGATTATTGGTTCTCTTATGTATCTTGTGATCGGTACTCGTCCAGATCTTGCCTTTACCGTCTCTGCATTGTCACAATTCCATCAAAGCCTACTAAAGACCATATGGGTGTGATAAAGAAGACTCTACGTTCCCTCAAAGGCACGCGAGATCTTACTCTCACCTATAGAAGGCCAAATAATAACTGGCCGACCAACAACTCGCCAAATAACAATTTGGTGAGCTTATCAGGCTATTCGGACTCTGACTTTGCAAGTGACAAGAACGACCGGAAATCAACAACGGGAAACATATTCCAGATAGCTGGCAACACAATTTGCTGGAGATCGGTAAAGCAACGTTGTGTATCTACCTCTACGGTCGAGGCAGAATACATCGCTCTTTCTACCTCTGCTAAGCAGCAAATATGGTTGCAGAATGCCCTGGGTGAACTCCGTGTTGACATTCCTTGTGCTTTAAACGCTGACAATGACGGGTCAATTGATCTAACAGTCAATCCCCGCATCAGCGACAAAAGCAAGCACATAGACGTGCCTCGCTTTTTACACTTAAGAGACATAATAATGCGAACAAGCTGATTAGCACTCTTTTACCTTCCACAGGGTTTTTTTTTAGGTTTTTAACGAGACTAATCATGTTTGTCTTGCTATACAGCAGTATCTGCTGAGGAGGGGTGTTGAAAAGTACGTGAGCCACTTACGCATATGATGATTGTGGCGATATGCCACTCACGCAACCTCACGTAACTCCAGCACATACTTGCTTTCTCGCAATACTTACCTGTATCAGCAATGCTATTCGCATCGTCCCTTCTTGTATATAGAGCTCTCCTATTGCTTCTCGAGAGAGGAGGTGAAGAAGAATGAATAAGCACTCACACATACATACGCGTTCGCATACGTTCACATATACTCATACGCTCTCATACGTATATTCACCCTGTCTTATCAGACATACGTATATCAGACATACGTATATCAGGTGAAGTGTCCCTTTATTGGCCATTCATCTGTTCATCCGCTGTCACGTTGTTATATGCAAGAACTGCATGACCTCTCATTCCAAGAATAGGTAGACTCGAATTCCTTGGCATTGCCAAGAATTGTCAGATCGCATGTCCTGACGCACGTGACCTTTCTGTTTTGTACGTTGATGTGCAACTTGCTTGATTACGTTACAATAGCAATCAAATCTTCACCCCTCCTGTACCTGACATCTACTTATGGATCAAATTTGCTGTGCCCATTGTTATTGTGAATACGACCCAGCTCTCTGGACACTAACTCAGAATGGCTTATGTATGAAGACATGCAATCCGTATAGGAGCAAGAGAATTGTAAAGATGACAGTAAGGACTCCTTATAAAAATTGTAGTATATTGGTCTAATTAACCGCTTTGCAGCGCAAAAAATAGGAGATTTGGAGAGAGCAGAACTTGAGAGCTGATAATGATACTTCTCATGTAGGAATATATGAAGATTAAGATCAGTAACGCCTTCCTGCAGCTGGCAAACTTCCTCAAGTTTTGAATCTCTTCTGCGTTCTCATTCTTCCCCTCGTACCTACTATTACTCTCCTCCTCACCATGCTTCTTCTCCTCCTCCTCTCCGTCCCTACCGGAATGAGAATTCGCTTCGCATGCTAGAACTTTGGAGGATTTCGCCAAATCAATAGCAGATTTTCAATTGGGGGAGTCTACAGTTTGTGAGGAGACCGGAATTGGGACAAAGATTCGGGAAGTAGAAGATATAAGTATTTGCGACTCATGGTGGAGTTAGATAACTATTCAGGATAGCAGCGTAACCCCGGGTAATCCCCATTGGTCCCTTTACAGCTCTTTTTGACTATCAGGAGAATCCAGTTCATGGATTCAGTTCCCAATAGTCCTGGCGTGGGCTTTAACAATTTACAAAGCACAAGGCCTTACCCTGTCTAAGGTGATCGTTGAGTTAGGACCAAAGGAAAGGCAGTCCGGTTCAACCATCTCGAGTAAAGCGATTGGAAAATCGGGCATTCATGAATCCCGTTCCCCTTACTCGGGTTTCGAGTATTGCCAAGCAAAAGAATACTGCGGCTCACTTGGAAGAGGAACGGAGGCTTGATCTCATGGATTTTTCATGATTCTCGTGGACTGGTATTAGGTTCAATTCCTGCCGTGATATTTTTTTCCCTTTTTTCTTCTATGTTTTTGGTGCTCTAATATTCATAGGGATCGTTGCCATATCAGGCCTATACGGCCTCAGTTACCTTGTGTAATTTCACTCTAATACCGAAGTGTACCCTAGGCATTTTTGGTTCCAAAAATAATATTCATCGCGCGGCTGCTATAAATAATTTGCTGGAATAGGGTAATCCGCAGCACTACTAGACTCAGTATACTCAATGCAATCAGCGAACTCAGTGGATTGAGCTGAGGAGGCATAGCCAATATGAAACAAAACAAAGGATGAATATATTTAGCAAGTGCAATCTACATGTATTAGGATGAGGAATCTACAATGTTGAGGGGTCTGAAGGCATGTCTTTTTGAAACAGAATCCCCGAGTGCTAGATAGCAGAATCTAGGAATTTTAGGATGAAGGAATGGAAGGCGGAATCTACTTCTATAAGTTAATGGAATTGGCTTGCATATATAGGCGTGTATTGAGAGGTTAGAACGTGGTTTGGTTATATTGGTGTGAGATTCCCAACGCTCTCTGGGGGATCAAGCTTGAGAGACATACCTAGAGTACTTCAGTACCAGATTAGGTGCGCGGTTTTCTTATCACACGCGATCATATGCCAGTTTTCTGGATATTCGTAAATTCAACCAGGCTGGGAAGATTCAAATCGTCACTTTTCCCCAAACAGTTCAAGAAGCGGGTTCGAAGTAAGTGGCCAACATTTACACTGCGGAGGACTCTGCCCTTATTCATTGGCTCAACAATTTATTCTGCCGCGAAAGTGTAACTGAGCGGAAACCATGAGGTACCACTTTGACCGGTAATGCGCGACCGGATATATTACTGGCGAATGTTTTTCGCAGGGAAATCGACAATTGTTCCTAACAGTTTTGTCAAAATATTTTCCTAGTAGTGTTCTAAATTATTAGCGGCGGGGAGAATTGGTTATGGGATTGTACTAGTGTACTGCGGGCGAGAATGGTTCGAAGTCTACAAGTACCTAAGTCTAATATTTCTGATACTGGCGGGGACAGGCATGGAGTACCTTATATGTAGCTTTCTCATAACAAAGTTAGCCTTACTGGGTTGTCTGCCTTAGTAAGGTCTAGACGTCTGAGCTAGACCTGAAAAGAACGGTGATGCTTATTTGGTACCGAAAACAAAACTTCAAGGAATTGATGCCCTATGATCATAAATCCCCTAACACGTGTGTTTAGACCCCCGAATCATCCTGCAACGCTACAAACCCCTTCTGCCACTGACATCCTGAATTCTCATGCTTTTGCCACTGATCACATCTCTCTTTAAACTCCGTCTTTACCCCCGGTTTGCTATCCATTAATCCCGGAATTTCGCTCGGCCGTTCCACCCACTGCAATACTAGCCCTGCGCTTGAATGCCACGCGATATGGCAATGCATTAGCCAAGTCCCAGGATTATCAGTCTTGAACGCAATAATGACAAACCCGTTGGCGGGTACTATGACCACATCCCTCCGGGTGGGGTTGACAAGATCTAATTCGTAACTATGACCGTATATGAATGGGTCACTTGACTGAGCGAGGATGACAAAATCGTGTCCGTGAAGGTGGATTGGGTGAGCCCGAGTAGCAACGGGCAGGCCAAGGGTGACACGATTGTTGGGTTCAGCTGTCCAGTTAACGGCGATAGCAAAAACTGTCCACTTGTCAACGGTATCTAGTACGGTTGGGACGAATCTGGGGTTCCACGTGTCGGGGGAAATCCCATCAGCAGCAAGCCCTAGCGTAGCGTTCCCCCAGTCGATCATAAAAGAAACATAGCTACCGTTGGGGTGCTGCGAATCAGTGTGTGAAGAACCAAAGTCCCAAAGGTATGGTTGAGTTTGTTCGATTGATTCCGTCTCCCTACCGCCATGATCGCCCGCAAATACTTCCTTTAGGTTTTGAGTACCAGGGCGACGATCCACCTCGAATGAATTTGAGAAAGCCATGCTAGTAGGAATCTCTCCTGTCAAATCACGCACGACTATTGGCCTGAGCTCCCCACTGGGAGTGTCTCCACAGTTATCTGAGACCGCTTTCGGAGGCTCGGAGTTGAAATCAGGTGTTTCGTAGGAGCTGGAGTCATAGCTGAGGATTCCTTGGCGACATTCGACGTAGGTGCATTCTGTGCCAGGTGGGCATGGGTCCCCATAGCAGTACTGGCCACAGTGACGCATCTTGATCCAGAAATTGGGGTGGTTCTCTTCGAGGTGCTCTTTGGTTTTGGCTTCGATGAGGATATCGTATCGCTGGCCTGTGAGGAGATTAGTTCAGGGCTCTCGCCTGAGGCGTCGTACCGCACTTGTTCACTTACCGTTGGCAACGTTCAAGAACTGTCTTTTAATAGGGGCAATAGGCACAAAATCCGTCGCTACAACCCAAAAGTCGTGGCCATCAATCCAAAATGAAAATTGCGTCAACGTAGACATGTTAATAATCCTATATTTATACACTGTTACATTATCATTATGCTGACTTGGATTAATATTAGTCCTATAAGTCGATGCCTTCTCTGGCTTGCATTGTTTCTCCCCTTCCCTGCATCCAAGCGTAAGTTTCGTCCCGTTGTTGACCACATCGGTGAAATTCCCTTGTCCGTTTATCAGGACTGAGGGCGCGGTATTGATAAACCTCGCACTAGGAGTAGCCATGACTTCTTGATAGTAGAGACTGAATGAGTCGTCGTGATACCAGTCTGCCAAGACGAGTGGGCCGTTGTCTATGTTGTAGTTTTTAGAAGTGGGGCCGTCGATGATAATTGGACCGGCAACGCCATCGGAGTATTGGAGACTGAAGTGACTAGATCACAACTACATTAGGTGTTGTACGGCAGGGAATGTAACATTCTTCAACGTACCTGTGGTACCAACTCGTCCCATACTGGGTCGCACGCCATCTGTATGTCTGACTTTGTCCCGGCTGTTGTGCATGACATCAAAGTGTGAGGAATATTTGCAAGCCGTAACACGTATGGGGGCGAGAAGGGAAGGCACCGGAATGGTGAGAACGTACAGCAATAGGGCATTGAGTCACCCCAGGAACACCATCCTCCCAAACTGTATGGAGCTGCCGGACACCATGCCAATGGATTGCAGTACCATTGCAATTCCCAAGTTTATTGATAACCGTGATCTCAAACCAGTCGCCCCAATTTCCTCGGATCGGCGGCCCTGGGAAAGTACCGTTGACCAGCATGGTATCACGGCAATATCCATCTCCACAGAATTGATTCCCGCTAGTGATTACGAGGGTAATCTACTTGACAAGTTAGCAAAAGCAATGACATCGGAAAGGTTTTCCGAACCTATCAATCGAAGACATCTACGGGAAACTCACATAATTCGTTTTCTCCGTATTTGGCACCAATTCTACAATCTCATAATCAGTCTTGATTGTCGCATTATTACACCATTCGCTCCTAGTATTTGCTGTATTACAATTATTTGCTGTGCTAAATTCATTATTATACGCGTTTGCTACACCCTTCGAGTTGGGTAGCTGCGCGTTGAATATCTCCGGGGCATATATTTCCGAGTTGCTAGCAAGTGCGCGTTTTGAACGACCCAAATTCCATGATGGAGCAGTCAAATATCCTGGGGTAATAGGTGATACTTGGTCTTGTTGGAATAAAGCTAGAGCGTAGGCACAAAGGTTACCCCAAAACCTCATTGTGATTGATTAAAGAGTGGATGGGCAATGGAAAGTGTGCGCCGTGGAAGAAAGAAGGAAGAGGACTAGAGAAAAGGTTAGTAGGGTTAGATGCCTTGATATGGGCAGATGAGAAGCATATATACTATTGTCCAGGGCTCTCTACACCTCCAGTGATGCATGTCCTGCCTAAATGACTGCCTGTAAGCTGGCCATATACCGTAAAGACTCTCGGACAAGACTGCAGTCTTCTTTACAGTACGGCGGTTTTGCCAAAAGCTATCTCCGCGTCTAATTCATTAATCATAGGTACTTTCTTCATCATAGTTACTTTCTTAATCATTAATCATAGCTACTTTCTGATATGTAAAGTAGTATTCCATTAGAGTTACATGCATTCTTTCCTAGAATAGGTGATTACAATCTCCACTACGCCGGCCACCCTTTCGAACAATCTCTTCAACCAACTGAATGTGAGGCGGAAGCATGGGTCATGGGTGTAAGTGTATCGATGGGTATGTAGTGGGGATGTTGTCTATAAACATCAGAAGGTTGATATCTTATGCGTTTGTACTAGAATATTCTACCGTCAATAATACCTTATACAACCCCCAAGCAAATCCGCCCCGGCCCTCGTCAGCGTCTTGTTCACGGTTACTTTCTTATACATTGTTACTTCCTTGTCCGAGAGTTTCTACGGTATACCCAGGCTTCATTCCGCATTAGTAAAACAATCCGGTCTACATAAGGAAATCGGACGGCTGGCTCTCATGATCATGTAAACTAGCTATGACGGACGGGTTATTTCCCAAGCTTAAATGTCAGTCGTTTCAGTTCTTAGAGTTTTGAGATCTTCTCAAGTCGTCAGACGTAGTCCGAGTTTTCTGGGGCAGAATTCAGTAATCTCCCATATGCATGCTAGCAGTACGGCGGGTACGGCGGGAGAGAGTTGGAAGAAACGGAAGCCGGAACGAAATGAGACGTTTCCCACAATAATCCCCGGGTTCGCACCCAGAATTTGAGGCCAGGGTGAGAGGGAAGTCTAATGCAGTATCTAAAATTGAATGAGTAAATTTACGAAAATCTTCTGTCAGAGGTATGAGATTGCCATAATTTTTAGGACGTCTACTTAGTTCCTTTCTTCATTCTTCCTCATTCTTCCTCCTTGTCTAGTTGTAAAGCCTCACAAGTGATTTTTGATCCCGTACTCCTCTCTAGGTGGGCGTGGTTGGAGTGCGCAGCTGTGGGCGGTCTTTCAACAGGCGGTGCATTCGAATTCCGCTCCCGCCAAATAGGAAAGGAGAATTCAGGCGGCCCAACAACCAGAATGCGGATTGAGCAATATGTGTACTGTAATAATCTGGTCTACTAATTAGACCTGGTTTGCTGCAAGCCTCCCGCACTACATATGCACACTACATATACGGGGCGCATTACGTGGATTCCCATTACGTCTACGTGGTTAGGAATAGGTACACCAGGGCTCTTAATGAAGGTACCGTTAACGGTGCCATAGCCTAGACTGTCAGACTTCCAAAGAAAGAAAAACCTTCTTTAGGGGTAGAAGAAATCCCTTTGGACTGTCTTCTACCTTCAATTTCCTAACGATTCGCACTATCATTAGCTAGGTCTGTTCAATGTAGGGTGAAGTTCTTAAAAGCTATAATATTAGATTACGAAGAGTGAGAAAAGGGTTAGTATAGGAGCATATGGATTGCTAACGGCAGGTTCCACCTATAAATTATCAGATATCAGGCCTCTTATTCTTAAATTAAATTATAAGATTAATGAACACTGGACTTTTGCTATAATATACAATTTTTTTTTTTTAATTTAATTAAGCCGAATTTTGTTAGCGATGCTCTTTTCTTTCCCCCAGCGGAGCAGGGCACCCCCCGCCAATCTTTACTAGATTGGGGGAGGAAAGGTGTGCGACCTCTCCATAGCACACCAGTATTAATTAGCTTGAGAATTACAGATTGGGATAGGGCTGCATTTGATTTTCTTCTTTTTTTCCAGCAGAGGTCATCTATATCACCCTCTAGGTCACTACATCGTTTCCAGTATCAATTCTCACCAGTATCTCCACTACTACCCCTCTGTGCAGAGTTGTCGGATATCAATATCATTCACTGTCAAATCTAGCCTCAACGGGGGTTTGTCAATAAACGTGAGTTCATGTCGACATCTATCATTGAGTGCATGTTTAAGGGCATTTTTTGAAACGCAATTCAGGGATGGTCAGTATGTGGATTTTGCGAATTGGAAAGCTTATATTTTCTTTTTGGGATAGTCTGCACCAGGGCTCATATAACATAGAGATATCTCGCAGTATAACTAATAGTGAAAGTAATTGCGAAATTACACTTGTTCCATATCATCTGGGCCCAGGTCAATTTCCGGTACTTGAAGCTGGAAATTCTCGTCAACAATAGCCCAAACAAAGAGCAGACTATATAGTACCTACCCAATTTGAATCACCTGCCTGGTAACTTTCAATTTTAGAGGGCAAATAAGTAATCCCATACCCAGTCATGAATTAGTCGCCTAAATCTATAGTGCATAGTTTTAGATAGATTCCCTGAAAGTAGCACAAATTAAGTACCATTAGCTATTGCTATTGATATGGACACAGGAGCCTTTATTGAATGCATATCAATCTCATCTCATTAGTATGGCAACGTGACTTGTGAGTTCTGCATCGCCTGTGCACTTCACTCGTTAAGCTGAATGTGATTCTAGGAAAGTGGTGAGTATTAAGAATATTTTTTTGAAAATGGCCAGTTTTGCTGCAAAATCGACCGCAGATGGCATGGAGTTATACATGCAAAGATGCATCTTCTATGCTTTGTTTGCTGAGGTTCTGTGATAATTGTACGGAGTACCGAGAGGTTTTGGACCCCTGCACGCTTTTAATCCATGTAACGTACTTTAAGCCCTGTAAGCAATAAGGATACGAAAAAAGAGGTTTTGGAACTCCGTGGATATCTCTTGTCCTATCTCCCCGTAGTAATCATCAACACGCAACGACATAACATGAGGAGCTCAGATAACATGCTTATGTTGGCAGCAATCCTGAAGGCGCGCCACATCGATGCACTTACAATGGACTTATCCGATGACGATGACGATACACCTCAATATCGAGCTCCGATCACCTATGAGATGAAGAACTCGTCACTACCATCACTTCCGTCAGTTTTATGACTGTATATTAGTGGTAGTCAAATGGGAAAAAATTTTCCATCTGATGCATAAAATCTGATCTTGGCCTACGGTACATGCTGATTGGCTCTTGGCGAAAAACCCTGCCTTGCCAAGATCAGTTCTGGCTGATATGCAGCACTTTCATCAATCCGAGTGGATTGATTGATTGATCAGAAAACGGCTTAATCATCCATGAAAACATCCACACCCAATCACATCACACCACCACACAGGGGGTGGGGGGGCATATAGGGGGTATATAGGGGCTTGGGTTTTTTGGGTCAGTGTCAGTGAAGGCAGATTTTCTTTTTTCCTTATTTCTCGGTGTTATGAGTATATGTTTTTTAGCAGGGGACGCGGGGCGGCAGAGTCAGATTCGCTTTCATAAGTGACTCTTGGCATCGCTCGGGGTAGCAGAAATCAAAGTCACACCACAACCTCTATCCACTAGTTACCACATCTGGATCCGTATCTTCATAAAATCCAAAAGCTTGCTCGATGCATAAGATAGTAGACTAAAATGGCCTCCTCTGGATAGCGTTCGATAATATCCTCTAAAATATCATCGCTTTTATGACGTCCTACAGTGCCTTTCTTTACCTCTATCTATGAGGTATCGTTTCATGTTGGTGCTCTCCGAAGCTGATATGTTGCGCATCACGATTAACATCAATAATTTTTTTTCAAATTAAGCGGTCAAATGGGGCACCTCAATATGGTTCAGTCTGTACAGGGGAGCCTGGTCAATTTTACATATCAATAAAATAAATTTTTTCTCATTTGACTACCACTATTGCATGAGTTATGGTAGATATGAAGAGTTTTTTGATACCAAGATAAGAGTCTACCAGTACCTAACTCTCTTAAGATGTTTGTTATTTGAGATAGGGCCAAGAAATCTGTAAAAGATGTCTGGATATCGTTGTTGTCTGGATATCATTGTTGTCTCGATATCATTGTTGTCTGGATATCTTTTAATCCTTGCCCATCCTTAAGCATGAACCCAGCAATTGCATTAGTTAGTTGCGTTACTGTGGTTACAAGCTATTCTACAGGGGTCCAAAACCTCTCCAATGCATGAGGAGCAACCTAGAAGCGAGATGATCTTGTTATTCCTTGTCATGATGATGATGAAGAAGAAGAAGAAGTGGATCCGAAGGTTTAACCTTACGGATCCGCTAGACTAGTCTCAACTATCTAATGCCTCGATCTGGTAGTGCTGTCATATATCCTCTCACAATCGCAATCTATTTGGCACTAGAGCTATTTGTACTACTAAGGGTAAGTATTCAAGATTAGTTGGATATTAAGGAACCAGACTAATAATAGGGGTATTCAATCTTAGATTGTACGCTTTTTTTCCGACGTAATTCCTGTTTTCGTATAATGGCACCTATACGCTCCAAAGTCTGACAACCCCCCTGAGGTTTTCGTATAAGTGGGGCGTATATTAGGCACCGTAATCGGTTTGTACGGTTTTAGCTCGAATTTAGTCTGGTTGGCACAACGTTGTGCCAACCAGACTACTCGAATTGGGCCTAGTGGTTTTTCTACACGGGGCTAGTACAATTTCTAAATAGGCCTAGTGCAATGTGAAAGGATTGCTTAGCAAATCAACCCGTGACCCTTGAGGTAACGAATCTCTCAGAGATATCGCAACAACTGCAAAGCTCTCTCGCGCCTCCTTCTTGAAAGAGTCATCGCTTAAAATGCTGTCGTCACTGCCGCTGCTGCTGTCTCCGGATGACTCGCTAACCTCCGCACCCCGCCTTCTCCGCTGCCGCCCTCCAAGCTTTTTCGTGTTCTTCCTCCTAAGAAATTCCATCAACTTGACTTTCTGATCCCGCTCAGCATCTTCGTTAAGCTTCTTTAGGAACCATTAATTCGATGATAACCCGCTTTTCGCTAACCTGTGGCATGTTGTGTGTTGCGTGTTGTGCGTTGTGCGCGCTGAGGTTATTTTGGGAATGACCTCACTGCGTTCGTAAGGACCCCTTGGCAGTTGGTATGAGACAAACACTTAGTCAAACACTTTACTTAGCCCTCGCAGCTGACTCAGAGCTTCTCACATGATGAGCCCTAAAATTTATCAACTGTGCTAACCAACCAAGCTAACCCTAAGTGCTTAGCCCAAGCCTCCATTTTCTAGCGTCCTGATAAGCGCTCTAGATATACGACCTCCCAATATATAGGGATGTACGGCGTATAGAGGCATTTATAGTACGCCTTTCGGCGTATAAATGGTTCGGTACTTTATACGTTTTCGCAAATTTATACGGCGTATTTCGGGACCCGTATAAACCCAAAATTACGGCCGTACAACCTAAGATTGAATACCCCTAATGTTAGAACAGCTCTAATAGCAGAGGCCTAAGATAAAATGCCAGGTGTAGTCGGAATGGGAGGCACCTACATGTACCTCTGAAATAAAGGGGATTCTTATTTAATCTACCAAATTCTCTCCACCTATGCTCCATTCTCTCACCTCCTTTCGACGCCACCTTTCTGGCATCCTCAACCACTATGGTGAGGTCTCCGATAGAACTAGAAACACTGATACCTCACGTTCTGGGCTTCAATATTCCCGAGTATTCCAGCCTCCTGGAGGGGCATTTCAGCCCCTTACAACCATGGATATTAGTACAAGCTCATTTCCATATGCGGGGGCTGCCTAACTGGGGACTGCGAGGGCTTCTTGGTTGCCATGGTTGGGCCTTCCGGTGTTCGGGTTGGATGCTGGAAGATCTCCGGGGTTCGACATTAGGTTGGAAATTAGGTTTTTTTTTTTTTTTTTTTTTTGAGTCTGTACGTCTGTGGAGCCTAAGGCTATGAGACGGTCCCGTTCCCTCGTCTTAGAAGACTCGGTACACCCACGGGACAACGGGCTGCATAACCGCCCAGCCTCCCGAGCCTAAGAAAAGCTAAATAACCCCTACCTCCTCCGCCACGCCCCTTAACCGTGGAAATTAGGTTAATCTAGGTTAAAATCCGGCAGAGTTAGATGCTGCGTGATTAGTGAATATAATATCTGAGTTGGTTGTGAATTGGTATGTTTGATATTAGGTTTGATGTGGGTTCAATGCTGGGCTCATGGCAGGTCCTGATGGAACACAATAATCGTATTCCTGTCATGATGATCGGAGGTCCTCTGGATCTTCCCATCGCTCTATCTATAATGACATGCCCAGCCCGCTAGCCTCAATATCGGGTACTAACACCTCCCCTCGGGAGCAGGATGAAAGGAAATTACCATCATGTGGAAAACAAAAAAAAAATGTATTAAACAACACAAAATAAAATTGAAAGTATGAGAAACCTCCCTTGGTCCTACCACGTTTTCCTCGAATGTTTGTATTTCTGTCATATATTTGTATGTTAGTGATATTTATATGTAAGGTAGAATGGGAGTAATTATGTAATGCTTATTCTGTTTACTCACTGCTTTTAATGACGATATGGGAAAAACGTCCACGCAGGGAAAAACATCTACAAAATAGTATACTGAGGAAAACATCCACAGGCGGAAAACACATCTGCACTACGGGAAAAACGTCAGTATTACTGGTTCTGTAGCAAAAACATCTATCAGAACTCAGGTTTGTAGAGCGAATATCATGTTCAGCGTACCCTTTAATTACAGAAAGTACTTGGTTTGGGAATTTTTTCATCCACGTAGCGGTTGTCTTTCTTGATGTGATAATGTAGTTGATTCCTTGTAAGAAAGACACCATAACATTGCTCGCATTGGTATTGGTGAGATTCCCATAGGTCTTGCATAACGTTCATGTAGTTTACGAGGGAGTGCTTTTGTTAGGGCATCTGCAATCATATCTCGTGTGGGTATCTATTATTTAAGGCATTGACCAGATTCGACCATATGGGTGATATAGAAATAGGCGAGCGGAGAGATCCAAGTGTCCAATGAAGGAATGTACGAATAGAGCGAGTTGGTCACAGCAGAGAGAAGAAGAAGACGTTCGAATGTGCAGTGAGTGCAGTGAATGCATGTATTGTGTGGTGATGAAGTGATATCGTTCAAGCAGACAATGAACAAGATATATATACATGTATGAACGCACATCTAAAAGAGAAGAAGAAGAACGAGGAGAAGCACACGACCGTTGCAAGCCGAACAGCTAGACATGAAGCACACAATATGTGTGAAGAATGTCGTGAAGCACGCCATACGCCATATGACGTGCAAGCCGCTGCGAGCCGTATGGCTAAGCAGGAAGCGTATCTATAGCAAGGCATGGGCGGAATGAACGGAATGAACGGAATGTACTGCATTCATTTTAACAGGTGATAAACCATTCATGAACATGAATATGTTTTGTTCGTAGTCTGAACTCATAGTGTTTAGCTAAGGCTAAGGTTCCTTTATTGCCTCCATATAGGATGGCGCTCTTTTCAGGTAGACGAATATTCTCAAAATATCCTATAATCCATATTAGTTCTCATGCAGCTTCAGTTCCAGCAATAAACTCAGCTTCTATTGAACTAAGTGCAACAAGCCCCTGACGTTTTGAGGACCATGATATTAAAGCACAGAAGAAGAAGAAGACATATGCACCTATTAATCTTCAGGATTTTGGGCAATTAGAGATACATCAAAATAGCCGATAACTTGGGATAGGATAGGGTTGATTTGATTGGATATATCAATCTTTCCTAAAGTTAAGAGTACTGAGTTATGGGACCGGAGGTATCGCTGTATGTGTATTATTCTATTCCAATGTCTGAGAATTGGGGTAGATGAAAATTGGGCCAGCTTGGTAACAGGGTATGTAATATTCGGTCAAGTTCCTATTATGAGGTATATGAGTTGTTCTATTACACACTGGTAGACCTTGATTTCCATTATGTTTAGTATGATGTCTTTTTCTTCTATTTCTCATTTCTCTTTCAGGTCCATAGGTATTGAGATTGGTGTGCAATTTGATATTAGGAATTCTTCTAGAATATCATAAACATAAAGTACTTGATCTATGTATAAGTAACAATTTGGGCAGTCTCATGAAACAATTATGCCAATATATTTTAATACAAGGCCCAAATCCTTGAACTTGTATTTCTTGTGCATATGATCTTTTATGCCATTGGTTTCTATTCTAGAGCCAGCTATGAGTATATTGTCTACATGGCCTAATAAAAATAGTATATATAGCAGATTCATAGTGTATGTTCGGATAATATTCTACAGGGCCAAGGCCGGCAATAGAATAAGCTTCCCGAGATAAGAACTTCTGAGAGTCGTGCCGGGACTGGCACGACTCTCAGAGGTCCAAGGTAAGATCAAGCAATTACAGGGATCAGCTAAGAGGAGACGGTTGTGACAGATACCTTCTCTCATTGAAGGGACTATTGAAGCTTAAAAGGAAAGGTATAAGTACTGCTAGTTCTATTAAAGACCCTACTATAGTGGTTGAAAATATTATGAAGGTAGCATCAAAAGAGGGTAGTTCAAATAGAGTATAGATAGAGAGAATTTGGTTAATTAAAATAAGAATTCTCAGAATTATTTATTTTTTCAAGGTATATACCTTTCATTCCAACTATACCTTAGTATGATATAGATATAGACTTTTAATGGGTGGAGAGGCCGGATAGCGGGCGTGGCGGAGAAGGGGGGTTTTTCTGCTTTTCCTTGGTTCGGGAGGTAGGGCGTTTATGCAGCCCGTTGTCTCGTGGGTGTACCGAGTCTTCTAAGATTAGGGAACGAGACCGTCTCATAGCCTTAGGCTTCACAGACGTATAGATTCAAAAAAAAAAAAAAAAAGAAAAAAGACTCTTAAGTGGGCGGCTCTATAGTATCTATTCACTTGTTAGCAAGTTGCTCAGCCTATAGGATAGGTAGAAAAGGAAAAGGGAGGTTATCAGAGAGGTCATATTAGAAGGTATGTTATTTGATATAGAGTTAATTTTGGCGAGATGTGAGGGCAACCAGCATAGTGTTGTTTCTATTAGAACAAGCTTCTTATTATAGAAAATATGAATTGTGGCTGGAGTGCAGGGGTGTTCGTTAGCCTATCCCTGTTCGTTGGTAGGCGCTAGATGACCAACCTGCAAAACTTCTCTAAACATCCACAAGTATACGGCCAACAATGAGCAATCAATAGTCAGACGAAAAGACCTCTAAGGCGTGATTCAATCCCATACCAATCATCATAGAGATCAATTTGAAGTAATATTTTTAAATCCTTTATGAGCCTTCAGACCTCTTCGACTTATACCCGACTCGAGACTGTACTTGTGTGCGTAACTTCTGACAGTCTTGGGACTCAGGTAAAATCTGCGTTTTGGCCGAATAGACTTGCATATTGTGGCGTCCACGCTAGATATCGTATATTGAATTTTGAGTATCCCTAAGCACTGTGCATCTATTCAAAACAACTGTCGAGGAACGGACCTGCCAAGACATGACTGAGCAGGTAGTTGGACACACGTGACTAGCATTATATTTTATATATATATATTTTTTTAAACCTCATTACCCCTATTCGGTCTCAGTTAGGGGACCATGAGGAGCCTCCTGGAGACCCGGGTGGGTTCAGGGCAAGGCAAGTTAATCTGCTAGGTCGGGCACTCGTATACTGCAAGATAATCAAACTCAAGAACCTGACTAGCATGATCAGATTAAATCAGTACTCGTATTTGAACTATCAAATTCATGTCGAGAGAAGGCATCCTCAGGAGCCTCGGCTGGGATCCATACCCTGTTCAGCGAACTTCGCCTCTAGGAACGAAATCTGGCAACGTGAGTTTTTTTTTTTAAAAAAATTCGTACTGAAGGTCATAATGATGGTGATGGTGATTTTTCTTTGATCAACGAAGGGGAGTGACCTATGAGCGGGCCTGTTGTCTATCAGTGGTCGACTTCAGGATCATGCCTCGTGACCCACCTCCATCGACCCTTAGCTGGTTAATTGCGCTTCGGGAATAGAACATCACATCAGGCTAGCTTTTTTTTGAAAGAAAAATTCATTACTCATATGCGGTCCTGTTAGGGGACCATGATGAGGCACCCGGAATCCCAGGTATCAGACTAGCTAGCAGTTGTTGATATGGAAACTTTCCAAATTGACAATCATATCGTGTGCATTAATGACTGATATATTGATAGTTAAGCTGAGACAGAAATTATGGTATCATACTGAGAGGATTACTTGATATTGGGAATATTGATATATCTACAAAAAGACACCTCTGTTTATAATATGAGGGAAACTTTCTAGAATTTGAATATCAACTAGTTTGCATTTGGATTATGGTTACCCTGAAATTGGTTTGATGTGAAGATATCTGTACATCATATAGACACAAGCGGAACCTGTCGTAAGAAAGGAATAATTTAACGATGTTTCGCAGGGGCCAATTTATCGGAAAGTGACCTATTAGCAATGAGGCCCAGGGAGGGGGAGCAGCAGTACAGCGCTGAAATTGATCAATTTACCTGTATGTAACCTGTTGGGAGCATGGGTCCCAATTAATGATATGTAACCTGTTTTTCCGTAGACCGGACACCTAATAGTGTCCGTGCCGATTCCGGCTGGTCGCTACAGCTGCTCAGCTGCTAACTGATTTCATATATAGAGATTTAGATGACTAAGTAGTGAAAATGCTACTCACCTGATCAATTCTCCTTTAGATAGGGTCCTCTCGGCCTTAACTCTTTGATTGGTGTCTGAAATCAACCTCCTCCTCCATCGTGGTTATAGCGTAAGCAAGCACTGTGCATCAGGTACCGCTGTTTGCGTGATGAATAGTGATGGAGATGGTCGTGCAGCTCCCCAGCTGCTTTGGATCCATTACTTAATCCTTATGTTGGCCTCAGTACCGATTCTTTTGTTGATTTGAACAGCTACTCTATCATATGTGTTACATGGAGTGGGTTAGTGGAGATATCACAAATTAGTGTGCTGGAGGTTGATATGCACACATGCTTCTGAATCGCTGAATGAGTCTTCATTTTTAGGCAAACGGCAGACTTAGGTGCCAGAGATTCTGAGTGTGGATTATTATTGCTTGAGATTAGTGCTACTACATACTCAATGTTAAATCTAGGTAAACCCGTCACACCTGGCGGGGGTTACCGGACAGTATTGCTAGACCCATTGAGACTGTTTATGAAGAGCAAGAGCAGCGCAGATTAGGTATTAACCAATGCCTCAAGAACCAAACGCACCAAAAGAAGGAGGTCTGCTGGAAAAACAAAAACCATCCACATAATATCCACGCCTGAAGGAAAATTAGTTATGACGCACTGTCGAAGCCCAAACAAAAAATCTGGCTGGTGGAATCATCTTACAGCCCAGATGCCACTTCCTTCCAGAGACTGTCGTAGCGTATGGTGCGGGACAGCCTCTCACCTATTCTCAACCGTCCAACCTCCATCAGGTCGTTCAAGTAGATAACCAGGGAGGACGCCATCTTTCCCCGCAAAACCTTGTTCAAAAGCCCCTTATCCTCCAAAAATGTTTTTGCCCTGATTGTACTCCTCAATTCACCATCTCACGGTTTCCTGCTCATGCCCTTTTCAGACATGCATGACGAGCGTGCGTATCTTTGGTGGTGGGGGTTTGCTGGTGATCGTGCCGCCGGTAATGGTGGGGTGTTGCGATCCTAACCGCGCCGATAGTCCGAATTCCCAACATCCTTCTCCCTTGGCAGTCTTGTTCCGCAAAGAGGGCGCTCACCTCCGAGTAATGGTAGTGCTGTTAGTTGTGCATGTGATGGTGATGCCGTTTCTGTCCTTAGTGTTGTTTTCTCCGACCTTCCCGAGCACGTTTTGGAGGTGTTGCCCTGACCTCCGTTACTGTCTGATACTTAGACTGCTGCCTCTGTATAGGTGTGTTCTGTGGGCACTATCGGCGGATCGATGGCGGCGACGAGACGTCTCAAAACAATGTTCTTGGTGTCGATGTTTGGGAGTCTTACCTAGCGATCTAGCGATCAGCATAGCCATTGGATAATCTGGATAGTCATCCCTGCCTTGTTAGCCATTAGGTAGGCCGCTGGCAGACGCCGGTTAATGAAACAGCAGAGGAAGGTTGGTGGCTGGAATTCTGTCTGTATTTAGCTCTCCATTGGCCCGGCAGATTAACTTGCCTCGCCTTGAATCCACTCGGACTTCCGGGTGGCTCATCATCGTCCCTCGTTGGGGACCGCATAGGTATGGTAACATGTATTAAAAAAAAAAAAACAGCTCGTAAGGGACCCGACCGTTGCTCTATCGTGAGCAAGGTACTGTTCTACCGCTCTGTAAAGCGCAACCTCCGACTTCTTGCCTTTGCTTGCGTGACGGCATGGCGTTGTGATATCTAGGTATGCAGAGAGGTGGAAGTCATCGGATTGTGCGACTACCTACCGCATATGAGAGTGCTGCAGATGAACTAATTGTCTTGTCTACTTCTCCATCGCAGGCACTGCTTGTTGAGTTCCGACCATTTGCTGATACCGGTATCTTGTTATTACTCTTCTGTGAGTGCGAGAGGCCTTACTCGAGCTGAGTACAGCAGTTTCTGCAGCTGCGTCACCTCAGTGACAGCGCTCATTGGCCAACCGCATCACAGGGTTTCAGTGTAACAGCCTGTACAAGTATCCGCATATCATACTCAGACAGCAGCTAGTCGAGATCAGAGACAGAGCATGATGGAGTACAACCGTGTCAGAGTCATGCCTCCCTGCACTAGGTATCCTCCTACTGAATACAGAAGCATATGCAATACTCGCGAACATCTAGAGTGGCACGTGATATGTAACCTATAGGAAATTCATTTAGGTCAGTCAGGTCAGGCAAAAGGTTTCGGCTCCGTACCGGTACATACGGGGTACAGTACATAAAGTGCATGTTATGATAACAGAAAACTTGCTGACTACCGCCACACGAGCATGTACCTATTTTTGAAAAAAAAAGGAAAAAAAAGAAAAAAAAAAGGAAAAAAGGAAAAAAAAATTACCAGTTGCAGCAGCCAACACAGCAGTGTGGCTGCGCGTGATTAATCTCAAGGTACCTAGCGGGTTAACTTTTGGTTGGTTAGACGCCATGTATTGTGCAGGATGGATTGATTGCAAAAATATCTATCCATTTATAGCAGCAATGTTCCTTTCTTGCACACAGAGCTGGAGATCATCAGGGTGCAACAAGACACATACAGTTTCTTGCATCAATGATATTGTCAGTCATCGCTTGGCATGGGGAGCATGTATCAGCTCTCCACATCACGGCCTCTGTATATATATTCTAAAGGACCGGAAACAGTATTCCTAAATTCATTCATTCATAAGATGCCTCGTTTCCTTGGGTTTGGGAAGTCGAATGGGGGATCGGACTCACACTCGGCGCAATCAAACTACCTCACCACAACGCCTCGTGAGAGGAAGAGAGACAGATTGTTTCCCTTACTCAAGCCGCGTTCACGAAGCCCTACGCCTAACCCGTCGATACAACAGGGACCTTCGCCTAACGCGTCAAGTTTAGTTTCACAGCGGGCTCCTTCACCGAACCCGCCAACTACAGTTTTACAGCCGGCAGTCCCGCACATTCGCACTACCAGCGAGAGTACCAACCTATGGGCCAAAGCTTACGATAAGCTTCCAGATGAACTTAAACAGCACCTGACCGTGAATAAACCCGGAGTCACGGACGAATTGCAGACTTTGCAGAATGTTTTACAAATGGCAGTTCAGGCAAAAGAGGCAAATATGGCAAAGCGGATAAAGTTAAAATGGAGAGATAAGGAGATCGATGTGCAAGATACAGCTGACAGGCTTGTTGGCTGGATCAACAGATTTAAGCAGGTTGGAGACCTCGCTATTCAGTATGATCCAGGACATGCGGCTTTGCCTTGGGCGGGAGTTAGGTTTATTTTATTGGTTCTTAGTACTATACACTGTGTGTCTTGTATCCGTGGTCTTTACTAAGATTTAGATTAATTTAGCTCTTCGTTGGGGATCAAGAAAAACTGGCGGCAGCTATTGTTGGGGCGGAGCGGGTTGCCTTGTTAATTGGTCGCTGTGCCATATACGAACAGCTTTATTTAACTGACGGTATCCCAAAGAATGCGAAAGAGGCTACGGAAAACCTCTGCCAAGGGTTACTTACTTTATACACGGCTATATTGCAACTACTGTGTCGCTTGATCCGGGTATTCCAGGGTATGATCCACCACTGATGGGTTTTCAAAGTGTTATTCCCAAGTAGTGTGCGCCATGCACATCAGACATATCCCCTACAGCCACTGATATGTGGTACTAGCAAAGCTAATTCTATCTAATTGGTTGACAAACTGAAAAGTCCGGAATCTACTCTAGCGGAGATAAAAGCAATTGATGAGCCGGAGTCTGCTGTCAATGCAGCTGTTGTAGCTGTTGAAAATTGCTGTACGAGACCGAGCACCTGCTATGTATTTGAATTCACTTTTGTAACACGCCAGTACGATTTGCAGATCATTCAGCCGCACGTGAACATACCAAAGGTAGGAGTATTTGATTCTTTCATTACTGCGTATTATGCTAAGCCGTAGTCAAACTAGAGGAGTTCTATAAACTTCAAGGACAACAGCAAGAGAAACTTCGGGAACACTTGAAGCATTTCATGCCTATTATTGCAAGGATCGACAAGAATGTGGACGAGATATACAATAATATTGAGGGTATGTCCGAGAGAAATGCCAGGGACGGAATTGAAACGTGATTTTAACTTTGGGAACTTCTGGAAGATTTCGTGCCCGTCATCCCAAGGATCGATAGAAACGTGGACGCGATATACAAAGATATTGAAGGTGAGTACGAGAGAAACGCCAAGTAGTGAATCTCATTATTGATTGCTACCTCCAGAAAATCAGAGGATGGCTATCCTTCGGTGGTTTTCAACTGTTCCATACCAAAGCCACCATGATCTTGCATGTGAGGGTCGCGTTGAACATACTGGTGCATGGTTATTCAGCCGAAAGGAGTTTACGAGATGGAAAAATTCAGAAGCGCCAGCGATATTATGGCTGCATGGGATTCGTAAGTTTACCTATGATTTTTTTAAGGTGGTCTTAATGATCACTCGTATTCTGACTGCGAGATGTAATGGGTAACTTGGGTTACCTCCATTCCCCTGTTTTTAAGATTTAAGTAGCGCTAATAGATCCTTTCATTCAATCAGCTGGTGCTGGGAAAACAAAGCTCGTGTGAGTATCAATTTCATGTCAACCTCATATAAGGACCATGGTGTAACGAACACCCTCTCTCAGTTCCGCGACAATCGAGTACCTCAACGGAATAAGGAAATTTGATAAGGTTGCATACTTTTATTGTAAAAGAGATGAAGCGGACCGTCGAGATAGGGAAAAGATAATACTTTCCTTGATCAAACAACTGGCATGCCCTCCGAAAGACAAAACCAGCAGGCCCACCCGCATCTGTGCAGAGGCCTTGAAGGCCTACAAAAAGGAACAGCAAGACCCGGCTTCTCGAAACCAATTAAACTTTGATTCCAGCCTTAACCTGTTGGGTCACCAGGTTGAATGCTTTGAACATCCGGCAATTGTTCTAGATGCCCTGGATGAATGTTCTGAGGAGGTTAGCAGTCACTTGTTACGAGCTTTGCTTTCTGTAATTAGGAAAGCGAAACGTCCCTTGAAGGTGTTTATAGCCAGTCGCCATAACCTGGATATTGAGAATCGCCTGCGGGATTTGCCACATGTCTGCATCGAAGCAAGAGATAACGCGGAGGATATTGAGAACTACGTGCGGCAACAGCTTACATTAGCCATTCAAGATAGAAGGCTGCTTCGCGGAAAGGTTTCTCAAGAGCTGCGCGAGTGTATTGAGAAAGGGATTCTGGGAGATGCCAATGGAATGTAAGTTTATTTCCTTTTCTTTGTAGCCAGCACTCATATTCAAACTTTTTAGTCCATGAAGAGAGTTAGTTAGTAGTGTGGACTAATCACTACTTGATGACTTATTTAGGTTTCTCTGGGTCGACTGGCAAATACGTGAGGTTTGCAAATTAATCCGTGAATCGGATATTCGCACTCGGTTAGGGAAGCTTCCAAAAGGTCTAACAGGGGTGTACGATGAGATCATGAATTCCATTAAGTCTCAACCAGATTGCAATTTCGACCTAGCCACAAATGCCTTGAAGTGGATGCTGGTTTCCGCACGTCCTCTGAAGCCTGATGAACTGGCTGCGGCGGTAGAGCTCGACCCATCAATGGCTATGGACAGTCCCACGCCATCACAAGGGCCAATTCTGGAGGTCGATCTGCTTATACATTGTTGTGGCGGCTTAATACTTCTAGATAATCAGTTGGACGTAGTTCGATTCTCCCACCTCTCGGTTCAAGAATACCTCGAGACACGGAACGACATATGGGATGTCACGGTCATCGACGCGCAGCTTTTTCTTTCGGAATGTTGTCTATGGACACTGCAATGTTCTCCAGAATTACCCGTTTACGAGTATGCCGCCCTCAACTGGTTCAAGCACTGTAGGTCATATCAAGACCTGGTGGTATCAGGGGGAAATATCAAAGACACCAAGCATAAACTTAGTATTCCGTTACTTGACAGTTTTCTTGGTTCTTTCAAGCATGCATCCACTAGTTATGTCCAGTGGTCAAACCGGGTACCTTATCGAAGAAACGAATTTGATTCCCCACGTAATGTAATACGCTCAACCCCTCTGTGTCCTGCGTTTTCTGCGGCATATGCTGGTCTGGGAAAGTTGGTGAGTTGGCTTTGGAACCCAGAAGAGAATGAGATGAAGGTCCAGAATCATTATGGTGATTCGTTGCTGGCTGTTGCTAGTAGACATGGAACTGCATGGATAATATCGAAAATGTTAGAAGGGGACTTTGAAATTAGTGATTTTCGGCGTCCCTTAATGTTCGCTAGTGAGATCGGTAAATCAAGCATAATTAACCTTCTCCTGGATCGAGGCGCGGATATCAATCTCATTGGTGATCAATATGGAACTGCCCTAGGTGCAGCTGCATTCATGGAACAACTGGACATCGTCACACTTCTCCTGGATCGAGGCGCGGATATTAATCGCATTGGTGGTGATTTTGGTACTGCCCTAGGCGCCGCTGCATGGAGAGGAAAACTGGATGTCGTCACACTTCTCCTGGATCGAGGCGCGGATATCAATCTCACTGGTGGTGATTATGGTACTCCCCTAGGCGCCGCTGCATTCATGGGAAAACTGGACGTCGTCACACTTCTCCTGGATCGAGGCGTGGATATCAATCTCACTGGTGGTGATTATGGTACTCCCCTAGGCGCCGCTGCATTCATGGGAAAACTGGAAGTCGTCACACTTCTCTTGGATCGAGGCGCGGATATCAATCTCACTGGTGGTGATTATGGTACTCCCCTAGGCGCCGCTGCATCCGGCGGTCAGCTGGAAACTGCCAAACTACTCCTCGATCGAGAAGCCGATCCTGACTGGACGACCAATGAAGGCGCGCGGCCCCGCGACTTGGCGGAACAGAAAGGACATCAAGATTTAGTGGACATGTTAGACTCACGTAGTGCGGAAAGGAAGCGAATGAACCAGCTGATAATGCATGCCCAACCAGATCTTCTGTAGATCTCAACTGGAACCCATTTTTGTAGAGCATATCTTTCTATATTACAGGGCTAATTCTAAGGCAAAGGCGTGTCCTACATATCCATCTTCTCAGTTTCGTTTATCTTCATGTTTGTCCTGAGACTCGTTGCTTATTTACGTGTACATATATATTCATTGCGTAACACAGGAATCAGTGTCTGGGAATGAATGCCGCCAATTTTCTTTGCCCTTGTCGACCCGTGGCTGCTGTTTGTGCACCTCAATTCGTTGTAATTCTCTATAGGATAGCTCTTGAACCCTGTATACTTATTAAGCATATGCGTGCACTTATCCTATATTCCAGATTGTCAGATTGGAATGTGTTGACAAAATGTGGACCATAGACCCGGTTTGATGCATCGTTCGAAGCAAAAGGGATGTGAGGGTCCTTAGTTTTCATTGGTTTTATTAGAATGTCATATGTCATGTCATTCAGCTCATACCTATTAGCTTAACCTTCATCCTTAGTCCTTAGCTTAACCTTCGTTCTCCATGTGAGCTTACACTCATTCATGTATATATAGCTGTGTATTTCCCTCGTTACTGGGATATCTCTTGGAGCATCAAGCGATCTCACAGCTGCTCAATACGAAGCTATTTGCTCATTCACTGTGCTTCTCGACCGTTCTTCCACATTCGTATTCTCCTTCGTTGGACTCACGGCTCTCACCGCTCACCTATTCTCATAGGTTTAAGTACGCGAATCTTTCTTTTCTTTTCCTAGAGGCAGTCATGTACGAGATCTCAGTCATGTACAGAATGGGACAGGGGTACCTAGCCCGAGTGTTGGACAGTTGCCCAAGCCTATTCTTGGGCACACACCGCCTTGCCATTGACTAGATAGTCTGAATGAGTATTAACTGACGCTCCTTCCCCTAATTCTTTTTTTCTTTGAAAAACTCATTGAACTCTCGATATAAGAATATACCTCCCCCCGCCCCCATACAAAATAAGAATATATTTGATAGAAGAATATTCTTATTTTCTCTAGGTTGTTTACTAAGGTATTCTTATAGCAAGAGTACCTGATTGGGTAATGTATAAACAGCCTAGCTGGAATAGGAAGGCTTATCGACCCCGTAACCACGCTGCGAAATACAACGCCACCAAACACAATACCGCGACACACGTTACCGCGACACAATCGGAACAGTTCTATTGTCGCGAAAGCCAGCGCATTGAGGCTGCACAACTGGCAGACAAAAGGAAAGGCAAGCAAACAGTCATTACAGCCTTCTTCACTTCATCCAGGGCTGTTTCTGGTTCTCCTGTACCTAGTTCTTCCTTTACCTCACGTTAATTCTCTTTTTTGATGTATACCTTTAGTAGTTACCCTGACATTTGATATAAGAATATATTTGATATAAGAATATTACTCCCCCTGTTGGATGATATTCTTATATTGAGAGTTCACTGTATTTGGTTTTAGTAAGGGAACTATGAGGAGCTATTACGTACGCCTGGGCACGAGCCACGAGTCAGAGCCGGAGCGAGCCCAAGGTTACACAAGCTCGAGCTTCGGCTCGAGCCCGATGTATCTTCGGGCCGGCAGAACCCGCGGATATCCAGGTGTGGGAGCAAGGGTAATATCACTGAATATAGCGGCTTCCCCCCATCCAATTCAATTTTTTTTCTTTACTTCTGCAACCTACCTACCACACGCAACTTCTGCAACCTAGCAACTTCAACAACCTACCTACCACACGCAACTTCTGCAACCTACCTACTACACGCAACTTCCGCAATGTCAGCAATATCACGCTCCACTCCAGCGGTGCAAGATTTTAGGGTTTTCCGGAGGTTACGGCAGAGGAGTTGACTGCGGAGCGGGAGCTGCTGGACCGGCTTCAAGAGCTTAGTGTAGATGGTGATATTTCGGGGCTTCCTGCGGAAAGTTTGGATGAGGATGATTAGGAATTGGCCTTTGTATTTAATTCATGTATATTTATTTTGTTACCTCGCTTATGAAAAAGCTCGAGCCTACCCCCCGGGCTCGACTCGAGCCGGCTCGTGCCCAGGCGTAGGAGCTATCCGGAAGCCCGATGGATTCAGGGACAAGGCAAGTTAATCTGCCAGGTCCGATGCTAAGTACAACAACTAACTAGAACCAACAAACGCGAGGAGACGCGCGGAGCCCCCATGCTCTCATAAACCGGCAATGCCAGAGGGCCTCCCCGGGAAGCCTGACTGAGGCCCGCATGAATCATGAAAGCAAAAACGAAGTCAAAGAAGCAAATACGAGAACGTATCAAAGATGAAAGAACTCAAGGGCTCCTCCTCCTGGCTAACCCGGCCATCGCCCACATTAATAAGCTAAAAGTTCGCCAAATTCAAAATCAAAATTCAAGCTCAAGGGCCCCTCCTTCCGGCCAAACGTCTATAGAGGAAGCCGAACAAGGCTCCTACGGCATCCCAATCATCCCCATCCTCCACTTGAATCCAGATTGGGCGGTCGAGGTCCTCACAATCCTTGATGCTACCGAGGGCAGCTCTGTGATCATTGTAGTCAGGGCAGTCGAAGGTGATTTGTCGACCGTCCTGGGTGTGGTGTCCGCACTGGCATGCGCTTGACTCTGCTTTACCAATCCTATGGAGCCAGTGTTTTTGGGGTCCTCGATCAGTGCGAAGCCATGTGTAAGCTGGCATAGCGTGGCGATTCCGTCTTACGCCATATCTGGGGGCAGTTCGTGCAATGGATCCTCCTTCCCCTAAAGACCATGATAATTTGAACTCGATTCTAGTAAGCAAAGTGATTGGCCAAGATAGTGATAATGGAGGAACAGGATGTTCCTAGATAGGCAACGCTAGGGTCAAGGACTAGTGATCATGCCGAGTATATAACGAGAGAGAGGAGACAAGCTCTAGAGAGGACAAGCACAATCATGAGAATGACCGTTCTCCACACATACGTGATTTTCCTCTGCACATGCGTGACACGTATATGACCTGCTCCCACAGCACAGTTATCTCATACCTTGTCCTTCAAGGTTATAACCCCGGTGAAGCCTTACTGAACGTTTTTTGTTTCTCTCCTGACCACGATGTCCGAACACTCAGAGAAGGAGGTAGTCATTACCAAACTAAACTCCAAAAACTATCAGGAATGGAAGAGAGACATTCGGATGATTTTAACCATGAAAGACCTATGGGAACGTCTCTTAGACGACCGTCCTCCCGCTGCACATGAAGAAGAACAACGGAACTGGCGTCATACCCAGCACAAAGCTTTAGCCGTCATCCACTTGCAATGCGAAAGAGAACAAAAGCTCCTGATCGCTGAGGCTGAGACAGGGAGAGAAGCTTGGGATATCCTCGCCGAAAAATATGCGTCTGCTGACCTGGTAAATGTCATGAAAATAGAGGAGATTTTCGGGAAAGCCAGGAAGAGACCGGAACAATCAATAAGCTCATGGGTATCGTATATGAAATCCCTCGCAAACCAACTCCGAGAGATGGGAGAGGAAATCGATCAAGACAGAGTGGCCCACAGGATCCTGAATGGTGTGGGAAAAGAATTTAGAAGCACAAAAGCATCTTTAAGGGCCATTCGACAAGGACGATTAACTGTAGAACTCATTTTACAACAGCTCGAAGCCGCAGAGTTAGATATGGCAGAAGAGATGGCAGAAACAAAAGCTATGACAAACCTAGAGACATCATCGACCACAGTCATGAATCAATATAATGTGAATCCTCGGCAGGTGAACTTTGGCTCTATGCATGGCCCCACGGCAGTAGCTATGTCAACAATAGACAGTACATGCTATATATCCCAATAATATAGCTATGACCATCAATGTGTTTGCTCGTACAATACATACAAAAATACACAACCTACAACTATAGGACCGCAAAGGCAGAACCATACTACAAACTACCATATTCACCCCTATAATCGACAAAATAACAATATACCAGTCTGTGGGATATGCAAGAAACTAGGTCACAGTGATAGTGTATGTTAGGAGAAAAATCCACACCTGAGACCCAGTTGGATAGTACAGAGAGACGAATGGAGATGATTGCAGGATGCAAAGAACTCCAAGAGACAGATAATACCAACTGGGAACGAAAATTTAACTCAACAGGCTTTCCAGATGACCGGATATCAAATATCATATCAGAACCCAGACTACTTGAAGGGTACAACTATAGATCCTATGATTTATATTGGTCCAAGTCCAAGCTCAGTTGATCAATATGCGAACCTGAACTGTATACAAACTAGATGATTCAATCAAGGCTTAAAAGAGAAACAAGTGTTCGGAAGTGAATATGCATACTCAGTACAACAGAGAAAAGGTGAAGTGAAGCTCAAAGAAGAGGGAGAGGTTGGACCAGATGATGAGCCAGGAAAGTGGCTAGCAGACACAGGAGCGAGCAACCACTATAGCCTATTTAAACACCTCTTTATTCACCTAACACTATGCATTCCGCCTGTTGAAATCCTAACTGGGAATGGATGAGTAAAAGCATATTATTATGGGACAATACCACTGGTGATTCGAGTCATGGGAGACATCATACAAGTACATATCGAAAATGTTCTCTATGTACCGGCACTACAGACCAGGGTAAACTTTTTCTCTATTGTTGTTTTAGCTAATAAGGGTTTTTATTCTATATTCGGACCTAAAGATGTGAAATTCATACTAGATGGGCAGGTTTTAGCTCAAGAAATAAAAATTGAAGTGAGCTAGTGGCTAGACTGTGATATGAGATTATACGAGATATGTCTCATAACACAAGATAAAGGTAAGGCAAGACCAAATACCCTGGAAGTATGGTATTAACGTTTAGGCCACCTGAATAAGAGGGGTATGGAATGCCTCACCCAGATGACTATTGGAGTAGAAATCGGCAAATCTCAAATACCGAATAAGATCCAATGTGCTGGATGGCTAGTGAGAAAAGATCATTGTTAAATGTCTCGGATACCAAGAACCCCAGCAAGTCGTTCTCTAGCAATCGTCTACACAGACATTTGCGGGCCTATAAGAATAAAAGGGTTACTAGGGGATCAAGTATATTTCTGTATATTCGTAGATGGAAAAACCAGATATACCTGAGTATACTGTATAAAAACAAAGGATGAGATAAGGACAGCTTGGATAGAGTAGTCCGTAATACAGGAAAACTGGACAGGAAACAAGATTCAGATCCTTTTTAGTGACAATGAGCAATGCTTACTAAAATCTAAATTTCAAGCCTATCTAGCTGGCAGAGGTATCCAACACTATACAATATAAATCTACAGCTTAGAAATGAACGGTAATGCCGAAAATGCGATAAAACATCTAGTACAACACGGATCAGCCATGTTACATACTACTAGGATCCCAGAAGGGTTTTGGCCTAAGGCTATAAGAGCTTCAGCATACCTTAAAAATTGGTTACCATACAAAGCTCTAGCAATGACACTATACAAAGCCTAGCATGGTCGCAAGCCAGATTTGGCACATCTACGGATTTTTGGGTGTAGGTGCTACGGTCATATAGAAAAGAATAACAGAAGCAAATGGGAATCACACACAACTGAGGGGGTACTGATGAGTTATTTTGCGCATGAGGGACTGTACGCAATATATGATGTGAATAAGAGGGTAATAGTTAAGAAAAGAGATATCACATTCTTTGAAGGAGTAATGGGCCACCTATCAATAGATGGTTTTGGCCTAGCACCAGGGTTTAACATTATAGGCGAACCGATGCTAAAAATAGAGGATACTCTGGAATTGATACAGAACAATGAAGATGAGAACCATGACGAATTATATATAGAAGACCTCAGGCCTTCTACAGAAGACATTCTGGCATTATCACTAGCCAACTTGGATATAAAAGAAGGAGTTGAGGACGAAGAAGGTTATATACTGATAAACTCATTCTTTAGCACAATATCCATGTCATTCATATATAAAGTTCTAAAAGAATGGCAACAGAACAGAAAGAGAACTAAACTAAGAGAGGAAATGACTATACTTCTAGCAGCTAGTCAGATAGAAGAGATAGAGAGAAGATACCGGGAGAAATATGAAGAACTAAGACAAGAGTACAGAATTACAGAAGAAGTAGATATAGAAAGAGCAATAATTGAGGATGATCCCAAGACTTAGAAACAGGCGATGGGTAGCACAAACAAAGCTCTATGGTTAAAAGTAGCTTTCGATGAAATAATATCAATCACTCGAATGGCCACATTTGATCTCGTAACCTCTATCCCAGATGGAAGGAAAGCTTTACCTACAAAATGGGTATGGTCAACAAAGAGAAATACAGAAGGAAAGATCGAAAAGTTCAAGGCGAGATGGGTGGCTCGTGGAGACAGGCAGAAGAAAAGAATTGATTATAATGACACCTTCACTCCTGTGGCAAACCTTACAACTCTACGGATAATACTATCAATTGCTGCCAGACAAGGTCTGACTGTAGACCAAATGGACGTTATATCAGCTTTCCTCAACGGCATCATTGATACTATAGTATACTTAATGCAACCAGAAGGATTCACCCTAGGATCCAGGATAGGAATATTCTATATCTTACACAAGAGTATATATAGCCTATGCTAAGTAGTAAAGATATGGTTTAATGTTTTGTATGAAGCCCTGATAGAGCTAGGATTTACCAGACTAGGTGCAGACCTTACTTGTTGGTTTAAGATTAAGCTTACCACTATCATTTTCGTAATAGCTCACGTTGATAATACCTTATCGATTGGTCTAGAAGAGGATGTAAAGGAGATGAAAGCCCACCTGAAGGAGAAATTCAAGATGAAAGACATGGGAGAAGGAAGAGTTTTTATAAGCTTAAATCTGTATCGAGATAAGGAAAGAGGCCTAATATTCGTCGATCAAGCACATTACGCGAGAGAGATCCTAGAAACCTATAGAATGCTAGATTACAACCCAGCAGCAACACCACTAATAATTGGCGAGGTTTTGGTGAAAGGATCAAAGGAGGAGTATATATCTGCTAGTGAGAAAAAAATCTACCAAGCAATAGTGGGTTTATTAAGCTACTTAATGAATTGCTTGAGGCCAGATCTCATATATGTAGTAACTAAATTAGCCCAATTCGTGGCCGCACCAATACATACACATATAGCAGCTGCTAAACACGTCCTCAGATACCTAAAAGGTATGCAAAATGTAGGCATAACCCTAGGAGGCTCAAATGCAGTAACAATAGCAACTTAAAACCCAAAGATAACGGAATACCAAAATATATCAGTATACTTTGACTCCTTATGGGCTGATGACAAGGATAATTCATATTCAACTTTCGGATATGTGATACTGTATAGAGATAGCCCTTTGGTATGGAAGAGTAAGAAGCATAAGTCAATTTCACTATCGACTACTGATGCTGAATACCTGGTGGCAACTGAAACAACTAGAGAAATTTGTTGGATATTGAACCTATTCAGCGGACTGCATATGTGTTACGGCTCAGGTAAGAGACCTACCCACAACTGGGAATATCCCAATACCTAATTATGGCTGCTAACTGTTATGGCCTGATCAACCATACAGCTGCGGGTAATGTGTCCGGGATGGACGGGTATTGGAGTAAGGAAGTGTGTGACCTCTGGATGCGTCCTCATACATGTATTCTCTTCTATAGTATTCCATATAGTTCTTATGTTTGTCATTCATGTATCGTTATTGGTTGTGTTAGGGTTTCAGCTCCTGTATATCAGCCTGACTGCAATGCGTTGAAGTTCAGGCTGCCTAATCAATGTATGTCAGCCTGCGTGGGTCCTAATTGGGAAGGGACTTCTCCGTTAGGTAATGCCAGGTTGCAACGCTGCTACTCTGCTTTAGGAAGTGTCGTCTAGATCTGATAAGGGTTTATCAGATCAACGCTTCTATATAAGCCACCGCTTTTACATAGTTAATAGGATAAGACCCAAGCGGTGTTCTAAGTCTATAATAGCTTTACTCCTATCGAGTCCGACTTACACCCGAGTTGTTACTGCGTTTATACTGGTGATTTATCATCGATAACCCTTTCATATCTCCGCCGCCTACTAGTATACTCGTAGTTACAGCCCGCCTGTAACATTACACCGCTTGTCTATACACCTCTATAGACACCAACACCCCCAAAATCCCTTACAACTATGTCTATGTTGAGAGGATTGCTCGTACCAGGCTCCGATGAGCCTATGCCTGACAATGATGAGGATAGTGTTGTCCAGGCCCAGCAACGAGCTGAACAATTTATTACACAGCACTACGCACCTCCATTCCAGACCCCGCAGTTCCAAGAACGTTGGGATACCCCCCGTCAGCAAATAGGAGTCGGATCATTATCCTCCTCCTCTCCAGAACCTATTATCCGTTCGGTAGCACCCTCTGTCCCACCCAGACCCTCGAATAAAGGCAAGCAACCTGCTGCTCGCCACCGAACACCCATTGACCCAGGATATGTCGCCATGAAGGCACAAATTCAATGGTTGGAGGCAGAAAAGCAAGTGGCACTAGCCAAAGTGCAGCACCTCCAACAGACCTAGAGATCGCATACGGAGTTCATCCAAAAAACTGCTGCAGATGTTCAAAATACAGCAAATGCTGCAGCTAGCGGCCAGGCACAACTATCGAACGATACCCAAATTGCCTTACAACAAATCCAGAACCTCATTCTGTCAGGGCAACAGCATAACGTTCGACAGTTTGAACGTATCGACCATAATCTTAGCTACCTCAAGGACCAAGGGGAATGGTATCAACACCAATCAGATACACGGTTTAGAGGAATTGAGGAGAGATTAATGGCAGTAGAGCAACAACACCAAGCTCCACAACCAAGACACCCTCCCGTTAATACAGCACAAAGACTCGAGCAAGCCGCAGGTAGTATGATACCACCACCGCCACCACCGCCAGTACCACGACCGAGACTACGAGATCCTACCCCACTACCACAACGTCCAGCAAGGTTAGGAATTTTTGAAGACAGACAGGTGGCAGGAAAAGCACCACCTCCGAATAAATTCAAGGGAGACAGGGAACATCTGGAGGGCTGGACACTTCAGATGGATGACTACTTCCTTATCACTCTCACCCGGAATGAAGATCAGAAGCTTGCATATGTTGGGTTGTGTTTGGAAGGGAAGGCACTAGACTGGTGGAAGGCTAATCGGGTTAAGTATCATACTTGGGCACAGGTTAAGGAGGCTATGGCATTATATTACGGAGATCACTACCAATCGGACCGAGCATACCACGAGTTGGCAGGACTGAAGAAGACAGGATCAGTCCTTGACTACCTAACAGAGGTAGACCGCCTGAATAATTATGCTAAACTATCCGAGATGCAGGTCATCAATATCATTATCTCCAACCTCCCTCATAACCTCCGAGTGTCTATGGCCTACTATGAAACCCTCCGTGCCCATCCTAATCAATGGAGACAGAAACTCGTTGAGATGGATATCATTAATACCGAATTCCAGAGCCGCAACCGCAATGCCCCTCCCAC
>ML121572.1:39500-81800 GCA_003788615.2 Terfezia boudieri ATCC MYA-4762 | reverse complement strand
GTGGCGGGATGGCAGAGGAAGGATGGACTATGGGTGGTACCCTCCGAGTTCAAGTTGGAAGTGCTAAGACAGCACCATGATAGTCAAGTGGCAGGACATTGGGGAAGACATCGTACTCAAGAGCTAGTGTCAAGGAACTTCACGTGGGATAAGTGGCAGGAAGATATAGCAAACTATGTGGCAGGATGTACTAAGTGTCAGAAAGCGAAGGCAGATAGGCATAGCAGGCAAACGAAGTTGGTACCGATGCCAACTGGAGAACGACCATTTGAGGAAATAGCTATGGACTTCGTTGGTGAGCTGCCAGAGTCAGAAGGTTTTAATGCAATACTCGTTATCACAGACCGGTTTACAAAAGTACAACACTATATTCCAGCAAAAACTACATGGACAGCATCTGATGTTGCTGATACCTATATTAACGAGATATGGAGACTTTATGGCCTTCCCAGACACATCACCTCCGACCGTGGTCCACAATTCGCCTCTAGATTCCTCAAAGAGCTCAACCAAAAGCTCAACATAACCCTCCGCCTCTCCACTGCCTATCACCCTCAGACCGATGGACTTGCTGAACGAGCAGTTCAAACCCTTAAGCAGTACCTCCGCATCTACTGTCACGATAGGCAAGCTCGTTGGAAACGATGGCTACCCTTAGCCGAGTTTGCCTATAATACTGCCGCCCACTCTACCCATAAGTACTCCCCTTACCGAAGTCTATATGGCTTCGACCCTCGCACCATTCACCTTTCAGATGACTATGAATTCTCTTCTCCCGCGGCAGAAGAATGGCTAGACCGAATGACAACTGTGCACAACCAAGTTCACGATACCCTCAAGCAAATCAACCACAAGAGAAGTGGCATACACCTCGAGAAGGCACGAAGGTTTGCTATCGATGACTGGGTATTGGTTGACCGCCGGAACCTACAGATACGAGCTGGGAACAACCGTTCCCTTACCAGCAAGTGGATAGGGCCCTACAAGGTCATTGAAGCTATTGGTTCACACGCATACAGGCTCGAAGTTCCACACGGCACACGATGGCACAATGTTGTTCACGTTACCCTCCTAAAGCCATTCAGACAACGAAACGAGCCATAAGATATGGACGAAGATGAACCGGATATCTTCGAAGTCGAATCCATCGTGGACTCCCGCAAGAATCGAGGGGTGGTCAAGTATAGGGTGCGTTGGGAAGGATATACAGAGTTTGAAGATACTTGGTAGACCTTTGACAAGTTGGATAACTGTCCAGAGAAGCTCAGGGAGTATCGAGAGAAGTTCCCCAATAAGCCACGGGATGAAAGAGACCTCTAAAGTTGGGACTCACGTCCAGTATTTCATGGATGAAGACATGGTACCTTTTACCCTCCTACTCGTCGCCTTTTCCCTGTGGGTTTTTTGGCGAGAGGTTTGGTTTTTAATGGCCATGGCCTGTATGTGTCGGCATACCGGTCTTGTGGCACCCTTGAATGGGATAGGGGTATTGGTCGGGATGGTCAGTACCTATGTCACCATGGTTACCTGAGTTATTCCTAATACCTGTCTTCTCCAGGGTCGGAAAGACTTGTATTCAGCTGAGGACAGCTGCCTCGGAACAGGGAGTAATGTTACGGCTCAGGTAAGAGACCTACCCACAACTGGGAATATCCCAATACCTAATTATGGCTGCTAACTGTTATGGCCTGATCAACCATACAGCTGCGGGTAATGTGTCCGGGATGGACGGGTATTGGAGTAAGGAAGTGTGTGACCTCTGGATGCGTCCTCATACATGTATTCTCTTCTATAGTATTCCATATAGTTCTTATGTTTGTCATTCATGTATCGTTATTGGTTGTGTTAGGTTTTCAGCTCCTGTATATCAGCCTGACTGCAATGCGTTGAAGTTCAGGCTGCCTAATCAATGTATGTCAGCCTGCGAAGGTCCTAATCGGGAAGGGACTTCCCAGTTAGGTAATACCAGGCTGCAACGCTACTACTCTGCTTTAGGAAGTGTCGTCTAGATCTGATAAGGGTTTATCAGATCAACGCTTCTATATAAGCCACCGCTTTTACATAGTTAATAGGATAAGACCCAAGCGGTGTTCTAAGTCTATAATAGCTTTACTCCTATCGAGTCCGACTTACACCCGAGTTGTTACTGCGTTTATACTGGTGATTTATCATCGATAACCCTTTCATATCTCCGCCGCCTACTGGTATACTCGTAGTTACAGCCCGCCTGTAACAATATGGAGGTTGTCCTACTAATTAGACTGACAGAAGACAACGAAAATGCAAACAATCTAGCGAATAGAATCATCTCTAACAACCGAACAAGATATATCGATCTCAGACAACGTTATGTTACCGAAAAGGTGAATGAAGGCACCATCAAGGTAAATTGGGTATCAATAGAAAACCAAGTAGCAGATATATTTATGAAATCACTTCCATGCCCTACAATCGAAAAGCATTATTAAGCCATTGGAATAATACTTCCGATGTCAAACCATACATACATGCTTTGCAGTACTGCTTTCAAGAGCAATAATGCCCTATACGGTTATATATGCAGAACACATTTGGAACAAGGTATATGAACCAAGAAATATTTGGAATGTAGCTGTTGTACACATGTGCTATGTAGCCATTGTACACATGAGGATGTAGCCGTTGTGTATATATTGATATAGCCATTGTGCACATAATGATACGGCCATTATACACATATAAATAACTATTTACTAAAGAATTGAATAATTGCAGGATCTCGAAAGCGAACCCTAGAGGAATAAGGGGAGGGGATGACAGGAGGAATGAGGGGAGAGAACGATGGGAGGAGCGAGGGGGAAGGGATGAGAGGAAGTATGAGAGGAAGAAAGAGGGGAGGAATGACGGAAGGAATAAGGGAAGAACAAGGGGAGGAGCAAGGAGAGAGAAACAGGAAAGGAATTGGAAGGACAATAAAACCCATATGCGTTGAGAGGAGGTGGAGGAACAGGATATTCCTAGATAGGCAATGCTAGGGTTAAGGACTAATGATCATGCCGAGTATATAATGAGAGAGAGGAGACAAGCTCTAGAGAGGACAAGCACAATTATGAGAATGACTGTTCTCCACACATATGTGATTTTCCTCTGCACATGTGTGACATGTATATGACCTGCTCCTACAGCACAGTTATCTCATACCTTGTCCTTCAAGATAAATGTTGAGTTTCAATAGAGTTCTTTGATATAACTATCTCTTAGCTCCACAGCCCTGACTCACAACCCTTAGCACTACCTATGCTCCCCTACAAGGGGCTCTACTGTAAGTTCTCCGGACGCAGGGCAAAACTAGCCCACTTTCGAAAGTACTTGCCCTGGGAGACTGTGGGAGTTTGGCAACTGATTTGTTTTATCAAAAGTAATCATAAACAGAAAATCCAGCACATTGGGCCTATGCAATTGCTGAACGGGCCGTTCAGAGTTGTCCCAGACTAGGTACTCCATATGTAGCGCATGAGAGTACCCGTACAATTTTTTTTTTTGGGTGTGTGTGTATGCAATATAAGGAGATGGTGAACCGCACCCCCAACTTACATATAGAATTCGAATATACTCCTATAGGTTCGGTTCTTTACCAGGTCTGCTGGTGAAAAGTTTATTTCGGATAAACGGTCGGACGTTGAGGATTTTGGTACTACAGAGCAAACTTTTATTGGTCATAACAAACGAATATATTTATACATAAAGATTAACCAGGGGTATCATAGGTGCGGTGGAGGCTTAGAGGCCCTTAAATGACGCTTCAACCTTACGTGTCTGTTGCTGATATTTGAGTATCTCACTTAGTATCAACCAAGACTTGAATAGAGAGTGGAATGGAGTGTGAGGGTGATAAGAGTGGAGATAGACATGCTTTTGGAGAAGCGTATAAGCTGGCTAACTGCTTCAGTAAGGGTATGGGCGTGTGGTGTGGCGCTTGAATCCGTCCTGGAGATGTGAATCGGTAGTAGAAGAATTGTCGGTCATAGATAAGGTGAGCTTTGGAAGTTTTTCTAGGTAATAGTAGAAGGTGAAGTAATTTTAGGATAAATTATCATAAATGACAAGATCTTCATCAAATGCTAACCACATGTTTGTAGACCATTATCAAGTACTGTTACTTCATCCTATTGCTCTTCTACATCCATAATAAGCATGTTTGCAACCAGAAAAGAATTTTGCAACTCGAATATCCTTAAATGTTTCTTGTAATTTCCAACAGGCTCACGTTCCATAGTTCTAATTATTCCACTTTTGGCAACAATGAAAAATTGATGCTGGAGATATAGAGTCCCATGCGCTATCTATTCGATGAATTGCTTGAAGTGCATCGAATTTGGTGCTAAGTTATCAGGTATTGGAATAGCCCTAATTGCAGTTTCTTTCGTGCCTGTACTTGATTCTGCAGCTCTAAAGTAAACCTTCGCATCATTCAGGTATTATTATAGAACCTCTAATACTTTCAGAACTTTATAGACTTTACTTTTCAGTAACTGAAGATATTCCTACGCCCTCCAGTATAGTTCTATTCTTCTGATATAACAATGGTGTTGAGTCTTTTGCTCCGCATGCGCAAAATTTATTATACCGCACGCTAGTTACAACCGGACAGGACCCAGGGTATTTCCGTCTGATATAGCAAGTTGCAAGTGCAACCAGCAACCCCTCCAAATGGCTGTTAGGTTCCAAAGCTCTTGAGCAGAGGTTTTGAAGGATATAGTCTAATTTGACTGGAATTGAACTTGGTGGATATGACGACATGTCAACGCAAGTGCGAAGGTTCTTTAAATGTTTAGTTCTAGGTCGTAAATATTAGCATGATCCCGTTTCCATTGTATACAAAAACAACCAGTAGTGAACAAATTAGTAGTTGACCCACAGACCCTATCTTTCCAAATTCAGTAGCTTTCAAAAGCTAACAATCATCAGCTTTAATTGTTTTGGGTTCACCGATACTTCTAGTTACAATAGAATTTTAAGCGATGGCTCCCGGTTGATGCATATGATTTCAATAGAGGTCAGGTGAGGAAGGAGGTGGCTTCGGGCTCGGGTTCAGGTGCTAGTACGTTGGGTAATACACAGATCTTTACGTTGGTGGGTCACAGATGTACGTAGCTTGGCTTCTGGTACCGAAAGCTTAGGTCGAACCTTTAAATGGGAGGCTTCGGGCCCCGTCATGATCTTAGCGGATATAGAATTTAAAACACAAGAAAAAAGGAGCTGAGTTGATAATAAAAAAAAATGTCGCGTCTCTGCGCACTTGGTCAATGTCAATGGGTCGGACCAAAGAATCCCTTCTCCCTCCGACCCAGTCAATAGCGCCCTATTGGCCAACTGAATAGATTGCTGACGAGTTACAACACAGTTTATAGGGAGTGTGTCAACATTTATCGTTTTTGGGGCGCATTTTGCAGCGTCTATGTGTTGCGTCAGGATCTTCTCCGCACCAGCATGGGCCAATAAAAGCACAATCATCATCATCTGGCCAACATCTGTTTGCGATGCCTTGTTAGATTCGTTCAAAATACCGTGGAGCGGTTGAAAAGATGCACTTACTCGCAACGTGCGGAGTTTGCACAGTGGAGTCTAGAGTAACCTAATGGACAGGTTTTACCACAGCTCGTGTCGTTGCACAAGAATTTGATATCAATCCCAGGTGAGCCATCTTTCCAACAGGCAGCACAACCACTGTTGCATTGGAGTCCCAGGGGCGCTGCTGGGTGGATGAAGGTAGCTACAACAACGAAGGCGATCCCTAGATACAGCTTCATTGCACTGTGAACCGAACTTCAGTTAGTTTCCTACTGATATCACTCAATCTGACATAGGGACGGGGTGAATGAACTCAAGTAGAACCACAAACACAACGCATTCACGGTGTCTGCGATATTAAGATGCTTAAATAAGCCTGGTTCCTAGTAGTGGATAGATAAATGTGGAGAATATTGTTGACTTGGTGGTATTGGGGAAGAATGAGGAATTGCTCGTGTTTAGGATCTTTGAGGGCTTGACTATCGCTACCGCACAAGATATTTAAACATATGACCCGCACACTTGCAGGGCAACTGAACATTAAATTTCAGCACAATCCAAGGATGTTTGAACCACTACTGTCCTTGCACTTGTTCGCAACATCGCAACTGTTCAAATTTCCGAAGTTCAGGTCGTGCCATTCATCACGCAGAAGCAATATTGGGACTGCAGGGTTACGATTGAAATATCCTCGATTATGTATAATATTACAAGTAAACGTCCAACGGTACAACCGGTAACAGATGGTACAACTGGTCAGCTAACCTAGGGGTTAAATTAGGCCTGGCAGTCAAAATACCAATAATTCAGATCAAATGAAGAATAGAACGTTGATATTCAACACGGAAGAAAAATGGCTAGAATGTTAATATTAATTGAGCGCTTGGCTTTGTTGGTATAGCAACTGGTTGTACCGTCGGACGCTGTACCTATTCCGAACCTCGATTCCGATGCGTAATCCTAGTCTGGTTGGCACAACACCAAGGAGGGTGTTGTGCCAACTAGACTACGCGATACGATATCTCCCAGCGCCATACCCAGCATTTCCCTTTTCTATGTGTTATTCCAACATATGGCTGCCTACCGAGCGTATGTATTCCCTTGACTACTCATATTTCAGCATACCCAGCATACCCAGCATACCCAGCATTCCTTTCTCACGCGATGTGATATCTTCCAGTAATCCTATAGCAGACTTGAAGCTTCCGGAAAGGCTCCGCTAACTATATCTATCGCTGTACACGCTGTTGTGCTTTACATTACGCGCTCATACCGGTACCTAGACCTCATGCGCTTCCGTTGACCTGTTCTCTAGGTTTATACATACCTAAGCTCTAGTCATACAAGTAAAACTGCTCTATGCGCTCCGATATGGATGTATGCTATAAATCACGTGCTCCTATAGATATACCTTATTTCCCGCAATTGCTCCCATAGTGTGAAGGAATGTAGGGCATGGCGTCGGACTGTTTTGGGGTCAGAATAAAGCTATATATGGTGTTGATCTGTGGAATATCATAGCAAGATCCCATCTATGTTATGTCATAATACCATCCTCTATGTATTAACATTTTTAAGATACAAATTGAGTTCCATACAAGAGACTGAGAGAATATAGGTACATTATTTATTAGTTAAATAGCAGAGTACTTACAAGGATCACCTCTTGTTTGGTCTATATATTACATTATGTGTATAATTTGATTCTATATATAATAGATAATATACCAATGGGAATACAATTACCTATCGGCAGCGCATGCTTGATCATGAGCCAAGACCAATGAGCTAGGGTTGGCCTGACTTGAGGGGATCCTGAAGCGTGACTGTCATATCAAGCCCAGGAATAGCAAGAGGAGCACGTGATTTATAGCATGCCTCCATATCGGAGCGCATAGAGCAGTTTTACTTGTATGACTAGAGCTTAGGTATGTATAAACCTAGAGAACAGGCAACGGAAGCGCATGAGGTCTAGGTACCGGTATGAGCGCGTAATGTAAAGCACAACAGCGTGTACAGCGATAGATATAGTTAGCGGAGCCTTTTACGAACACCACATACTGTCATATCTGCTAGATAATGTTTACTATAGGGCCGAAATCGCTGCCTGGAGTCCACTCCGCACAGTGCCTCATAAGAAATGAACTTGAGGGAATTGGCATAATCAGACCGAAGCTAATCTCAGTATGTGGTGATGGCTGAATCAGAACAGTATTTATGCATACTGCCAGACTCACATTAACCTTTCCCGTTACAGGCATTGATATAAGCCTATGCATCTCCAAACCTCTGCCGGTTCCATATACTCAATTCGCATGTTTTAGATACTCAAATATATATTTTTTAAATATCATAGCTCGTGACTTATCCTGGTTAGTTACCTTTAAGCTTCTGGCGAGACCAACTACAGTTGTAGAAACACCAGCAGAACCCTAAGTAATGAAGACCGTGAAGGATTTGACAGGAATTCCGCCACGACTCTCCACTATTCTTGATCCTGAGATATTTTTTCCCATGCTCTCGATTACCATCCGATATTTTCGGCACCACTGCATATATGCGGTTCGGTTGTTAAAGCAACTTGAGTCCAACAACGCTCCGATATTAGTGATACTCCGCCTGTTCCACCAAGTCACGGGATCGTGCGCGTCTTAAATAATTTACGCTCGGCCCCTCCGGTTGGAGCTTTCCGAGCCTAGGGCAGTTCCATATTCACCAGCATGCGGTTGACATCGGCCCCTCGATCAAGGAGTAATTCCACAATCCGACTATTGCCACGATATGCAGCAGCGCAATTTTTTATTTTGTTTTAAATACTCCTTAAGTACTCCTATTCGGTCCCAATAAGGGGACCATGAGGAGCCACCCGGAAACCCGGTGGATTTAGGGACAAGGCAAGTTAATCTGCCAGGTCCGACGCTAGATACACACACCATATGATATCCCAAGAGCCGAATCTCAAGAACCAAAACGTGTAATCTGTAATGTTTGTTTGATATAATTGAGACTTACGTACAGTACATACTGTACGTGGTATCTTGCTGCAAAAGTGGGACCCTAACCCTGTTCAGAAGTTTGTTGTGAAAGATAGGAAGTGCGAGAGATTAATGCATATGCTGGGTTTATGCTTCGGATGTAGGGATCAAAATGATTTTCTGACTAGTCTATCGATACTCAGGAATATCTCTCTCAACTTTCATAACAAACTTCAGGGTTAGAGCCCCACCTTGGCAACAAGATACCATGTACAGTATGTACTTTACATAAGTCTCAATTATATCATATCAAACAACAAAACATTACAGATCACAAACTCTATACGCAACAAGATTTGTACAGTACATAGCTGGTAGAGCAACATGCAAAATCCTTGTTCCGCACGCCTGGCATATCGCCCAAGTGTCGAATCCACCCATTCCGCATGTCCCAAATGTCATTACCCCCAACATAAGCATGTAATCCGTCATGGTAGGTATGTATGTTGCTGTACGTTGATGATTACTAAGGAGAGCTAGGACGAGAGGACTACAGAACCTCTGTGTTTTCATTTCCATACTTACTGGGGTACATGGGTTATGCGTGCAACTGTGCAAAACCTTTCTATCTAATTTCTTATTGACAACTACGAAACTACCTGAGGGTCGATTTTCTGATCTCCATGATTGTTTTTCCCAGCTCTCTGCCAGTAGATTGGCCGGTCGCAAGTTGCAACCTCAAACGTTGCGACTAAGTGCCTGCTTCACCGAACTAGCCAAAAATAAACGATTGTTCCAATTCAAGCCTAGTGTTTGGTCATGCATAACTACTTAGACTAGCCTATGCAATCCCGGTGGTAACGTCAGCTCGTTCTCCTGCGTAGGTATCCGTAGGTGTAACTGAAATCATCACTCATGGGCTTGTGTATATATGAGTGCCAATCGCAGCCCATAACGGTTTCTATCTCACCTTTTCCCTCTTTTTGTATTTCCCTCCAATCAAAGGTCGCGAGTCGATCTAACGGCTGGTTCCGTCAATCAAATCACCTTCCTTAAGTTCAGGATAATTCGAGTTGCAGATCCTTCACGCTCTTTATGCAGTTAGGCCTTTCACAATTTGTTTCACAAATTAACCTGAAGTCACTCGTTTACCCTCCAAATACGAAAACTATCCACGCTCATTTGAACAAGATCCATGTCACTCTTTTCCTACAGATCGCCACCATATGCATGTGTGCTGTTGACGACCTTAATCTCAATATTAAGCTTTACGAACATTGTTAATACATCTCGCATTATGAACGTCCACTACGACCCCCCAATCCCTCTCCACTTCTCCTCCTGCACCCCGGTCCAAATTAGCTCCTTAACATCCGAAATCAATCTCATCCGGCAACTCTCTGCAGCCATTTCTGAGAATTGGCAAAATCACAACTATTCAGCGCATATCCGAAATACGTATGATTACTTTTATACGGCGGGAGATAGTGAGCCACTATATCCATACGAGAGCACAGAAGTGAGGAGAGGTTTACGCAGGGTTCTTGAGCGGATGGGGAAAATTCAAGTATTGGGTGCAGAGGAGCTAGGAGGTCAGGGGCCTGGCCGGGTTGAACGAATGAAAAGGGGAAGGGGTGACGGTTTGAGAATAATATGCAAGCCGAAAGGGGAGGCGAATTGTGGGAATTCCGTGGGGGAAGGAGTGGAGGCTTTTGTCAGTAATGGACCCACTGTACGGGTGGCACTGGAGGTGGAAGCGCTGGCTGTCAAGCCGGCTGGCCGAGTACGTCTCCAGAGTGTCAAGAGCCGAAAGCCAGAGAATGCCTTGGATGGTGGAATTAAGAAAACTAGGCACCAACATAAAGAGAAATGGCTATTAACAAATGGGAACGACGTGCATCTCGTAAGTATAAGTACACAAGTATCTTCAATCTCACATGTGCTTACCTAGTTTATACAGTGCCCTCTCTTTTGGAAAAACAAGCCTCTAGATGTACCAAACCCCTGGGAAGTATTGAGAGAAATACCAATAGGAGATTTCGTTGACTACCGTTGTAAGCTCTCTGGCTCCTCTCCATCTTATTCTCAGTCGAAATAACATTTCTGGGTCCATTACTTACATCTTGATTAGTACTCACTCTTATGCACGAATTAACCCATACCCATGTTCTGACCGGAGATCTCTTCCTTTCCCCATCACACGAACACCGGCTATCCCTAGGGCTTCTTGATCACGGCTATGGCTTGCGACAACCCCGGTCAACCGAGAATCCAGATCCATCCAGCTTACCACCGACCTACGGGGAGAGGGTAGTACGAATATATGACGACAGCGGAAAGCCTGTGGGCCGGAAGGTAAAGGAGGACCCGTATGTCACCGAATTAAGCGGCAACGAGGCGTGGAGTAATGCCGACACCCTGGTATATTTTGTTTTTGTGGCCTGGCAGGGAGAATGCCGGAACGAACATTCCTACAGATTCAACGGAAGGAAGACCAGAGATCAACGGTTAAGTGAGATCGTGGCGGCTTATAAGGGGAGAGGGATAGCGATACAGCACGCAGAGAGGCGCTCTGCCGGGTTGCGGGAGCTACAGGGGAGTTGTGCACAGGAGTGCCCTCCGGGGAAAGATCCAATCCTGGAAATTCTGCGCGGGAGTGAACGAGGGAGAAGTAACTTGAAGCGAGTCTGGTGCAAATCGAGACCGAGGTCGAGAGAAGGTGTAAATGGTGGTGATCATATACACAGGGGTAATACAAAGGAACTACCGGGGAAGGAAAAATTGCGACGTATAGAGTAGAGAAGGGTATATACCAAATCTCGATTTAGAGCTGCTAGAGCACTCCCATTAATTTACTTCGCCGCATCAAACTAGCCTGGACGCATAAGGATCCAGGCGGCATAAGACCCTAAGTATAATTATTTTATTTTATTTTATTGTAATTCCTATGCGGTCCCATTAGGGGGACCATGAGGAGCCACCCAGAAATCCGAGTGGATTTAGGGACAGGGCAAGTTAATCTGCGAGCTCCGACGTTGAACACACTCTAAATGAAGCTGAATACAAAATGAAGTGGGAACATGCTGTCATTTACGGACTATGTGCTGGGGCTTGCCCCTGCAACCAGTGAACTCAATTACGAAGCGCCTTGGCGAGGACCTTGGCATCTTGGCCTTGGCTATGTAGTCTTGGAATGAGAGGTCATGCAGTTCTTGCATATAACAACGTGACAGCGGATGAACAGATGAATGGCCAATAAAAGGACACTTCGCCTGATATGCGTGTGTCTGGTAAGACAGGACGAATATATGAATATTTGAGTATGAGAGCGTATGAGTATATGTGAACGTATGCGAGCGCGTATGTGTGTGAGTGCTTGTTCATTCTTCCTCCTCCTCTCTCGAGAAGCAATAGGAGAGTTCTATATACATGAAGGGACAATGCGAATAACATTGCTGTAACAGGTAAGTATTGCGAGAAAGCAGGTATGTGCTGGAGTTACGTGAGGTTGCGTGAGTGGCATATCGCCACAACGTCATATAGCTCACGTACTTTTCAACATGTAGAGTCTTAATTGTAATTTAATTGAACTCTTACATAATTGGTTAGGGACTTAAGAGTCAGATAATTGAAATTAAATTAGCACCTTTGTTAACATCACGGACATCGACATTACCGACATCACCCAACATTATTTATTGCAGCATCAACCAACATAAGAACATCACCATCAATGACATCTGAAAGGCAAAAAGCCATTCGAAATTGAACTGGGTGAAGGAAGATGTAGAGCGACTGGATTATTCCTAATCAGGTTCTCCAAGACTTGCATAAGCCTCCCAGCACTCCTTCGAGCAGCCAAATAGCGGCGTGCCAATATCTTTCTAAAATGCCTAACACTTCGTCCAACAGCTCTAATATCATGTCATCTCTTGAGCACCTCTATGAGCAGCTCTATGTTCGCAAATGTAAGTCGTGGCATGTTAACGAATGGATCTCGATGTTACTAAGCAGGCTTTAACTGAAGATAATCAAATTTTTAATTTGCGCTATTGTCAAGGCGCTTCGTAATTGATAATGGAAATAACCACTAGTAACTAAAAAAGGCTTCCGTGGATCCCTCTTTTCTCCAGTCGGTTCTATCCAAATCCTCCCAACTGCTTCTGTCCCCCAGATTATGATGTCCTCCTATGTTGCCGATACTAAGTTCCACGGAATATGTTGGGACTACAGTTCCATGCGTACAGTGTACGTACTTGCTTGCTAATCTATACGGAAGAAATTCACCCTTCAGTGCGGAAAAAGATGAACTGAACTCGTGTTCAGACTCTGTCATTTGCCACATGCCTAGAGTGTACTAGGTTATAGTGCGAAATGGAATATACCCAGTTTGCTTTATATCGAAATACTTAATCCTGCCACCCTTTGGAAAAGCATAATGGTAAAGGTCTCATCTTGTACTACTATCGAATGCCATATGTATACAGGAGCTACGTGTTCTTAGTTGCATTAGGATTACTGCCTACACTTCAGGTTATTGCTTACGCATTAGCCTACGCGTCAGCCTACGCATCAGGCTAATTGCTTACGCACGATATTGCTCTCATAGCTTATTTAGCTTGGAAGATCATTAAGTACCCTGATCTCGTACCTATTGATACGAGCTCTCAGTGCACTCATGTATGGTATAGATATGCTTCTCAAGGTTAGACTCAATAGACTGTCTATTTTCGACCAAACACTCCATAAGCTGCTCGCACTCTGCTTCATTGCACTATTAGTCTACCGCTGCTTCCTCAGTTTTTTACCTCCGCGATACCTTCGTTCAATAACCTTCTAATACTTGGAGACCCTTCACCATGGGTGCCTTTGATACTTGGAATCAATTGCGGAAGGTTATGGCTTTGTTGATTGATGGCCTGATCAACTGAAATGGGTACATACTTAGTTGTTGTTCACCGCGACATTAGGCTTACAAACATTATCGTTCACGACAAAGTTTTAATGATAATTGATTTTGATTGCGCATTCATCTTACCGGATAGCCCCGGAGACACCTTCAGGTATCCAGAGTTCAGCGAGCAATGGGGGGGAATCTATACGTCTAACGAGCAAAGAGCCGCCCTGGAGTATCAAGGACTGGGAGGACCTCGATCGCCGAATATGGATTCAGGAGGAGGACTGGGACAAATGGGACGGGGTGTAAACCCATCAAACCGCATCCAATACTTGCAACACATAATCGCATTAGCCATTCCCTCTGTCATAGCACTTCTCCACTTAGTTCATACATTTCCTGCAATAGAAAAACAACACTCGGAAGGTACACTGGTGGCAGGAATAGCAAGATAATCCCGAGCCATACGACTAAGGTTGGGAAACCGAGACTCATAAGTGCGCCACCATTCAATTGGATCAACTTGTGGAAGTTCTACCTTTTCCTCTAAAAATATATCTATCTCCGAAATTTCTAGAAAATTTGTGCTGCACTGTGAAGAGCCAAATACCGCTGTCATGAAGCCGTCTTCAAGGTATTTGGAAATTAGCTCTGGTAGTAGAGTTGAAGGACACGGAGATATAGAAGGAGCATACTGGTCATGATAAATTCGCTGGATAGCTTCTTCTGCCTCTAAAATCCATTCAGTTCGCTATCCAAGGTTTCGGAATGATTGAAGTTTACATCGTGGATCCAGTATAGTTGCAATTGCTTGTGCAGAACCAGTTTTGCTATGATATTCATCAAGCTTCTGCCAGCTAGCAGTACAAGCCTCATAGAAAATGGATTTCTGAGTGCGCTCTCGCTCCACTATAGTCTCCAAACCAACATCTTTCGAGTATACACATAAGTGCTGAATTTCTGAGAGCGTTCCGTTCTACTAATAGTACGTGAGTCTTGCAAGCTGGTATAGCGCCCTGCCAAAGCAGCGATATATTCATCTGGTGTGTGAGCAGCCGTCAACGAGATTTGGCTCATTGTACTGTAATGAGGAAGAGTATAATGAGCGGAGAAATAGAAGGAATCTCTACCTTTAAGTACCGAATAATACATATTTACAAGCGAAAGCTACTGTATATTAATAATAGCTGCTAAACTGCTTGTCGCAACCCATGAAAGAAATTTCGCAGCCACCGAAAAATTCTCCAAGCCACTGAAAAATTTACAAAGGTCTCGTCTCATGCCCAGGCCTACCTTTGATGCTACAACGATCACAACACTTGTTTCGGCATTTCCTTTGTTTATTTTATTTATGACTTTGTATTTGATTGGTCGGATAGACATTCTCTTGGGGCCTCCAGTCAGGGCTCCCAGGCTCATCCGACATTATTGGTTAATGACCGCATGGAAGGCTCTCCACTCACGATTTTCCTAAGGTCTCTCCTATGTTTTTCCTATGTTTATACGTTTTGTCTATCTAGCATTAGACCTGGCAGTCATTTATTATCAGCTTGGAGTATTAAAATAAAACATGGAAAACCTCGCCCGTTTCCCATTGCCAAACTCCCATCAGGTATATCATTTTAGTTCCCAGACTTGGTGACAATGCTTTAGAAGCAATCAAGTGAATTATTAACCAAAACTAGAGACAAACTATTCAGTTCAACTGGTAAAGCAGAGAATAGAGGAAAGGGGGGGGTGCAGTTTGTGCATGTTAAAGTATGGAGTATCTTAGTAGTGCGGAAGGAAGCGTGTGAATATATAGAGTCTCAGGGTAACAGCAAGATCAAATTGCTACATTGTATATCCAGATGGGAAAATACAAAAGATTTTTTTTTTTTTTTTTTTTGATGAATAATACTTGTATTTGAACTATCTACCTTATGACAAAAAGAATGCATCTCTTGGTAACTACAAATCGCACCTCCTGGCTCATTCTCTTCCCACTCTTACCTCTCCACACACAAAACCAACAGCATTTCGCAGGGGATGTGCGCCTCAAACCGTCGTAGTCTCTAGACGAAGGATGGCAATGCATATATGTTCTGGGCCGCCCGCGGGCAATGTATTTAAACACTGGATTTAGTTCATAACGCAGTTGAATTAATAACAATATATTTGAGTTTGTTCGTGCGATTTCACCTAATTTCCTTAGTTACCGTATCGTTACTTGAGTCTATTCGAACGGTTTTTCGATTTTGGACAGGCCTCAGTCAGGCCCCTCGGGGTCATCTGGCAACTGCTGGTTAATAACAGCACGAAGGCCTGGATCCCTCAGAGTCAGGTGTTGGTTTTTTTTTTTGCTTCACTTTTTCGTCTGGCCAATAGGCCGTTGATATTATAAATTGGCACTCGAGTTCATTTTGCGGTATATAGTCGCCGGATCTGGCGCTCATCATGGTCTGTCTCCTTACTGGGCTCGCATATGAGTAATGAGTATCATAAAAAAGAAAAAGTAAAAAAAAAAATAGATATACTAGTAAAACTACTAGTTAACTACTGTTGCGTGATTCGGTGGAGTGAGTGATATCTAGTTGTCGAGGAGTGCGGAGGGATTGCCTATTCGAGATTTCTTGACGAGATGGAATCGGGATGGGTGAGTGTTATGGGATTTTTCGTCTCAGCTTTGATGACATGGCGCAGTAGCGAACTCCATGAGCCAGCTACTATTTCCTTCACTCTGGAAAATCATTTGGCCAGTTGGGATGTTTGTTCCAGCTGGTTTCGCGGCCGGACGTTGTGCCACCTGATTTGGTAGCTGGATAGGTCACCGGGATGGGGTTGATGATTTGTCTATAAGCATTGGGTAATATAAAGTGGAAGAGGGGGGAAGCGAGGTGTCGTTTTGACAAAAGACTATATTAATATTGCTCCGTTGAGCCCCCAAAAATTGTTGGCGTACGGGTTAACCTGTGATTAAGCATGCACTCTGCTGCTACCGTTCTTTGAGCGGGGCGGTTAAATTCGGGTGATTCCTCGTCTATTCCCCTCTCACCCCTGTTTTCCCTCAACAATTTTCCCTTTTTCACGCACAGTGGAACATCCTTATTTTGAGTTGAACACTTATTGTGCAATGCCATCTCACTTCCCCCTTCCAATCTTCCCCCCCCGTCTCTACAGCCTAGTCAACCTCAGGCTCATGAAGCTTGTCAATCAAAATAAATCACGCATGTATTATTGCAACCACGAGAAGTCGCTGTAGACACTGCTGCCGAGTCTGATGTGGAGGGGCATTATAGACATCAATTATCTCATAGAGGTTCGTAATGATGCTCAAATCGCAACTATCAATCAAAAAAGAACTTGAAAAAGGACCACAAACTTGCGGGGATACATAAGGAGGCAACACCCCTGCATTCCGATAACAGAAAACGCCCGCCCACCAAATCCCTGCTATGTAAAGTCAGAAGGAGTATGAAATAATGTCTCACACGACAAAACCATACCAGCAAATAATAAACCCCACAAGTCCCTATGCTGGACCATCAGTTAAACTTTGCAACTGTTCAAACTATTAGTTATGTGAAGTAATATCGGAGAACAATGTACATACCACCGACCAAGTTTTGTCCGCCTGACGTTGTAGTGAGAGGAGTTTAATAATTAGTTCAACCTTCTTTCCACATTCCATCATTTGATCTTTGAGTTGTTTGACTTCTGCTGCACATCCGCAAGCTGATTCAGGTATTGGGGGGGTTTCAGTGCAGGCAGGAGGAGACATTTGTTCACTGGCAGCTCGCGTGGGGTTGTGAGGCGACATCCGTTCGCTTGTGGGTCGGGTCAGTGGGTGTTCGGTGCAGCCAATGCAACAGGGTGGAATGGCGTCGAATTCACGAAACATCCCGGAAGGGTCGGGAGACATGTAACTCAACTCGAGACCCGGTGATCGATCCTTTGGTTGGCTATGTGGTGCGTTAGGTTCTGTTGGATTGCTTCCAGAGCACACACCTGCAACCCCGTCATAATTCCCGAGTGCCCTCCGATGGTCCAGAATTTCTTGTGAAGCAAAGAGCAGCTTGGAGGAATGCAGAGGAGAGGACGGCAGAACGGTAGTGCCTGTCGGTTTAGGTGTGGAAGGTCGATATGCTGGCGGAGGAACTGGTGAATCCACATCTGGGTTGGGATGTTCTGCTTCATTACCCTTCCTTCTTGAGGGGTTCGAGGCAGAAGCAGTAGGGGGTGTTTCGCTGCGAGATCTCTTTCTTGAGCCTGAATTCCACGCAGGATTGATTTGTGAGACGTCTGTTACGTTAAGACTGCCGATGACGACGTTGTTGGGGTTGGCATTGGTTGTGATAAATTTCTACAGACTCACACCAGATTAGTTGAACCCAGCTGGTGTGCACATTGGCCGTCGGAGGAATCTCAGCGTGATGGTGAGATTAATCATAACGAGCACGGCAGCACTCTTTGGCAGGCTCAGCAAGTAATTTAACCCAGCTGGTTTGCACATTGGTCGTCGGAGAAATCTCAGCGTAATGGTGAGATCAATCATAACGAGCACGGCAGCACTCTTTGGTAGGCTCAGCTGAACCCAGCTGGTATGCACATTGGCCGTCGGAGAAATCTCAGCGTAATGGTGAGATTAATCACAACGAGCACGGCAGCACGCTTTGGTAGGCTCAGCTGAACCCAGCTGGTGTGCACATTGGTCGTCGGAGAAATCTCAGCGTAATGGTGAGATTAATCACAACGAGCACGGCAGCACGCTCTGGTAGGCTCAGCTGAACCTAGCTGGTGTGCACAATGGTCGTCGGAGAAATCTCAGCGTAATGGCGAGATTAATCACAGCGAGCACGGCAGCACTCTTTGGTAGGCTCAGCTGAACCCAGCTGGTGTGCACATTGGTCGTCGGAGGAATCTCAGCGTAGTGGCGAGATTAATCACAGCGAGCACGGCAGCACGCTTTGGTAGGCTCAGCTGAACCCAGCTGGTGTGCACATTGGTCGTCGGAGAAATCTCAGCGTAGTGGTGAGATTAATCGTAACGAGCACGGCAATACTCTTTGGTAGGTCCAGCAATCAACTGCACACAACGCATTGCACACGACGCAAGTGCACTGGAAAACTCTCAGCGTGATGATGAGATTAAACCTCCCAGGCTGCTCCATCGGTATGCGCGACATGGATTCGCGGGTAACTTACTCTGAGTGTTTCTGCCGCTTTTTCTGCCAGTGATGAGTCCTTCTGCATCTCTGTCAACGCATCCTTCCATACACCTTTTTTGTATTCCTTCAATGACTCCTTAACCCGAATTTTGGCTATGCTATCCCAATCACCAGGAAGGGGAAACTGTAAATCAAATAAGGGATATAATTCTAGGTCAACATCGGTATTGAACCTGCCAAAATTCCACTTGGTGTTGTTGTGAAGCCAGCGACATGCGATAGCGATAGCGGCGGTGCGAGATACAGGATCCATGGGAGAGACGGAGTTAGAGTGCATGACAATGAAAGGAGTGAGCTCTCTTATACATACGTTTTATCGTGTTCATCCCTTATCCTTGCAAACTCTGCAAACGAGTACTGCAGCCAATCATAATCTCGCACGGTTTTGCGGGCATAGGACAGTGTGATGTGGTGATGTGGTGTGGTACCATGCCACCGGTGGTGCATTAGGCTTCACCACAACCAGACTAGGCTTCACCTTCGTAGTTTAGACTAGAAACACTACTTGTAGTCTGGTTGGCACAACACCCTCGTAGAGAAACACACACAACACCAACTACAGCACTAGCACTAGCACTGTACATAAGCGCAACCAGGCTTGGCAGCAACCAGCTTAAAATTTTTGGACGAGGTTTTGCACCGCAACAAGTCGATGGTTTTTGCAAGCTCGGATTGACATCTTTCCTTGATATCATAACGTGCAGCAGCGTGCGATGATGGATAAAAGCTTAGGCTGTCCGCAGAGTCTAAGTTTTTGTTGTGGACCCAGACGACATCTTTTTTATCCCTGTGCTTGCATTAGCTACGTAGAGTACCAAACTGCGTAACGATCGACACCCACGTGACGATCGGCATGTGGTTCTCCCGCATGCATGAGATTCTCAATATATCCACCAACTCTTTGCATGGCATATCTTCAGCATGTACATTTTATCTGTTGAATTTATCCATTCATTTCCTTCTATTTACATCTTGTGTGTACGCATGCACTGACTGTCTTGAATATCAAGGTTCTATTCTTCATTTGATCTGAATTATTCGTATTTTAAGTGTCAGTAGCTGACCGGTTGTACCGTCTGACCGTCGGACGCTGTAGGTACTGTAGGAGGGGACATAGATTGCCCGATCTGGAGGCCGGCGAACGGTGGGATGCGGTCCCGGTGGAAGCTTTTTGAGGGTTTCTTATACACTTATTTTGTCGGCAGCAGAAGGCGTCCCCTAATCTTCCCTAAATTCTTGAGTTCTAATTTTTACACCCATTCCCGTCGGATTGGTTTCCGCCGCGTTTTTCCACATGTCATCCTACATTCACTGTATCATTCGGTCTTATCCCCTTTTTTTTTTTTTTTTGCTGTGAGGCACTTGAGCTTCTTATCTGCTGTTATTATCTGCTGTTTTGCCGTGAGGCACTTGAATTCAGGTTTATCCGCTACATAGCCGCCGGGCATGGCAAGTTTCTTTTTTTTTTCTTTGAAGTCTATACGTCTGTGGAGCCTAAGGCTATGAGACGGCCCCGTTCCATCATCTTAAAAGACTTGGTACATCACGGAACAACGGGCTACGGAAACATCCTGCCTTTTGAAGTTCTCATTCCCTTCCTCCTTCAGGCACCCCGCCTTGCTAGCGATTGCCGTTAGGACTGACGTGAACTCGTCCTATCTGCTTCCTTCCTCTATATTCCTTTCCCCTTCCCCTTCATCTTCGAATAGCAGGTCCCCCTAAGCGCACAATCATAAGCTAAAAACTCAAGTGCCCACCAGGCAAAATAAGCAACGTATAACGCACTCAACACTCGAGTGCCAATTAGGCAAACATAGAAATGTAAAATCAAGAGCCGAATTGGCTAAGCAAATGAAAAGACCTAGGCGAAAAGAATCAAATGCCTAAAGGCAAGCAGTGTAAGGAATCATAAACTCAATTGCTGAATGGCCCAGACGAAACGAGATGAGCGAGCTAAAACGTGACTGAACTCGGAAGTGCCACCGTCCCCGTCCTCCTTCTGAATCCAGATTGGCCGATCCAGGTCTTTCCAGTCCTGGGGATTTCCCAGGGGTGAGCGTCCAAATTAGGGCACGAAAATACCGGGTGCTTTTCGTCTTCTCTGTGGTGACCACAGGCGCATTCGCTCGTTACTGCTAGGTATCGTGTTAGTGTCGGGTATGGCTGACGGAAGTACAAACAACACAACGCTTCATTGGCAACTTCGTTGCCAATTTTTAAATTGGTTACAAAGTTGACATTATGGTAGGCATTTTGCGTCTTGACAGCCACCTGATGGCAGCCCGTGATTATTAGCTTACTAAGAATAGGACTATCAGCAACAATCCATTCCGCAGAACAATAGCGGCTGTCACCAGCAACCATCCGCTATAATGAATCCCGTCGCCTGTTTCCGATCCCTACGCCAGTACAATCCCGATTACTAGACAAGTACACAGTATAAGGGTCGAAGTATGACCTGTCACTCGAAGTGTATTGTCAAACTGACAGTGAGTAGCAATTCAAATAGTAACCATAGACTAACAGTAAGCTATACAGGCCAAAATTGAAGAGAAACTAGAGCAGTTGTGGTAGGAGAAACCAATCATCAAGATAGTGGAAACATCTCCTGTTAATCCCTAGTGGCCTGCACCTCATCTTTAGCAGCCTCTATCCCTTCACTCTCATTTCAACATCAAGATATACAGCCACAACATCAAAATATACAAACACAATCACTGGTACTTGGCAGTTTGAGTCTCAGCACACCATTCCCACTCTTACTTCATTCGCAGAAGCTATGTCTGAGATAAGCATACCTAACGGAATGCACAATATGTGAAGAAGTGGGAATAGACCTGAAAGTGTGCAATATCGACGGTATTGTGGCCTATCAGCGATATATTCGGGAATGATCACATCAGGGATAGAGTGGGATATATCAATTCAGTCCACAAAATGATTTGTTACTAGGAGTCAGGGACTAGATGAATTAACTATGCCAGAATAATCGATAGTATCGAAATGTACAGCCAGATATTTCCTGCCTAGGCATATACATTATTCAGTTTGAAAATATATCCACGCAATAATGGTTCGAGGTTTTGCTTAATGAAGAATGGAATCCTGGGATAAGAGCAGGGCCAGTACAAAGTGAGAATATGAATCAACAGGAGATAGGAGTCCACAGAAAACAGATCTCTATCAATGAGCAGGCTGCTTTACAGAGATTTCTAGACTTGAGACCAGTAACACAGCAGGGTCATGTACCTCGAGTCGCTTATCCTCTGGTTCAGCAAGCTCCCATTAATGAGTTTAAAGAGGGCTATATTCTCAAGGCAATTCCTTGCCTATTTCTATCTAGAACAGCGGATCTGGTCTATGAGAAGCACAGAAAGAAGGTTACCTCAACAGAGTATTTTTCCCATCTCATTTGTTATAGAGATTGTAGGTTTACAGAGGATCCTTGCTTTATATTTTTACATTAAATAGCAAATATTGCTGATGACTTGGGTACAACAGCTGGCTATTTTGTCAAGAAGGGTAAATTCGAAACAGTGAATGTTCATGAGTTACGAGAAGAGATTGAGAACCCCTTGGCGGTATTGAGACAGTGGCTGTGCTGGTATTCGGCATCGATTCCCAGTTGGGCATCATATTGGTATCATCAATCCTCAGAGCTGCATTCAACTATTCGCCACATGCATTTGTTACCTTCAGTGCAGCATATATGCATTGGGCAGACATACATCGGTTAATTGAGAAGAAGAGAGCTATGATTGTCGGAAGCCCCATTTTTGATCTGGAAGCTCTTCCTGAATGCGAGTTGGAATCAAAATCTTCGGTCACACCCCCAGTTCGTCAGTGAGTTTCTGGTAGTGAGATTCAATATATTTCTAGAGAAAGTACTGTTGTGTTACCCTGAGATGCGAGTCCACGACTACTGGTTCCGTTATGAGTGGCAACCTTTTTTTTTTTTCCTAGTGATGCAAAACCAGGGCGGCATTGAAGTCGGCCTCAGTTTTTTTTTTTTTTTTTTTGAAGTCTGTACGTCTATGGAGCCTTAGGCTATGAGACGAGTCGGCCTCAGTTACCTTGTCATAAACACTCTAAATTGCAACAAAAGCTCTGACTACAACAAACATCAGCAACTTTTTCTCGATGGCTCATGTCAGAACTTCCTGCCTAGGCTCCACACCCACGGCTTGATCCTGATTTTATTCCAGCGGTTCAATTTGCAGTCGATTCCATCACCATTTCATCGCCAGGCACCAATATCTGGGGAAACCTTTAACAACCCAGACATAGCATTCTCTCGACTTCACTATGCATTTGTTGTGGGACTTGCAGTTGTGAAGACTACAGGTTCCGCCACTTCCGCTATGCTTGTATCTATCGTGGACATCGTGAACAACGCCGAAACTATTGGAATTTTCAAGACATTCAACTACATAATCCGGATCAAGAGCTTCTACCGGAGTGGTGGTAGCAGAGCGATCCAGCAAACGCCGGTACAAGTGCCGTGTTCAAAGGCAGATACAGTGAACTCGCATTATAAGTATCTGCTGGGGACCGGGAAAAGTTGCTTATAGGTCGAGTTTTCTTATAACGTGAGATACATACAAAAACTAGGAAATGTCCGAGAGAGGCTTAAAAAAAAACCATGATAGCGTCTGATGATGTGCCCCCCGAGCCATGTGTTGTAGAGTCTCAATATCCCGCTTTTCTCGATACAGAACAGCCTCCACCTTCTCTCCTGGCTGTGAATTGACATGAGGATTTTGAAAATGAAAGAGACGTAGGGCTTCAAGACCTTCAAGTGTGGCACCATACTCGTAATATAAGCAAATTTTATTTTTATATGTATTACTAAGTCAATTTAAGAAACTTGCCTATAACCCGAGTTTCTTTATTTCCCCATACAACTTCTGTCGGGATCGGAGAATAGTTGCTTATATCGCGAGGTTTCGTATATCGTGGGTTTCTTATAACGCGAGTTCACTGTATTGGGGACCCTAGGGAGATGGGCGTTGAAGGCATACCTCTTCAAGAGACGCAAAATGTCATTATTCTTAGGCCACGAGCATGTTAAAATTCTGTATATAAGTAGAGAGCTTCAATGAAAGTATTGCATTGTTTGTTGCATAGCGTGCACTAGCCACTGGCCGGTGGGTTTGGCCTGCCCAGAAACATCCCGTGTGAGTGTTCCGGGTCCCCCACGAGAAAAACTAAACTCGAGACTAGCCCCCGCGAGTATATGTTTACGGTATCTTGATAACAGATTAACTTGCCTTGTCTTGAATCCACCCGGGTTTCCGGGTGGCTCCTCATAGTCCCCTTATTGGGATTGAATAGGAGTACTGAGTATCTAAAAAAAAAAAAAAAAGATAATTTAGATAATGTGGCTATCGGGTGAGCTCATTACCCTGAACTAGGTGCTTAACTTGTCACTATGCAACTATGAGTACCTCGCACAATAGGCCTCAGACCTGCTTACAACTGGCCGTACCTATGCTTACCACACAAGCCTTCAACGGTATCGTTCACTAGGGAGAACACGGGAGCACATAATTACCCAAGGAAGTAAAATTTGATATATTGTAAATACAATGTGGAATAAAGCATGAAATGGATTATAAAGTGGGGGTAATGTATGAAATGAAATTGAACATCAAGAAGAAGGGCCGGCAACATGTATTGTGCCCTCCTTGGAGGATTCTGACAGGGATGGACTGGAACGAGATTTGTAGGATTAGAGGCTTTCTTCGGTTTCCTTTACAGAAAGCTCGCCAGAAGAAGGGGGACTAATGTGAAAAGACACAGCAGAGGTATGGAGCGGGCTTCAGTCAGGCCCCTTGGGGTCATTCGGCACATGGGAGTCCGCTTCACTTGAGTTTATTTTTATTTTCAATTTTATATTTCATTCGGGTTTGGTTGGGGCGGGCTTCAGTCAGGCATCTGGCACTAGCCGGTTAATGACAGCATGCGGGTTCCGTTTTCACTTGAGTTTATTTGCTTTCTTTTCAACCTATATCTGCTTTCCCAATTGGGACTCGAGTTCATTTTGTTTGCGGCATATATGCGCTGGATGTGGCAGATTAACTTGCCTTATCCTGAATCCAGCCGGGTTTCCAGGTGGCTCATCATGGTCTTCCCGCTTATGAATAAATATTTACTTAATAAATAGTATATAAAATATATGTAAGAATAATGTGTAATTCAAAAAAAAAAAAAAAAACAATATTCACATTTACATGGATGTAGTTGCGGGCTTGGTCAATGTAGTTAAGGAAGCCTCTCTTAATGATAGGCGGTTTGCATCATATGCGGATAATGTATGCAATTCATTCAGATCAGGATGTGCTGTAGTTCACGGGTTGGATAATAGCAGTTGAGCATGCCCTAGATGATATCGATGCTTCAGGATGATCCTGTAGAACAACCTTATGTGCATTACAGTCGAACCTCTATAATAGCATCCTATACGTATAACCCTCTCTGTTGGCATAGACCCCCCGGTCCCGACCTTATGCAAATATAGAGGGTTCGACTGTAGTTGCAAATAGGTCCATTCTGAGATTGTAAAGTGACACAAGTCACCAAAATCAAATTGTGCAAAATGCCTTGTGTAATGAGCTCACATTCTTGCCTGAGCTTATCTTATGTGGCAAGCACACATAAAGTGACAATCCGTTCAGAGGCGAGCTCACCTTGTGCAGCAAGCATACCTTGAGTGGTGAGCCTACGCTGTGTGGCAAGAATGCCCTGCATGGTGAGCTCAACATATGTCGAAAGCAACTTGAGTGGTAAGCATGGGTACTGCCTGTGTAAGCGGGGCTGAGGCATGCCGTGCACCTATTGCGCGAGTACTCACACTTGCATATTGACAGGTTAAGCATCCAGTGGACATGTCATCTGCCTACTTCAGGGTAATGAGCTCACCAACAGCTTTTTTTTTTTTTTATAAAGAAAAAAAATTTACTCCTATTCAGACCCTCACCCAACAGCCACTCAGAATTTTCGTAAACATCATTTTCTCATACTCGCCGGTGGCCCGGGCATTCCGCGAGTTTAATTTTCTCACGGGGGTCCCTGAACAGCACACCTCCCTTGTAAGAACATCATGTGAGTTCTTCTGCTACCTCTCCACATTCTCAGCCTTGCTCACTCCAAAGTCTCTACCCTCTACTACGCCTCGGCCCGCGGAGAGCACCCCCCCTAGACGAAGTCACTTAGCAACTATTTTCTGCACAGAAAATCATGCATTGCCTCAATAATCTAGTTCACCAGTCTCCTCTTGTACAGGTGCATATCCAATCACTCGAATGACTTCTTTGCAAACCTCATAAGCACCAAGGGTCCAGAATCCTGTATATGAATACTGGGTATTTAAAATATATATATAAAAAGGGTCCAGAATGAAGATGGCATAGATTATGACATGGCAAGGACAGTTTGTAGTTAAGGAAACTCTCTACTTCATAGTGAGATTCTAGAGCTAATTCTAGGTCGTAGTATATTTCTAAAGCAGAAAATAAGCTTCTCATATTTTTTAAAATATATATTAATATACTCTATCTCATACCAGGCTACACATAGTAGAGTAGCACCATATACATATGCTCATGAGTAGTGGCGGCCTCACATTATGTCATACATATATACCTATAAAGCACGCATGTACATATGCTTATGATATTATCAATTACTCTTTGTGTATATATCTATATGATTATATCTCTACTCTACTTGACTCTCAAGCAATTCAGTTAAGCAATTCATGTGATTTAATATATATATAGTATATCACCTTTTCTTATTATTAATTGTGAAGTCTTCTTTTAACTGAACCTATTTGATTTATGCTGCTTCTATACATATTATAGTAGGCTACAGGACTTGGATCACGAGAGGCTGGCAGGAGAATTTCATTGCATAACTAGACTAGAATTATAAAAACTATTTTTCCCTATAGCATAAGTTTTTCATAGATGTATCTCAAATAGTTACAATTACATCTATAAGTATATCTGTATATATTATAGAATCATGCTTTAATACCCTAAGTTTCTTGATATGAAATAACCCCTATCTATACTCTTTTGTATAGATGGACAGAAAAGTTGTAGATCTTAAGATAAAAGAGGCATTAGGTTTCAAGGTCTTTGAGTGCAGACTTATAAGAGATAATAGGTACATCTTAAATATCATGTAGAGCAATCTTATTTCTTTATACTTCTTCTCAGTTCATATCTGGTGAGTTTTGAATATTCTTGGCTGACATGATAATAGAACTTTCCATTGGAATTCTAACTAACAAATATTCTAAGATTCAAATATAACTAGAGCAATTATTCCTCCAAGTTGTTCTTTTTGATTCTAGGTAGGTCCTATTTTTTTACTTCCATGTTCTTCTGTTCATAACAGTGCTGAGTCCGATTCTTTCCTTACTCTTGTTTTTCCAGTAACTTTTATTGGCTGAATATTGACACATTCCTGTCTGGAATTACATTCAAACATCTGTGTGGAATAGGGAACCCAGTGTTTTCTTAAGGACGTTGTGTGGTGTGTTGCCGCAAAAGAAAAAAAAAAAAAAAAAAAAAAAAAACCAGTCAACTAATAAACATTGCATTGGTGTCAGGCGTGGACTACGTAGAGCAATTGCACTTTTGTTTGGACCAGCGTTATTTACTAAAAAAAGGAAGATAGGAACTTTGAGAATGTTTTTTAAAAGAAAAACCAAAAAAAAAAAACACTCTTGTAGTTCGTCCTCATGAATGCGAGTATTATTTTGCATAAATATCTAAGTAGCGGTAATATTAGTCAAGTATAAAAATAACACAATTCATGTGATCCAATGCATATACAGTATATCACCTTTCCTTATTGTTGATTGTGAAGTCTTCTTTTAACTGAACCTATTTGATTCACCCAGACTAGCCGAAATGCTTCACGCTAAGATTGAGCACTTGGGAATAGGTACTACACTACCCTAAGCGAAATCTCACCTTTTTCCAAACAAGCATAACATAACCTTTCACATTCTCATGTAGGTACATACTGTAGGTATAGAACACGCCCACGTGGCAGAATACCTTGCCTGACAAACTGACCCCGAACGCTCGGCATGCTTACCTACAAGTATGTACAACGGCAGTGTACACGAACGAAGTACCTGCTGAGCTTTAACAGAAAAAAAGCCGACATCAATTACTTCGCGCTTTACTTTTTCCCTTAGTCGCCTCCAGCCGACAATAATACAACTTGTATCCAGAGCCGGTCAGCAGCCGCACTTGCAGCCTTGTTCTCTACTGCGCGTGCAAAATTTGACTTGGACCAATCCCGGTTTGAAGATATGTATGTACAGTATTTCCTCAAATATAACTGTGGCTGGTACAGTACTGTACACGCTAAAATCTCAAGCGAATTCCGGGCCATGGCTTCATATCCATTTTTGTATTATGCAGATTTAGATTTGCCAAAGCATGTACCTACATAAGTAGGTATGTATGCTATAGTTTCCATCAGGGAACAAACCACCCTACATAGTTGCCAATATATACTAGTCTTCCTTTTAGAATCTCCTATATGTTTTAGCTATGTAAAAGAAAAATAAGAAGCTCTTATAAGCTCTGACTTAAGCTTCAGACGTGAAGAGGGCACAGTGTACCTATATAGCATACAAGGAATTCATTTGTGCTCTTACTTGCATGCCAGTCGAGAACCTAAAAAAAGCCGAGATTTGTGCTCCTTCATGTATGTTTATTACACAACACACACATACACAATCTGCAAGGTTTATATTTAAGCTTAAAACCAATCCCATGGGGTTTAGAAAAAATATGCAGCTTATGGAAGTATACAATATATAGCACAGACAATTAGCTCTTGTAAGCAGCCCTCAAGCGAGACTGCATGACATTCTCAACTCCGCCTGGATCAAGGGACCTTTCCGTATCTCCCTACTACCCCCACCCCACACCCAAGCGAGAAAAACACATCGTGAACATACATACAACTAGGTCGACTTTGTTAGCCACACAGCAGCCAAAGTAAACATTTCTGAAGGGGAAAAAAAAAAAAAAAAAAAAAAATGTATTAAGAAAGTATGACAAAAAAGCTAAAGAAGCTAAAATTAATTCATATTTAAAAAGAGATTGACGAGGTATACTGCGCGGGAAAAAAAAAAAAAAAAAAAAGCTGTACAACAACATAAAAATTCCAGTAATTCCCCCTGTAGTAGGAAAATACTTCTATCCGACATAACAATGACAATGATGCCAACCATACACGCGGGCGACAATAAGGAAACGAATACAAACACGAGACAATCGCCAGTGCTTAAAAGAGTAGATAAGATAGATCAAGCAAAATCAATGAAACCTGGTAAGCACTCGTTACTATAACAAAAAAAACACATCTTCATCCAACTCCCCTGCTCAAATAATAAATATACATTCAAATATGCCAGGAATTATTCCTACTGATCGATAGATGCACCTGGCAGGTATTTTCATATCCTGCTTTTCCAGGATTGATCGATTGCAGACACCCTCCCGGTGCCTCCCGTATGGCGCACAGTGTCTTTCACCTTTCATCTGAGCATCATTCCCCTGCTATAGCCTTCAACCACGAAATCCCATACTGATTCATTCAGTTGCAACACCCTATGTGCGAGGCGCATGATCCTGCTCAACCCCAGCCATCGGCGACACAATTTTCTCCTCTACCCTTCCATCCTGCCCCTTCGCATGGGCATTCGGCAGCTCCGCCCCCCAATAGCCACCAGGAAGCTCCATTGGAGGCGCAGGTGGAACCGCCATCTCCGGCGTGGCCCCAGGTACCGCAGGAAGCTCCCCCGGTGAAAGTCCTTGTTCTCGTTGCTTGCGGCGGCGGCGGCGAATGAACACGAGGACGCTCGAGAGGATAATGATTATCAATAATAGACCGCCGAGGGTGCTGCCAGCGATTTTGTGGATGGAGGAAGGGGAAGATGAGGAGGATGGGGATGTAATGTGGGTGGTGTTGGAAGGGATGCTAACGTTGAGGCGCAAGGGGGAGCTAGAGGTCACGTTGAAGACGGAATACAGCTGGCTCTCGATGAACCCGTTCTGGGGAGAGCTGTAAGTTGCACCTCCGGCACCACTAGAAATTGAAGGTCAGCACCGACACTTCAGGCATATACAATGCGTGAGCGAAAAATCTTTACGCACCCCCTTTTCATACATCGTCCGCAGTCCTGTCTGTGTCACTAGAAATAGCGGGCACACGGGTTCGCCTGCGTATTATGCACCGGGAAGGTGGGGGGGGGGGGGGTGCGTAAATGACTTTCCTCCAGACACTGTATATATATCGACACAGATTTAGGTATATTTTCGGGAACTCACCTTCCCCCAAGAACTTTAGACACCATGTCTGGCACCTGATACACCACCTGACCACCACTCACGTCAATCTTCGTGACCCACTCCAACGTTACCAAATCCACAATCGTAAGCCCCGCATTCTCATCACAATTCGAATCCCCCAAAACTCCCACTCCCCTGTGTACAACCATAAATTTGTTCTGGATCTTCACGCAGGTATGTTCTGCTTTTGCCTTCTCAACGCCTATGGGGCTACGGATCCAGTGGAACGTGGGAAGAGTGAGGATCCATATTCCACCGTTGACAGTACCGTTGGTGTATCCGCCGTGGACGTAGATATTATAGCTGGTCCGGTCCGGGGCGGCGGCGACGACGGCACAGGCTTCTATGCGGTCGGAAGGGAAGAGGTCGGACTCTGCGGTGGTGGGTTGCGTGTACCAAGTTGATGTGGCGATGTCGTAGATGTGGACATTTCGCATCGAGACCTAAATATGGATTATAGATTTATCAACAAAACCAATCTCACCACAAACCCTGAAAGGTCAAAGACAAGTACAATTACAAGAAGTCATCGGAGCCAGCGATCGGATAAACGCTATGATGGCATCTTTTCTCAAGAAATACAATCAAGAGAGCGAGTACACGTACCAGGTTCCTACGGAAAGTTCCCCCAAACAGGACCAAACACCCCTGGTCACCAATATCCACCCACACCATGGTACCCTGCAAATATCCCCTTGGTGCAGCAGAATTTCCCGACGTTGTTGTAGTCTGCTTGCACGCAATTACATTCTTTGTATCACAGTTCCCTGGAATCCTCCACAAGTCCTCAAACTCAACCATTTCCACCGCGGTTCCCTTCGTCTCCAGGCCTACCTTCACCGGATCCTCCCAATACGCACCCCCGTAGAACCACAATACCCCCTTGCCATTGTCCGAGACCCCATCGAACGCCTTTGCAGTCTTGCCGATCGGCGTCTTTTGCAAGCCATCATAATCGAATGAAGAGTTAGCAGTCCAGGTGCCTTTGTCCGAGATATCATCCGTGAATAAGGTGTCGCTGATGGGGACTCGATCGGCAAGCGACAATGTGCCGTTGGGAAGGAAGATCGGGAAGGTTGTCGGGGCTCCCCCGAAAAAGTTTAGCGATGACTCTCGCCAGAGGAAGTTGCCTCTGCTGATGCGCGGGACGAGGTCGGGGAGGCGTGTGACGGAGGTGAAGGGGGACGACGAGTTCTTTTCAAGGTCGACCGAGGAAGAAAAGTCTAGGGCGTAGAGGTGCGAATTTGCGAGCGGGATACCGCCACGCGTAGGGGTGGATGTGGAGCGAAGGTAGCTGTAGCCGCCGACATAGTAGATTTTGTTTTGCTGTTGCGCGACTACAAGGAAAAAAAGCGCGGGGAGGAGAAGCCTGGGAGTTAGCAGAGCATGAACCGGAACTGGGGGGGGGGAAGGAGGGGAGAGCCAAGCAATAGAAGGTTCGACGCTCGATAGTCTCGTGCCCGTGCTGGAGTTCGTACCCGAAACCAAATTCATCCAACAAACATCCTGCACCCAGTCCACATTTGCTGGAATCGTCGTCATATTCCCGGAGGGGGTGGGGGGGTTGTTTGGTTATTTGCAGGCCAACAGAAAGCAAGAGAAACAAATGAATTGGAAGGTCAAGAGGAAGATCGAGCGGAGAGGGATGTAAGGAATGGAGCGGACCAGACGCGTGAGGAACAACTGAAGGACGAGGAGGAGTACAGAGTACCGGGATAATTTGAGGGTATTAATACAACATTGTGGGACGGGAGCAGCGGGCGTGGGGCTGAAAGTGCAGCAGCATCGAATCGCGCGCGGCGGAACTCTGCACGACGCTGACAAAAACATGAGGGACCGTCCGACGATGATGTGCATGCAGCAGGCGCGAAGCAAAAGTCGCCGCCTGAGGAGGAGGAGGTGGGTGAGTAGGTGGGTGTGTTCTCCCTTTCCGTATACACGTTGCTGGTTCCTTTTTTTCCTTTTTGCTTCTTATTTTTTTATTTTTTTATTTTTTTCCTTGCGACGAACAATTCTCGAGCTCTGGCTAGAATTCACGACCGGATATATCTATGTACTGAAGGTAGTGCCCTACAGTGTTTACAGTATTGGCAGGTCATCATCCCTGGGTTAATCAAAAAACTGCTACAGTATCGTGTCAGCTTCGGACGGCGGGCGCTCTGAGGAGTTTGAAGTTCCAGGTGTCGACCCGGTCATCACCCCCCACCACTACGGAGCTGCATATCCCCCTGCCATAACTCTATTAAAGTAGCGATCGCTTGTGCCTTAATATAATTCTGTGCGTATTACTTCAAGGTTCCCTGGGTTCTATGCAGGTGATATGCAGCCAATACAGCAAACACACGCGGAAATGTGGAACATATGGAGCAGGGTATGTTCCGCAATGTAATGTACGTCTACGGAAAAAGAAAAGGTAGATGGCAACGAATGCAGCAATACTTCCCCGGTAGTGGAGGAGGAAACGCAAGCGATTAGACACGCCTGACGGCCAGGCCAGCTGGGAAATTCCTTCCTCCAGTTCATACCACATTAGCACCAGCGATAACAAACACCCCCAACCTGACTCCGTTCCTACCCTGGGATATATCTCCTCAAGTACATCCTCAAACAGAGTCTATACTCCATCATTCTCTACAGCAAGCGACATGAATGCATCGCTATATGAGGTCCTGCCCACTTCCCTTAGGACCTTTGCCATGGGTGACGTTGCAGAACTATTTACCGCTGAGGGGGGCATTACCGGAAGTGAGGGAATAGAGGGCGGAACGCAGGAGAAGGAGAGATAAGAAAACAGAGAGAATTGTTGTAGGCGAGGGAAGAGGGGGTTGTTGAGTACACGGATGGCGATGAGGGAAAAAGTAACGAGCATAGGACATCAGAGGAAACGTCGATCGCTTGGAGATGAGAAATTAGAGCTGGTGGATACTCATGTTGGGGGGGGGGGGGGGTTGTTTCCCTGGTTCATTGATTGGTTGATTTGAACCTTATAATTGGCTTTCCTGCTTGCCTCCAGGACTGAACATCGTTGTCTGTCCGTGCTATGACTGAGCTGACGCTTTTTGCCTCCCGAGTGAGGCATCATCCGCTGGTGTGAATTCGTGAAGTTGTTGACTTGTCCCCAGTAGAAGCGGGGGCTGGGGTGTGTGTTGCGGGGACCTTTGCTTGCGAAAGTATATATCTCCGCTATGTAGCTTATTGGCAGGATTTACCTTCTCTGCACTACGTAGTGAATAGGATGGATGCTTTGGAAAGATGCAAGATATCTCTTGGTATGAACCAGTTTTTTTTATTTTTATTTTTCCTAAAAATACGCAGTACCCATATGCGATCCTTACTGTAGGGGAATCATGATGAACCACCCGGCCTTCCGGGTGGATTCTGGACTGGGGGCAGGGTGAATCTGCCAGTCCGGCAGATAGACCTTCTCCCAAGTCTTGATGTCGGCAGTGGGGCTTGCTTATAGTATAACCATAACTATATATGCAGGAAAAGCCCTTTAAGCTCTTCAAATCTCGTATTCTTAGCTTCATGTGCAGCCTTGACTTTAGTTATTCCAGCTTCGACTCGCAGTGGGATGGCCCCCCCGCTCGGAACAGCTTCGTCCGCCACTTTGGAAACTCAAAGGAATAGCTAAAGAATGCCAATGGTTAAAGGCTCTAGATCTATCCTTGAACACTTTGAAGCTTAAGAAGATCAGGTGGAGAATGCCAAAAGCAAAGACTCTAAAGACCTTTCTCTCCTTGAACACTATAAAAAAAGTCTATCATGGCCAGAAGATGACCTTAGTCTAAGTAGCTAACTATGCAGCCATGTGGTACTAACTACCACAGAGAGTAACTATAGCAACCCACAACGTAATGCACCTGCACTTAAGACCGATAGGGATAAAATATCGGAGGCTCTTGGCATTGTTAGTTACATCTGAAGACGGTTAGGCTCAGCACGTGGTAATCAGAAGTAACGAATTCAAACATCACGTTAAGCTATTTTAAATGACCAACTCCTTCCTCATATGTGATTGAGGCAGTGTCCTGTGATCCTTGTCATCGGAGGAGGAGGAGGATTGTGCAAGCAGTCGCTGCCCAATCATCAGCACTATGTTGTTATACTCGTTGAAGAAGCGATGTCAATCAGAACTCTGTTCTTAACACTCTATTCACGTGACCATAACTAGCGCCGACTAAGCCAGGTTTGTACATCGCGTAGGTTCGCTAGACTCCCGCGTTTCCATCTACACACCGAGGTCCGCTACTAACTCCCTCCATTCCATGCAGCATGGAAACTGGATCTTGCACCCATGCGGCGTGCAGATGCCTCCGTGGCCACTTCGACTTCCAGATAGATGCTAGTACCGCGACACCAATGTTCATCCTCTCGCCATCATGCTCGAGGTGCCTTCACCGCCCTGACGAACACTCTCGACCCCAGGCCATTCAGGCCGCCGTGGAGCCCGCCCGCCCTTCCCTCCTACTTGAATCAACCACGACATTGATTGACTCTGACATGGGGAGTAGTGCTGGTACTGCGCAAGGGCTCCAGGTAACCCCTCCCCCAACACTGCGCCGAAGCAAAGCACCAAACTGGCCCGGGTCCCCGTCTCGCCCGGACGGTATTCTCACACCAATCCCCGCTACCTATGCCGTGGTCTAATGCCATAGCTCTTCTAGCCTCCATCTGCCCGCGTGTAACCACCGTCTACAATCTCTACCGCCGTGTACTCCAGCACCAAGTCCTCCTCGTCCGCGGCACCCCTGCCATCGGAAAAACCACCCTCCTCAAACTGCTCTACTACTATCTCGACGAGCTTCCCTCTGGCCCCTCCGTCTTCCGAGTCAATGGCTGGACTAGGCCTCGCGTCTCCGCTTCCAACAACTGGGCGAGCTACATTCTAAAGGAAACTCAGGGCCTGGATGTGTATGACTCCAGCCTGGAATACGTGCTGCTTCTGGATGAGGCTCAGTCTAGCTACTGGGATGACCAGTTCTGGAGCGAGTTTGTGAAAGAGTTGGCACAAGGATCTTGGGCTGGCACACATGCCTATTTAGTTTTGTTCTCAAGCTATGGAAGTATTAGCCTACCCGATGCCGTGACGCCTCCGTATTTGGTACGGGAGCAAACGGTTTCTCTGAGAGCGGAGATCGGAGAAGAGTTACCAGTGAGTCTTCTGTTGAGTCGGGAGGAGTTTGGGGATGCATTGGAGAGGAAGGCGAGGAAGAAGATAAAGTATACGCTAGAGGTGGAGGAGGCACTGTATAATGTCACTCAAGGCCACGCTGGGGCTTTGCACTCACTTATTGAGGCATTTACATCTAAAACCGTTTGTCCATCCTCCCAGTTCACAAATCTTCTTACTTACCCTGATCTAGGCTGACCAACAAACCGGCCAAGCAACCATGACCACAGCCATCTCTGCCTCCACAACCATCACCCTAGATATTCTAACTCAATTCTTTTCAGATTTCAACACAAGCTTTGAGTCCCTAGCTCAAACTACCTGGCGTCGTGGCCTCCCCTCTTGCGAATCATTACAGAGAGATTCAGAAGCAACATCTGTCCTAGAGCTCCTCGTCATCGAACGCCATCTTTCCACTTCCGCCATCCCTCCAGCCCAAGCAGCCACCTTGGAGAGGTGCCACCGAGCAGGATGGATCCACTCCGTCTGGCTCGGTGACCAGCGCAGCGGAGGCACAGTATATGTTCTCCCATCTCTCCTCCACCACTGGTACCTCTCCCTCTTACTATTCGCTCCCGAGCAATTACTCCCCCCTCAAATCCCTGGTATCACTACGCCACTCCACCTTGCTCTTGCCATCATTAAAAGGTTCCGCCCAGCACAATTGAATCTACGGACCTCTCTCTCTATAGGGCCAGGATGTAATCCTCGCCCTAACGAGGCAACATTTCAGGATGAGTTCTTCCGCTCGTGTCATCTTGTCACGAAAGGGAAGATATTGGCGGCCCCAGAGTTTGGGTCCGGAGAGGGGAGAATCGACTTTTTTATCCCGGGGGTAAAGTGGGGGTTTGAGTTTCTCAGGAATGGGAATCGATTGCAGCAACATTTGAGCCGGTTTGTGAAGGATGCAACGCCTGGCGCGTATGGAAAGTGGTTGAGGAGTGGAGTAATGGAGGATTATATAGTCTTGGATTTTAGAGATGAGAGCATGAGTAGTACGACTCGAACGGAAGGATTACACGGCGCTAGGGAAGAGGGAAGTCATAACTGTATGGACAAATTATATAGGGTGGTGTTTAGGGAGCAGTACAGGTGGGTGAGAGTTGCGGATTCCGTGGGGACGGTCGTAATGGATTGGGTGAGGCTATTAGAACAGGAGGGAATTAGGTAGATGCTGGCGGTGTCTGATTATAATAGATTAGTCTCGACACTCGGTAATTTGACAAGCCCAGACACACTTGTGGACAAAGTCTTTCTTCCGGTTTGGTAATCTTGCATATGCAATTGCTTATGCATTATATGCAGCTTGGCATTATCCAGCTCCAAAAGGTTGCAATGGCAATGCAGCTATGTAGTGATGAATCAATGACCTCAGCCATGAGCTCTACAACCTCCTCGGTCCCCTCCTCAAAGGTTTCAGAATTAAAATCGACGTCTACGATACCACGCTCAGCATGTGCCGTCCTTCACAGACGCATGAATCTAGCTTCAAAGGCTGGAATTCTGTTGGGAGCCTCCTTCGGTCCCAAATTCGGTTTCCGATGCCGCCAGAACTATGCAGGCGGCACAAGGGTCAGATCGATGTCACTCTTCGCCCATTGCCAACAGGCGGCTTGCGAATCAAATGCCCCGATGCCTGCCATTCTATATGTTTATGAAGGAAAAGGGTCGGTGGCCCAGGGACCGGCGCTAGGGATGGATACCCTTTCTGGGGACGTGGTCTCTTGACATAAATTGAAGACGAATAATGAACTATGTACTCTATCACGAATATATATTAAACTCCCCCATCCATGATCACTCCGCTCAGTTGCCGGCTCGTCGGCTGGCAATACGTGGCGCAGCTAAGGGTGCGCTATAGAATCCGGCACCGGGTTTCCGCTCACCACTAGGTTTCCGCTCAGGACCTTTTTTTGCTTTTTTTTGCGGCTGATCGCACCTCAAATAAGGAAGCGGGGCAATCCTCCAGACCATATAGAAGCGTTATATACAACGAGATGTTGTCGCTCGCTACGCTCGCGTGACATCTAGGGGCAGGTGGTAATTCATTTTCCAACATGTAACTCAATTGTAATGAACTAATAGAAGCTATTGAATATTAAACTAAGAGATTAATAATTCAGAATATACAATATTGCTTGTAGTAACAGGAGAGATAGAACTTTGTAGTACGGCAAGATTAGTTACATTAGTAACTCGTGACATAGCAACATAAAACTGACCATGCGTAAATGCAGAAGTACGTAAATCCAATCCAACAATACCTAATGTTTGCCCTTGTGCCTTATTAACAGTCATAGCAAAACAGAGCTTAATAGGAAACTGTTTTCGACTCAAAATAAATGGAAGCTCGCCCTCTGTAGTAGCTAATAAGATACGGGGAATTAGTTTTCTTTTGCCATGAAAATCTCCACCTAGAATTTGAACCTCAATACAGCGATATCCAAGCTGAGTAACAATCATGCGTGTTCCATTACAAAGTCCTTCTGTAGGGTAAAGATTACGTAACAGCATAACTGGACATCCAACTTTCAGAGTAAGCTGAGATGGAGGTAATCCACTGCAGTTTAAACTTTGTAAATATTCTGCAGGATGTTAAGCAAAATTAGGATCTTCTTCATTTGCATCAGAAGTATTGATTGCATGAAAAGTTTGACTTTGGCCTGGCAGTTTATCTAAGATGGAAGTGTTGAATTGATTGACAGTATCGTTATGAAATGCTAAAATGCATCGATTAGTAAAAGCTGTTAGATCATGTACTGCAGTAGATAAGACATTAGAAGGATATACAAAATTAATAAGATCTTCTGGTTGGGTATAAGCTTGAATATAAGATGGTAAAGAAATAGTACCGGTAAGTGTAGAATCATATGAAATATCTTTTAACCAAGTTGCAAAAGAAATATTATCAGTACCAGACTGAACTCGTATATTTAAAGTAAGATGTAAAATCTGAAAATTTGACCAAAGAAAAGAACTTTGTAAAGATGCATATACCGTTGAAGCACGATTACCATGAAGTACAATAGGAGCTATTTGTGCAAAATCACCACCAAGTAGAATTGGAATATTTCCAAACAAACTATTATCAGAAGTACTACAAATATCATTAAGAGTTCGATTGACAGCTTCAAAACAATATCGATGTTGCATAGGAACCTCATCCCATATAATCAGACTGGTTTGACGTAGTAGATCCGCTACTTGTGTATTTTTTCCAATATGACAAACTGATTGATCATGGATCTGAAGAGGAATTGAAAATCGAGAATGAGCTGTTCGACCTCCTGGAAGTAGAAGTGCAGCAATTCCAGAGGAAGCAACACATAGGACAATCTTGCCTTGACTTCGATAGTGGTGACAAATACATTTATATAAAAATGTTTTACCGGTTCCAGCAGGCCCATGAATAAAGAATTGTGCTTTAGTAGGAGTTGTAGCTATAGAAGTAAGAATTGAATTGTATGCGTGACGCTGATGTTGGTTTAATTGCTGTACTCGTGTAGATCCTAAGCGCTCTTCGGAATGTATGTTGTATGCTAACTCAGCTGCAATTAAAGGATTTTGGTGGCATAAATTTTCCCAATCTCGTTCCGGCAATGGTAGACCATAATCACTTAAAGTCTTTCCAGCTTGTAAAAAGATCCTTGAAAGTAAATATAATCCATAATCAAAATGTAGTAATGGAGTAGGAGAGATATGTACTGCAGAACGTTGAAGTTGATGAGGTAAGTCATCACAAAAGTGTTCTTTGAATTGAGTCCAAAGCTGCGTAGGATTAATAACTCCACTATACATAACTGCAGTTGCAAATAATGTACGTAAAGCACTACCTGATGCAAATACAACTGCCTCTCTAAAGCATTGAATCCATTCTGTATCATCTTGCAATAAACCAAGTGCTAAACAGGCTTGTTGAAAAGTTGGATATACTTGACCGTTAACTGTTCGAAGATAAGCAAAGGAAGTAGCTCCAGGAATAACAGTTAGAAGTAAACGAAGATAGAACCGCTCGCCTTGCAATGGATTGCAATGGTACATTCGTCCTATAGCAAAGCCTCGCTGTCTAGAATGCCATCTTTTATTTGTCACATTGAAAACAAAATAGTGTGGAAATTGCTGATAAAGATATTGCCATCCATCTTCATTTTCCGTATTATAAGTGAACCATGCCATGAGTTTAGACTGTGTAGTTTCTAACCGTGTCTGTAACTCTTCTCTTGTTAAGTTCTCTCCAAAATAAATTGGCTGCTCTCCTACTAAGTGAATAGGTAAATGATAAACAGGAGGGAACTCTTCATACATCCGAAACTCAAATAATCGCCAGATAGCTTCACATGGTCCAATATATCTTCCTTGCAGATGACGCTGAACTTCATCTGCATTATGGCATTCTTGAAGTTGAATAGTAGTGCGATCTGAACCTTTATAAATATACTTATGAATATATTTAATAGCTTGAACAGATGCACATACTTCAACATTGATATGTGCCTGATATCGCCAACTTAAGTAAGGATTATATGGCACTACCCAACGGTTGTCATAAACAAAACCATTTTTGCCAGTGTATGTTGATCCATTACAACGTCGTCGATATAGTGAGTATCCGTCTCCTTCAACAATGGTAGATTCCTGGAATTCTCGAGGAAACCGTTTCGAACAATGGAGTCTAGTTGAGGATGAGGAAGAAGTTGTCATACATGGTGCTTTTGAGTTGTACACCCCGCAAGGACCATGAACCATCGATGTACCAATTATAGTACGTAGTACCCCGGTAGGATCTTGAACTTCTGTCAGTAGTTCAGCAGATATAATCTCATCAATTCTTTCTGAAGTTAGAAATTGATCATCTGAATTCAAAAATACCAATAAATGCATATGAGGTAATCCACGCTTCTGATACTCAATTGTCCAGACACAACCTAAAAACCTTCCAAAAATTGCTTTTGAACGAACTTGATGAAGAAGATCTTGTTGCTTAAGATGAAATACTCGTGCAATTAGATCAGGTCGATCCATAGGAGTTTGATGAGGAAGAAGTTCATCTTGAATCTCTTTCCACTGAGGGTTGGCTGTGAATGTAATAAATAGTGTAGGCTTTCCAAAGTGTCGTACAATAGCCATTGAATCTTAAAATAGCTGTTGCATAAATCGATCTCCACCTAAAAAACTACTTGGTAAAACAATCCTTCGACCTAATGCTGCTATATTTATCTCATCTTGAACAATTGCATCGGCAAGGCCATTATAAAGATCAGCTCGCAATGATCATTGGTTCATCCGGATCCAATCCAACTTTGCTTGATCAACCACTGCCCATGCATCCACAATATATTGTTGTAATAGTCGACCAGCCAAAAACAATGTTGTAGGTTCAAATAAACGTGAATGTAAACGGAACTGATAGTACTGTCTTTGAGATAGTCGTTTGGGAGATCCATTGCGATCTTGACTATGTTGTAATCGTAAAGCCCAATTCCAACCTGATTCACCGTAAGGAAATAAAAGAACATAGTGTAAAGGAGTATATGCTGCATGGCTAGAAGTAATAGTTCGATAGATACAATCCTCAGTAGGATTCCGTTGTACAAGGATAATATCTCTATGAGAAGCTGGTTGATATTCATCAGGAATAATCATAGCTATTTCATTAGTAGTAGGAAGATTATATCTGCGCTTATCAGAGCCCTTAGAAAAAAGTAATTCCAAACGTGGATTTAATATTACTTGAATCTCCCTTTGCGATAAATGAGAAGCTGCTTGTTGGATTCTTTCATATGCAGTACGGTATATAGAAATAAAAGGATTACAATCATGTAACATAAATAATAACTGACGTAATAAAAGAATATCAATGTTAGAGGGTAAAATATATCCATCAGGACGAATACGTAACTGTTCTATAGCATCTTCGGGATCATATAAGAAAATTTGAGCAAATTGAGGACGAAGGTTAGAAGAATGCTCTAATGGTCCAGTAAGATGATAAAGAGCACCATGAATTTGAAAACATTGAATACCTCCAGATGTTCGAACATCAGCTTGATATTTAAGAGAAACAAAAGCAAGTGCAGAATTATACTTTCGAATATGTGTTCGAAAATGATTTGAAGTAGAAGTTTGTTCAGTAAGTAAAGAATATAATAGAGGTGGTAGTAGTAGCATAGGAGAAATAGAAACATCTCCTTGATTACAGCAAGTATTAAACAAAGGATTTTGCTTTGTACTTGGATGCTCACGGATACGTTCATTTAACCAATGCAAGGCAGAACATTTATTACATAGTACTGACATTAAGCCTAAATTGCATTGAGTTCGGGATAGAGTTGTACTATTAAATGCCAATGGGAATGGAGCAACCGGTATGGGTAATTGTATTGCCTATAAACTTATATTAGTGATATTGCATTATAAGAATAGAATATACCTTCTTACATTTAATACATTAGGTAGAGCAATTGGTATTGGTATTGCTCTTTGCCGTTGTCTTTGTCTATATTGCTGTTGTCTCATACGGGAAGCAAGCTATATGATTTGTTAGATTCTTAATTAATAGATTATAATATTCACTAACCAAGCATTGTCTGCAAGTCAATCTGCGAAGTTCTCTTCCATTGGACTAATAGATATCAAAGTCTATATTATTTTTATAGGAATGACATGGTCGACAAAACAATAAATCCATAGTAGTGTAAGAGAATGATAGAGAGAAAGAAGGGAAGGCTAGAGAATAGTAGCCTAAAGAATGGCAGCTGGGAGCAATGGCAGCAAGGTAGTAATGGCAGAAATGGTAGTAACGGCAGCAATGTAATGGCAGCAGTAACGTCAGCAATGGATGGTAGTAATGGTAACAATAGTAACGGCAGCAATGGTAGTAACGGCAGCAATGATAGTAAGGGTAGCAATGATAGCAACAGTAGCAAGAGTAGCAAGAGAAAGGTATATAGAAAAAGGGGTACAAAAAAAAAACACGAAAAAACACGGATGAAAGAACAGGGATGAAAAAGAACACGGACATAACAGATATAATAGACATGATAGCTAATTTTTAACCTTTTTAGTCCTTGGTTGACCCCGACCCTTGGGCTTTTTTTTTATTTCATTTTTTC
>ML121572.1:24102-35571 GCA_003788615.2 Terfezia boudieri ATCC MYA-4762 | reverse complement strand
GACATTCAAAAAACGAGAACTATATATATGGTTAAGATTATGATAATAATAATAATATCTTCCTCCAGTTTACCGACTTGGGTGATGACTTGGGCGACGAGTTGGGTGGGTTAGATGGTGGCTTAGATGGTGGCTTAGATGGTGGCTTAGATGATGGCTTAGATGGTGGCTTAGAGTGAGGATAAAGTGGGAGAAGACCTGGGGGAGGGTGGGAGGGGGATAGGAAGTGGGAGAGGAGACCTGGGGGAGGGTGGAGAGGGCGGAGAGGCGGAGAGGGCGGGGAAGGCGGAGAGGGCGGGGAGGGCGGGGAGGGCGGGGAGAGCGTGTTATGCCATTTGGATGTTGACGAAGGTTATTTAGAAAAGTTCGTTATAATTTAGTAGACGAAAATTCACCACGTAAATTACTTCTGTTAGGAGCGTCCCCTTTCCCCAACTCCGTTGTATAATTCTCCACAAATCTCAGAACCCTTAACCTTTCTTCCTTAGCTTAGATAACCCTTCGTAGATGAAGATAACGTCGTAACTCTACCAGTAACTTTTTATTTTTTCCATACTTTTACAGTTAAGGCTAATATTAAGACTATATATGATTGTTATACAATTCCGGTCATAAGAAATGGCTAATACGAAGGAAGAGTTGAAAGATGGAAAGCATCTAAAAGTAGATGCCAAGTCGTATATCTTCAAGTACTATTTCTACCAACAGATGAACGGATGGCGAAATCTTAAGGTCTAAGAAACCATGTTTGAAATCACCTTTGATTAGTTGTCTAAGGACTTTAGTTATAGGTAGTAGTTTCTTTTTAACTAGGAGCCCCTCTCAAAGGATATGCTGTAATACGATGAACCAGCCTATCGTCGAATCTATAGAAAATGTCATTCCTGATAGATAGAGTTGTTGGACGAAGGCCATCAACCTAACTCTTTTTAGTTGGAGAAACGGTAATAGAACCTCTGGCAAATTTCGAATATAAAGGTCTTCGTATATTATTCGAATGATTATAAGAAGAAGGAGTTGGTGAGGTCAATAATACGTTAGGTACCAGGCCACAACGATAGTTAGTTGTCTACTGTCGATTATCATAAAATGTCGGAGTAGTTCTGACCTTCCTATAAGCAAGACAAGGATTACGACAACATGGTATACCACTAATACTACCTCCCCTGAATCATAACACCGTTCGATTTACATAAAAACTTGAAGCTGGTCCTCTACGTAATGAAAAGTACCCAAGAAATTATATAGTACCGTTATGATTTTAATGAGCTCCTCAATCCTTATCACATTTGAATAAATGTGTATTCAGATTATACCTAACCTAATTCGCACTGGGTGTCTGTGCGTTCTTTTCTCGTCCACCTTTTTTACTTTATTTTTTTTTCGGGTTCCCAGCCCCAGTTGGTTCCTGATTTCTTGTCCAAGTATTAATCGATAGTATCAGACAATATAGACAAAACAGGCACAAGAAAAAGCAGGAACAAGAAAGTAGGCACAAAAAAGCACAAAAAAAAAACAAAGGAAAAAAGATAGACGAGAAAGAGAACGAACAGAACATCCAGTGCGAATTAGGTTAGGTATAATCTGAATACACATTTATTCAAATGTGATAAGGATTGAGGAGCTCATTAAAATAATGCCGGCAGGAGCAGAGTTGGAGTAGAGTTGGAGGGCTGCAGAGCACGGGAGGAAAAGTAGCTGGCAAGAGGAAGGGGCGGGAGGAAGAGGTGAGGGAGGAAGGGGTGAGAGGAAGGCCTGGCGGGAGCTAGCCAAAAAAAATAGCAAAAACGCACCGGCCTGTGTTCGATATCCCAGTAGTAGCGCAACAATTGTTAAGTTAGTAAATTTTCGAGCCAAGAAGCCACCAATTTTTAAAGCCAAGAAGCCACCAATTTTTAAAGCCAAGAAGCCACCAATTTTTAAAGCCAAGAAGCCACCAATTTTTAAAGCCAAGAAGTCATATTGTTTTTTTTAACTATCCACACCCAGCTCAGCCGGAGGAAAAGTCCTTTTTAGCCCTTAACGGAGCTACTGGGAATCGAACACAGGCGCTGGACCTTGCAGGTAAGACGGGCCAGGCCCTACCAACAAAACCAGCAAACCCAAAGGGATAAGAAATAAAATTACACCTGCATGATATAGCAATCTTGCTTAGTGGCATGGCCTGGGCGCACGTTAAACCTCTTCCACCTCTGTAAATGCCTGGTTCGCCTAGTTGCGCACGGGGTGCGGGCGCACGTTAAACCTCTTCGACGTACTTGACCTCTGTAAATGCAAAGCTTTTTCCTGGTTTGTCTAGTTGCACACGGGGTGCACGACCTGTAACGATTTGTCTCAGTAGCTTCAGTATATTATAGATGTAAGTGTCATATGTGTAGGTATAGTTATACCAGTCTGAGACAGAGATATATCCAGAAGTTGTTTAATAAGTTTTTTATTAAATAATTTTGCATAATAAATCTTATATAACCAGCTGAGAGTACTAACAACTAGAAGTAATCCCTTACCATAGGATAAACTAGCGTACCCCTAATTTCCCTGCCACTCCCAATCAATGCGGTAGATGCCGTTGGCACAAAGCACACATCTCAAGCCACAACACAAGATCAGGGTAATTTTTTTTTTTCACTCAGTAACTCTTATACAGATCCATTGCCATGAAGAGCTACCCGGAACCCTCAGTGGATTCAGGACAAGGCAAGTTAGTCTACCAGGTCTGCTGCAGTTTAAAGATCAGGGTAAGATAAGCTATTGTGTACATGAATATCTCCAAATACTATAGACATTTAGCATGATTGATACCACACTGAACCCTTGATTGCACATAGCAGCCCTCGAAAATAAAATAAACAGGTGAAGCGAGGTGGGAATAACCCGAGTCGGAGCGGGACATGAAGGCAAAAATCTGAAATTCAGAGAGATATAATCAGCTCGGATTGGGGAAATTCACCCGGGTAGAGCACAATACCGTATTAATTTGCATCTAAGAAAGTACCACTCGGCAGGACAGTATTCGTGTATAAGACAGGGGTAAAACAGCCTAATTTTGGCCGAGATATCCGAATCGTGTTTAAGACAGCAAATTTTTCTTATAGGACAGTAGGGTACGAATGTCAACGTTGACTGGAGCTGCCGGTTTCTTTCACTCATCACCATCACTTGTTACAATGTCAATTCCGCAGGTACCTCGTCCTGGACCCAGTAATATATCAATTCCACAGGCACCTCGTGCCTGACTGGCAACTAGCTCCTGAGTCTGAAGACCAACTCGACCTGCCAACAGACACGGAGGATGAAAGTTCCGACCTTGAGATTGTGGATGATGAGGAGGAAGCGGATGGAAGTGACAATGAGCAGGGAGATTACATTACTGATGCAGAGGCCATGCAATATGCTACAATTACGCTTGGAGAGGAGATCGTGTAAAAAGATATCAATTATGCTACTGTGTCGTTCCGGAATTTCTTTTATAAGAAAGTATCTCGTGTTTAAGCTAGTATCGCATATAAGACAGTAAATTTAAGGCCCCTCCGACCGCCCGCTTGTGAATAAGACAACGTTCTTAGTTGCGAATTAATACGGTAGGCCAGAGCCATAAGCACATAGGCAGTGCAACCAGTGCAGGGAGCGTGTAGGTATTGCAGCCAGAGCTGGCAGAGCCTAGGTCGAGATGCTAGAGCCTGAAACACGTAGATTAGCAGTGGAATTGGAGGAGCGTGGAATAGCTAGTGGGTACCTCTAATATGACTCGGGAGAGCTCATAGCAGCGCCGGGAGCATGTAGGTATTGCAGCCAGAGCTGGCAGAGCCTAGGTCGAGATCCTAAAGCTGGAAACACGTAGATTAGCAGTGGAATTGGAGGAGCGTGGAATAGCTAGTGGTACCTCTATTATGAGCTGGGAGAGCCCATGGCATCACCGGGAGTGTGTAGGTAGTGTAGCTAGAGCTGGGAGAGCTGACAACGTGTAGGTAGTGAAGCCAGAGTGTGATATGGGAGCGTAGAATAGCTACCTGTGCAAAGCAGTGAACTGGTGCCGAACCGGCAGAGCTAGGTGAGTGCTGACGGTAGCGAAGGGTGCCGTGAGCAGTGTAGGGTGCCGTGTGAAGTGGGCCGGGTATGAAGTGAAGGTTGTCGGGTGTGCCGTGCTAGGTATGCCGTCTGCGCATCCAGCTGGGTATGCTGGGTATGCTGCGGCGCTGGAAAGCGCGTGTTAATAACGCGGTTATTTGGTTGTCTAACCTTATAATCTGGACTTGGTCTTCTCCTCTTATTGGCTTTTGAAACTCTTGCCGGCAGTGGAATTCGCACATAATTCTTGTCGGAGCGGTTTAGTGTAGTCTGGCTGGGCTAAGTGTTGCTTTAGTGCCGTCGGATGTGACAAGAGGCTGTCTTCTTCCAATTCCGCTTCCAAGTCTTCTTCCAAGTCCAATTACGACTGTGCATCTTGGTCAATACGAGCGTTCAAGCAGCTATGAGATGGATGGCAGCGGCTGCTACAATACAAATCGGATTTAACACAGCTACATTGTCGGGTTTGACATTTCCCCTCGCACTTGCAGGAATTCTGTAATAAATGTAAGTCTAGGTGGAAAATTAATACAGAATGCGGAAGACATACTTCAGGATATAAACTAATTGCAGTACGGCGAGCAGCTTCACGATGTGTGATATATTGCTGCGCAATATCAGGCCTGCCATGCACACTCAGAAGTGGAAATATTAAATCCCTTTAAAATTCGAATATTGGGTGCATCTAATGAATCTGGAGTGCGTAGCAGCTCTCGAGTTGGATAGTGTCGATCCAACAAGCCATATGTAGTTAATAAAGCATGTCGGTTAGGATGAGGTTTTCGCACAAGACAATAGAGGCGTCGGTCATCTGTACCATGTCTATCTTGTCGAGGGATATGTAAACTGGCAAGCATATGTATCACGTGGGAAGCCTACCTTGACTGCCAGCATACGTCTGCCGACCAACCTTTCCACAGAAGAAGTGGTCTCATTCTCTATTCTCTTCTTCATCTCCTCTGCCTCCTTCATCTTCTACCGCACTGCGATCATCTCATCCGAACTCATATTTGCCCTGACCTTGCTTGCTAGGTCTTGGATTGTGGTGTTAGGGGCGAGCACCGGGTGATCAAGGCAATGTTGTCGGAATACAGGTATTTGGAGGGTTATTAGCGAGCGAAGGCAAGATCACATAACTCGGGCCTAACTGGTTGCACGTACGGGTGCGGGTAGAACTTAGAATTGGACTTCGAACTTAGAACATTGCTCGAGGAGCCAAAAGCCAGATACAGGATATATGTATATATATAAGAGAGCGGGGTTCGTCAGGCCTCCAATTCATCGAATTGCGACATATCAATTGACGTCCTTAACAATTCGTATACTCCCACCCCTGCCAGCCTTGCGCCGTAACATGTGGCCTCACAGGCTTCCCTGGCCTTCTCCTGACTCTCCTTCAGCTTGCTAGCTTGCCGTGCTAGCCTAATGGCCTCCTCTCTATTCAGGCCCTCTTGCTTCCTAGTTGCCTCCTCTTCCCGCCTCTTTTTCTCTACCTTCTTTAGCTCCTCCTGCTTCCTCTTCTCCTCTTCTACTCTTCCCCTTCTCGTATTTATTGTCCTTTTGGCCTCTGCCACTTGTTCTGGTGTTCCTACCCCTAGAGATACTGCTAGAAGAGTCAGCTGCTTCTTTACCTCTGCCAACTCTCTTTCCAATCCCATTAGCTGGCTGAATTTAACCTGAGACACCGTTTTCCAGGTTCTTTCAGCCTCCATGACCCATTCGATTTGTTGCGGGTCCCCCTTGGCTAATGCTACCTTGGATATGGCTTTCCAGCCTCCACTGCTGGCCTCGTCCCCATCTAGATACTTTTTTTATATTTTTTTTTGTAGTCTGTACGTCTATGGAGCCTTAGTCTATGAGACGGCCCCGTTCCCTCATCTTAAGACTCTTTTTTTTTTTTTTTTTTTAAATACTCATTACTCCTATTCAATCCCAGTGAGGGGACTATGAGGAGCCACCCAGAAGCCCGGGTGGATTCAGGACAAGGCAAGTTAATCTGCCAGGTCCGCCGCGCGCAGAAAGCAAAAGACTAGATACAAACATGACCGCCGACCTCCATAATAAATCGAAACCCCGAGCAGAAAGCCGATAACTAAATACAAACAATGTCAACAAAGAATAACTGTGTCATGAAATTCGTTAACCGCACACCTCCATGCTGTCATTAACCGACGTTGTGCCAGATGACCTCGGAGGGCCTGACCGAGGTTGCAACCACTCTCCTTCTTTCTTGCTCTCTTTCACCCATCCCCTTACGCCCCCCTTCCGTAAAGCCTTGTGTACAAAAAGGCGAAGAATGCCTCCACTGCGTCCCACTCCTCATCCTCGCCCTCCTCTTTTGCCCAAATAGGGCGGTCGATGTCCTCCCATCTTTCTATCTTCCCCATGTGGTGTCGTTGCCGGTCGTACAGTGGGCAGTCGAACACGATGTGGTGCCCATCCTCTGTGTGATATGCGCACTGGCATGAGCTGGTGTTAGCCTTACCGATGCGGTGAAGCCATTGCCTCTGGGGACCTTTGTCAGTGCAGAGCCATGTGTACGCCGATAGCGCATGGCGGTTCCACTCACTCCGCCTTACGCCAAATCCCGGGGCTGACCTGTGTTTGGCGCGGAGGCGTCTGGAGGCCTGCCTTAGACCCCCCTCCGTTACCGTGGGCTCTTCAACCATAACCTGCCCCCGAGCAGATGCAAAAGCGGCCGCTTCGTCAGCCTCCTCATTGCCTCTAATGCCAATGTGGGAGCGGACCCATGAAATCAATGTGTCGTACTGGTTGCGATGGCGCTCCGCAAGGAGGTCCCCTAGTTCGATCTCGATACCACTCCTTGGTGGCCCCGTGCCTTGTGAAATTTCCATGGCTGACGAAATGGCCGCCGTTGAGTGGGAAAGGATTGCAATCATCGGCACTTCTCGGTGTTTTTCCAGGGCTAGGACAAGGGCTTTTCTCTCCTCGTCCGCCACTGTTGCCTCTTCCCCCAGGTACAAATGCGAGCTGAGAGGTGGATTTCCCCTCCTGTCCTCCGACACTATTGCTGACACGCAGTGACCCTGTCTCCCCGTACCGTCCGTGTAGCATACCCGCCAGCCCTCGTCCAGTAGACTTCCTATTTTGGCTGCCCAGACGCCTTTGGTGTTGGAGTGCGGGTCGCATGGTTCGTATAGGACATTGAGCATGAGGCTGCTTGGGTTGGAGTACTTACAATTCCCGAAACTAAGATTGGCAAATTCGAAAGCACTAGCTGACTGAAAAGCCCTGCTGATGATGTTGCTCGCATGAGGGGAGCCGGCTGCGTCCCTTATATGTGAGTTGCCGGTGCATAAAGCTCGTGCTACCTAGCAGTTTAGTGTGTCCTGTACTTTGACCTCTAGAGGCTCGACGTTGGTGATGTATCCCAGTTTCTCTCCTGAGCTCCCTTGGTAAGCTCCACAGATCCTGCGGAGCGCGAGGTACTCCAGCCGCTCTATCCGATTGAGACTGAGATTAGTGTCCTTCCCCAGCCGACCCCCCCAAAGCTCTGCTCCCCACAAGAAAACAGGGCGAACGAGACCTGTGTACATACTTCTGAGTGCTCGGGGGGACATGCCCCCATTGCTGTTGCCCAAGCATAGGAGGACATTCAAAGCAGCCTTGGCCTTCCCTCATCAGAAAAATTTTAGATCGTGTTGTATGCATGGCGTGCACACAACGCCAATTTGTAAAACCTCACGTTATGTGCAGATCTTATTCTTACAATACAAACTGACGCGGTGAGCTCCCTCGTAGCGCATTAGTATTTCGCACTTGCTACAATTGCAATCAGACGCAGCGCGAATGCTTTTCAACGCCACAATGCACGTTCCTGACTCTCACAGAGTTTGTTTGCGCCCTCTGCAGTTCCTCAAGTACCGTCCCCTGTGTCCTCTTTCCTAATGTTTCCTCCGTCATACCTATCCTGCCATTGTTTTTATTCTACCACTTGACTTTGCAATGTTTGTTCTCCTAACTGGGATGTTGTCTATACACTCCTATCTCCTTCTCCTATTTAAAGCAGCTTTCTCTTGCATTGAACTTCCTATCGTACCTTTTACACCCCTTATCGGACGTGATGCAGGCACTTCTGTTTGCAACGCGTGAACTATTGTTTCACTCTTCCCACATCCCATTCACCATCTACGTTCCTCCCTAGTGGGCTCTCCATTGCTTGTTACTTGCTCCGGATGTGATATAAGTGCTTCTGTTTGCAACGCGTGAGCTATTGTTTTGATCTTTCCCCATACTATTGATTTTGTATAGCATTTCTATTCGTACTCCCACAGTCCAAATTGGACCCAATATGGATATTCCTGTTGCCAACACCTACTATTGTTTCTCTCCTCGTACCTTATGTTTGCCTGAAAGATCAATTCCTGAATTAAATCTGAATTAAACTACCCTATCGGACTCATCTCATCCTAAATTCCCCACTCCGAATGTACTGACATATTGGCGACATATAGGAATATACCGAACCAAATTAATGCCCACAAGATTATACTAAAACAAATTAATCCACCACAGAGGAATATACCAAAACAAACCAGAAATACATAGCTACCCAATCAACCATAACTAGTCTTAAGAAAAATTAAAAATGAAATAGCGCAGAAACACAATAGCTCCACAAATGGATGCAAAACAACAGAAAAAGATTAGAAACTAGATCAAAAATAACTGAAACCGCAAGACGTCCCATAATAACCCTGCTGTGTTCGATTTTGTTCTCCCAAAGTGCTAGTAGGCTACCTGCGATTCTTGCCAGTCACTATTATTGACTTGCACAGGCTTATCTACATCAGTTGAGCTCCCATTCTCTTGCATATCTGCTATATCTGCCTGGATCTACTCAATAGCCTCCATTGTCTCTGTACTGCCTTGACCTCGGGTTTCCTCACTCATGACATCCGATCCTACCAGCTTCTGAGCCAACATTGTATACCTCAATTCTTCCTAAAGCTCGGTGATGTATGATTCCCCTTCCACTACTGCATACGGGTCACTTGCCTCCATTTCGGATTTCTTGTCAAACCCACCAATCCTAGTTCTCAAATCCGCCTTTATATTAGCCAATATGAGGGTCCTAACCTTCTCATCATATAGGCCCCACGTGTTTTGAAGCTGATGGAATGAAGCTGTAATACGTCAGCAGTTGTTCTTTGGCCGTCAGAAATATACTTATGTATGGCCATTTCGTACTTGAATTCCATGACTTCAGAGGCTTTGCCGGTTCTCAATTCTTTTAGGCAATGCTGCATAGCAGCTGCTACTAAGCAAATAAATATATTGTTGATCTTATCGAAGAATTTGCTGTCTCTTTTCCCTCTCATCTTGGGCTGGTAAAAGAAACATTCATAGATGGTTGTTACAATTTCCCCAGCTCAAAACTGATGTCCCAGTGTCTGTTCTCGCTTCATTAGAGTCCGATAACAACTTTCAGAAATTTACTAACCTCTCGCTGTTCTTCCCTGCATACAAATCGATCCTTATGTAACAACCATTCTACCTTCTTCGCTACCTCCTCCTTGCTCTGATAATCAAGGCGGTATAACCGCAAGATTTTCTGGTGACACTCGTGGACTATGTAGGACTTGTGCCTCGAATGGACACTTTTCAGCTGCATTTTGTGAGCAATCGGACAAATGAAAGACATTTACGAACTGCCTACCACTTGTTCACAGGCCTTAATTCGCGTGAAATAACTCTTTTCCTAATCCTGTGCCCCTTCCTATGCCTCATCGATTAAGTTGATTACATCCAATGTACTCAGGAATGGACGCATGAAAAATGTATAGTCCGTAACCCAGTTCTGGGCTACATAGTAAACCCCTTGCAGCTTGGAAGGAATTGTTGTGAACGAACGGCTTTTCCAACCACTGTTCGGAAGTCCTTTGATCTCCACTACGTCCGAATCTGACCCATTACCAGAGTTTCATTCTTCCCGCTCATGCTCAGAGTTAGATATTTCGGTGATTTCCTTCCCATCTTCTCTTATACTCTCCTCCTGCTTTCCAATTCTATTAGCTTCTCGTCAATCATGAATGAAGGCCTATAATTCCCACTAACCTGTATAGCTTCTTGGAACCGCAGGCATCAGGAACGATTTTCCTGCGCCGCAACACCATCACCAGGCGCCCTGACAATTGCCCTCTGCTACTTGCGCGCCTTAGGCACCTCTGGCGTTTGGTCGCCACGGCGCCAACGTGGCGGTCTGCCGCCCTGGCGTTAACTCCAACGGGGCGCGCCCCAACATACACACCACTAGTCAGGTTGGCAACGGACACCAGGCGTCCTGACAATGCCTGGGCCTCATCCATACCCTGAGCGCCCTCGCGCCTTCACCATCAGGGCGCCACTGATCTGTTGTACTTATCCTGGACTCTTATCATAGAGATGTCTCTAATGCCTCCGGGAAGTGTTCGGGAACTTTCTGCGAATAGTGACGAGCTTATCTCAACTGCGGTCAAACGTCCAAGATCTATCAGTACGCTCCCTTCCACGTAAATTTTACGATCTCAACTTAAACACACGCACCCTATTCCTCAATTTAGACCCTTCACTATAATTCTCGGACCACCGTCGCAATCTCTTTCCGTTGGTACCATTTTTTCGCTTTGGTCCTTAAGGCCACAACCCTCCCGCCTTCGTCCGAGTGTCACGATCAGGTCACTGCGAGTGTTGGGACCGCTCATATGACTCCTAGGGCTTGGACCACAGCTTCAAGGTCCTCATGGACTCCAACTTACCATTAAGTCTCCCGTATCCTCCCCTGTAACCCGACTAACCTTCCATGGCTCCTCTTATGAAGCTATCGCAACGTCAAGGTCAAGTTGTTAAAGTCCCCCTACCGTACCTTTATGTGGTGCACGCTACCTGACGATTACTCCCTAAGGCTTTCTGTCCTCTACATGCACGCCTAACCCAAACCCACGCCGCCTCTGGTTCTACGCTTTTGAGGTTACCATTTGACCTACCCTCCTGCCACCCCTCCAATCTTCCCGAGAAGTCCCATACCCTGCCCTATGTCCCACTTGTACTCCATCGTATGCACTCCAATTACGCCCATTTCCCAAGTTCGTCTGGTGTGTCACTTCTTCCCTACTATGCTTACCTTAAGTCCCTGTCCGTTGAACTATACGTAAAATATTTTTATAGCCTATATCTCCCCTACCGAGTAGACTATGGTAACCTCTTCCCCTCCCAGACCAACCATTTGTTGTCCTATCTAAAGTCATGCACCTTACTCAACATACTTATCTTAATTTATCAACGCAAGATTTTTAACCTTCACTAACAAATACCTACGGCACTTTTATTTATATGATCCTAACTTATATGTAACTGCAAATTCCTGTATACTCTACCCTGTCCCCTGTAACCCTATCAGAT
>ML121571.1:225573-358443 GCA_003788615.2 Terfezia boudieri ATCC MYA-4762 | reverse complement strand
GTATAGTAAAGTAAGTTAGTAAGTAATAGTAAAGATATAAGAGCTATAGAGGTTTTATAATAAATTAAAGTAAGTTATAGATAAGAAATTTAGATTTTTTAAGTATTTTAGGCTATATTTAATACTTTTATAATAAGTATATAATAAAAATTTATAGATATATTAAAATATCTTATATATAGAAAATAATACTTATACTAATTATTATAGAGTTAATACTACAAAAGCTATAGAAATTATTATATTTTTACTTAAAAGAAGTATATTAGTTACTTATAATCAATTCTTAAGAAAAAAAAGAAAGAATATAAAATCTTTTAGCTTTATACTAGTACTTATTGATTTTCTAATTCTATCTACTAGTAAGGATATTTATAGAAGCAATAGGTAACTACTATACTATATAAGAATAAACAATATATAAGAATTAAATAATTTACCAACTAGCTTACTAAAATGCAGATTAAATTGATCAATAAAAATAGTAAATAATTCATATCAAAAGAAATAAAAAGAAGGTTTTGAACTAAGTAAACTATCTTATATCTCTAGCAACTATTGAACCTCTATATACTATTGTAATTATAAGAACTAGAGCCCTATCTGAAAAAGGATTTACTTATTACTCACCTGCATGCTAACTACTTACTTCCTCTCTCAGGTAAAGAGTCGTTCATTAATATATATTTAGTTCACATTGTACCGTCTTGGATTCGGATTTCTGAGACCATGGCGGTAATTACCTGCAGGGCGTCACACACAACTCTGGATTTGCAATTTGTAGTCGACTCCCCCCCCAAACGAAGGACTTATTCTCCAATACCACCCGACTAGCAGCTATTACACTCCCTGCTGCTCCCGAGAGAGAGGGATTCATGAGTTCTACGATATATGAACACAAGAGTATATTTGTTCAACCAGTCAAGGTATAAGAGGTACGAAGGCGTTTTGTTTCAGAGATAACGTCGGGCAAGTAAACTGACGACACGAAGAGGTAGAGGGGATTCAACGCTCAGTTCACCCCCTGAGACCCGACCCCGCACGATATATCCACTATAAATCCGCCGCAAATACCAACGACCCCGCCCCCGCACCTGCAACGGCCATCATCACGGCCGCAACCACCACCCTCATTACCCTCTTCATGAAACAAGCTCCCTCTCTCTGCCCCACCTTATGACCCCCACCCTCAACCCAGATCCCCCCTGCACCACCTTCTATTCCAGCCCAAAGAGCCACACTTACAACAAACCAAACCACATCCCACGATACACTACTCACCGCTGGATGAGTGTTAAGTAGCGTTTTCCCTAGCCATTTGATTGTCGCTTTTATTGTCTCATAGAGATCTGCTTGAGCCCCGCTTGCCCCCGAAGCTAAAGCTTTCTCATTTACTAGGAACACGGTCACTCCCTCTATGACTGCTAGTGTAGATGCAGCATGACATGCAACACAGCCGAAGGTCAAGCAGGTATAGAGGATACGCGTAAACCTAGGTGAGGTAGGGTATGCAAAGAAAATAGGAATGAATAACGCTACATGCGGGAGGAGCAATGCTGGGAAGAAGAATTTGTTCAGTGGGGAAGTTGGTGGGGTATGTATCAGTGTAGGCAGCAACGAGGTCGGGATGAAACACAACGTAAGATAGAACCCTAGTAACGCTTTTGCCAGCCCGGTCTCCGTCGCTCTAGGTTCCCTCCTACCCTTTGCGGGTGGGGGTGCTTCGGCACCACGATAAGCGAGAACATCGACAAAATAGAGGTTCACAGCAACACTCAAACTGACTAGCTGCGCAAGTACCATATACGCCGTCAAGACCTTCCAACTTCTTTCTTTTCCTCCTCTACCCGGTTTCCCTTGATAACTAACCCATACACCCCACCCAAAACACGCCAAGAATATTTGTTGACTCCACCACCATCTCTCCGGCGTGATCACCACAATCCTATACGCTTCCTCAAAAAGTTTCGTGTCACGAAGCCAGTTACCAATTGTGTGCGGGGTATCCAAGGGAGTGACGGTAGTGGACCAGATGGTGTAAGAGAGATGGAAGAAGCGGAGCATATTGTACCAGGTGAAGCCGAATGACAGTGCAGTGAGGATGACGAAGAGCACAAACTGCGTGCAAAGGTTGTGTTTGGTGGATTTGCTGATGCCATTCCGTTTGCAAAAGCGGAACGAACTGAGAATGGACCTAACTATGACGAAAGCACAGGTGACGATGGCGAGGAAGTACGAGGTGAAGATAGAAATTGATTTGGTATTCTCCATCTTTGACTAAAGTACGAGTCGATTGATGTCGCGATGCACAGTGCAGCGATACTAGATGTGCTGTAAATAGCTCCAAGTTCAGAGGAGTATCTTCTATTATTACGAACCTAGTACCGAATAAATTGGTCTGGGCATAAGAACAACCTGGCACCCGAACTTATTACATGCGTCTGACTCAATTTTGTTGAGATTTCCAGACAGCAGACCTGCACGCACCCGCGAAATGTATTTTCAAGCTTTCTGATGTCTCAGAGCGCTGCTGATCCAGAGCTGGGATCAAACGGCGGGTATCTGCTGTGCGTTAAAGGAATTGCAAGCCTTAAAGCCCCTCATACATACTGTGCATATTTAACAAGAATTCCCAAGATCCATAATAAGGAACCCATGCCAAGGGATCTCGAGAATTATTCAACAGCAACTTTGTTGAGGGTAACAGATACTAAACCTCTTCTTTTAGATATAATGTAATGCTCTTGATATCCATTCCACTTGCATAGCAGACTAAGGCTCTCTAATCATTGAGAAGATTTGTGAAATGATATACCATATCCCCTCTGGTATCAACAGCCATCTTTATTTCTGAACTGTCCAGACTAATTTAGTAATGGTGGCACATCGAAATATCAACTGAACTATTCCCGTGTAATACTCAAAACAATAGATGAGATAGTCTGGTTGGCACAACACCCTCGTAGACGACTATAGCTCCAGATAACCTTGTTGGATATGCGTTCCTAGTTGAGCTAGCCATAATTGCGTATGTCGGTAGTCTGGTTGGCACAACACCCTCCTCGAGGATCAGGTTACCGCGCCCGAAGCGTACTAAAAGAGTTATAATTAGCTTCACTTATAGTAACAAACACCGTGCACCCCATTTCCCTGTCCGTTTTTACTATCATCCACGCGGCAGAAGAGATAAGACATATTTGACGCAATCATGAGACTAACGCAATCTCTATGCTCAAGGCGACATTTGTGGGGATTAATAATATATTAGCTAACAATAAACAGCTATTGCCCAGCTCTGATCTAGAGAAACCAGTTCTAGGAACTTGTTTCCTGTATGATCAGCACTGGATCTGGAGTGATCTGGGACAATTGAAAAAAGAAAAAGACTTATACGATCCACAAACCTTCAAGGCTCAGAATCCAGCCTCCCCAAAATTGAACGGCTAGCTGTCATGATTCACATACTGGGATCCCTTAAGTAGAGTAGGTAAACGGGTATGACTCGTGTTCACACAAAAAACCCTGAAATTTTCACTTGCGGACCAGTTCCACTTCTGTTAGGTCTCCAGTATATGCACCGAATGGTCTATTATAGTTTGCAGGTAGCTTTCTCGTACTACTCTGGCGGGTTCCTTCTCCATGCTCTCTGTACTCAGGGCCAACAAAACAATCCCCTAATCTTCACCCACCTCCAAATTACCCACAAAACACTGTAGCCTGCACCAACCCCTCAGCTCTATATCCCCTCTTAATGGCGTCAGCCTAAGTAAGCTCGAATATCATATCATATGGAATAGAAACTGCGTTACGGCTCGGATAAATCTCGAAATCCGGGTAAAATTATTACTCACTCCGAAGGAAAGTAATCAGCTTGAAACTTTCACAGCTGATCAATACTACCAAACCAGTTATCGGCGCTGAAATTAGCTTATCCCTCAACGTGAACTGGTTGAATTTCCCACATTTCGAGATTTTGATGTGGTACATTTATATGGGATTTTACTACCACCTTCATTTGAAAGGCTTCGCCCAGACATATATTTGGGCATTCGAAAATGTGGATGCCAATTCGGACCAAGAACTATTTATTTTTGCTTTCCTAAAGAGCTCTTTTTTTCCAATTTTCGCTGCGATTTTGTCCGTGTCTGAACACTAATGGAGACATGAGATGTGAGAGGAGGAGACTCTGGAGGCGAGCTTGACGCACATAGTTGTATCTCGGAGATATATATAAAACAATGTTTGGTGAGAAACAAAAACGAAACCAACGATATGATACTGGCTTCAATGACAAGCAAAACCCCCAGTCGTTACCAAACAATCTGTATGGCTTTGCGGTAAATTAGCGGAGGTGTGGTATCTGATACTATATCAAAAGGTAAATGTGATCGAGACTAAGTAAATGGACTAAGCGAATCTTCAAATTGCATTTTCAACATCAGAGAGACATGAAGGCGGGGTAGGGCCTGCTACGGTGCATGAAAGTTAACACATAGAATGACGGATTATCACCGCAAATCAAGGTTCAGAACCACTAACAATATCAGCTTTTTTTCTCAGCCTCATTAAGCAATATCCTTCCTCTTCCTTCTCCTCCCCCTCATCTACTAAATAACCAAATACCCAATTCCTTCGAGATTGATATCAAAACCACAAAATGATTGAAACCAACATACATCACACAACCGCTTCCACAAATGGTATAAACAACCATTATGTGTCAATAACCACATAAGATAGAAACACAAACTTGAACACAAACACAGTACACGATACGCACAGTTGGGTAATGATAACAACTTCAACAGCAGCAAATACGAGCCCTGAGCTTGCCGCAGGTGTATAGAATGGAGATGGTTAATAGACTCATTCGGTAAAAGACTAGAGACGATGAGAAATGAGAAAAATCAAAAGTGCCCCACCCTGATGCCGCAAATGAAAATGCAATAACTAGGAAACAAAATAAAGAAAATACACAAGGGAAAAGAAAAAGGAAAGCAAAATACGATCAGATACAGAATTTACAAAGGGAACATTTCCAAACGACAGAACAGACAAGAAATAGAGAAATTAAGGTCAGTAATGTCATCGAGTAAACGGGCATATCTTCCATGGCCCCTTTCCAAGAATTGGGTAATAAGAACAACGAAATAGTACGGTTCTATGGCTCTGGAAACACAGCATCGATCGCGACCAGCAGCACCGAAAATGATCTCAAACAAATAGAATGGGATATGAAAGGAAAAACTGAAACAAAACTTGCCCAGACCTCTTTTTGCGCAACCCCAATAACAAAATTTGAAATTAAACTCAAAAGTTCACAATGAAAATGATAATAATTTCCCCATTGATTGATGCGCTCGGCTTTTCTATGGATATATAGCGAGCCCCGCAATTTTCCCGGACAAGAATTGATGAAAGAGCCAAGTAGAAACCGTATACGACGGAAGGTTGGGATACTGAATAGAAAACTCATTTTTCTGAAAGGTTGACTCCGTACTCCTCGGTATTTCATTAGAAGAAATGCGTATAGATTTTCGATTCCTCATGGACATCCATTTCCTGATTGCGTAATTAGTCCATATTCCCATATTCACTTCACTTCACAAAGAGTAGGAATGGGACAAACCATCTTGAATGTGTTCAGCTCCTCTTTGATTTGTTGAGCTATAGCGGGTGTCAAACGATTGCAGGTCGCAGCGTCACTCCTGCGATCGTACTCCCCACTTGGCCATGTATCATGGAATGTTATTCTTGGACTGAATGTGACATTGCCTTTCCCGCCACTTGGAGATGGGGGAGCACTTTGAGCGGGCTTCCCAGCGAATTTTGGCGATTTCATGAAATAATCCTCTCCTTCAATCGTCAAAGAATTTTCACGTTGGTGCTTGGCGGGCGATTGCCTTCCTGATTCAATAAGTGGACTAGAGGCTTGTGGGACATGTGGGAGACATCCTGCGGAGTTATCCAAAGGTTTGATTATAGGGGATGATGAGCCTTGACCTACATTGAACATTAGCATCAGTGGCACAACTCTACAAGAATTTGGTACAAACGCTTCAATATACCCTTCTTGACAGCCGCCAGAACCTCTGCCCTATCCCTATCGCCACCCACGAAACTGCCCCCGCGCCTACCCACGACTTCAGCTGGAGCCCCATTAGTTGCTGAAGCAGACTGCTCAGTAGGGGCATCCAGAGTTCCTGTACCCTTGGCGAGCCCGTCTTTTGCCTCCCCAGCAACAGCATTTTTTTTACCCTTGTCTGCTTCCACGTTGACCATCGTCACCTGAGCCGCAGTTGGCACAGTCCCCACGGGACTCGCGACCTCAACTCCGATCACTGATCTTGGTCGAAACAATCCAACCAAAGAGCGGGTTGACTTTTTCACTCCCTTGCCCATTTTTCGAATCATGATGGACGCAGATGATGCTGTGGATGAAACAGAAAGATTATCCGTCGAACCGCTGAAAAAATGGCCTTGCCCATTACTGTAGATTCCCTCACCAAGACCCGATGCCTCCTGTTGCTGTGCGATCTTGGACTGTTCAGCCTCTTGTTCCTCTCGAAACTTCTCCTGTCGCAGCCTAATACGCTCAGCAGCATCTCCACTATTTCCTACCGCCGCCTTGCGAAGCTCTGCGGCACTTCCGAACGAAAAGGCGCGTCGCAGGCGATTTTTTAATCCTTTCCTTGGGTCTGCGGAGAGAGCTGCCAATCGCTCGGCAGCAGTGCTGGGAATGGGGTCTAACGTGCCATTTCGGGGCTGAGGCGACTGTGGGGCTGATGATTCCGAAGTGGTGTTCATATTCACCGGCTTTGATAGTGGGGAAGGGGCGGTTAATCTCTTGTTAATTTGCGATGAGTCTCTAGGAGGAACATGGGCGAGGTTAATTTCGTGTGAACCAACTGGGTTCATAGTTGGCGACGATGGAGATGAGGTGTTGTTATTATTGGGGCTCTATTTCAAAACATTAGCGATGAGACTTGGCAAGATGTAGATTGCCGAATAGGAGTAAGCAAGCAAAAGAAAATCTTACTGAGTTTGGACGGTAGGAGTGGCTTGAGCATGATTGAGAACTGTCGTTACTCCCCCTCCCTGCAACGATGTTTGGTGCCGAGCCTTTGGACCCATGTAGCCTCTGATTGGCTCCCTGTGGTGCAAAGCTCGGCAGCTGTAAGTTGCTCAAATTTGCTACTTGACCATTTATCATTGACAAGCTCCCTGGACTAAATGCCCCAACAGATGCTCTACGCTGCTGTCTCTGTTGTGCTGTAAGGGAGTTCGGAAGACGATGCGTATGTATATCATCAACTGACTGACTTCGCAATTGGCCAGCGTAGCTCTCAATCGGGTTCATAACTCCCCCTGCAGATGTAGTTACAGGGCTGTTGGCCCTACCAGTGGTGACAACCGGAGTGTAGTGTGCACCCACGGCAGCCATTCCAGAACCGCTGGGGACCGTTGATCCTGCAGGCGGATGTACTGTCGGACTGGATGGTATATTGCCATCGCTCTTTTTTCTTCTGTAACGATCTGGACTTGGTCTGGACTTTGTTGCTGTTGGCAGTACCTGAGGACTGGCTAATGCGGCTACAGAGACCGGTCTTGCAGTGGCATTAGGATTGGTCCGGACTGTGAAGGCTGTCGCTTGTTGCTGTTGGTGGGATTGATGATATCGCGAGGGTGGGTCGGACGAGACAGAGGAAGACGAAGAAGACGTATCAGAAACTGGGTACCGTAATCTTGTTTCCTCCGGACCTAATTGTCGTACGGCAGGGTTTTTGCTGTCTGACCATGCTTGTGTTTGCTGTTTGCTGTGACTATTGGTCAAACCAGGCGTGCTTGTAAAGGCATATGGAGCTACTGGAGCTGTCCCAGAAAAGCTACGGTAGCCTGAATTATTGTTACCGGAACTAGGCCCATAAGAGCTCATTGATCGTTGCTGCATAATGGCGTGTGACTGGATTTGCGAACTTGACTGCAACGTGCCTGAAGCTGATTGTGGACGTGTTTGAAGGAGCGATACGGAGGATGCGGACTGCTGGGTTGGGAAAGCCTGAACCAATGCTGCCATGGTCAACTATGGAGAATAACCCAGAAAAAGCAAGCCAAGGTGGGAGTGTTGCTGCGGACTGACGATCTGGGGATGTTGTATAGATAGAATGGGGAAATAGTTATAGGTGAAGGTAATGAAACCGTTAACAGAGGCGAGCGAGGTTGCGTATATTGAAGAAGCTTAAGAAGAACTGGTTGCAAAAAGCAGTAAAAGTTAATTCTAATGCAGCCAGCCCAGCCAGATGTAAATTAGCTTTGAAATGTCCTGAGTAACACGATGTCAAAGCTGTGTACTTCGGGAAAAGCAAAATGGCTGGTCCCCTGTGAGTGGAGATTATATCCACCTTCAAGGATATCGGGCTACCTTCAAAACACAACACAGGATGGGGGAAACACCAAAAGATATAACAGAAAAACAAATTGGATGGAGGGGAGACAAACAACGAACCCCTTTACTTATCTCCGGCCTCCAACTGAACACTCAAACGCAAAAAAACTCCTGAAATGCCGTTGCTATATGACGAGATTCCCAGAATAAACTGAACTATGGTTGAATAAATTCACAAGAAAAGAAGCCGATGTCGCCTGTAGCTCACTCGATCGAGCGGGTGAAGGCGTAGGAGAACAGGTGTCCCCTAGATAATCGGGTCGCTGAAAAATGAGATAAAGCCAAAACAAGACAGGTCCAATAGCCTGCGTCTTGTTTTCCGCTCCCCCTTCCGAATTGTCGCTGTGGTGTCCAAACGCGGGTACAAGCCGGCTTTCAACAAGTAGCAGCACGTACCCAAAAAAAAGAGTGATGAATGGAAGAAAGTCGTAGGTACAGAGGAATGCCCCCCCTTTCCTCAGCTAAAAGGGTGAGTACGTAATCCGACCTGGGGACAACGTTGTAACAGGGGCCCTATATTCAAACTCGGGAATCTGGGTGTTGGCCCGAGTATATTTTCTTCTTCTCGCAGGAAGAGCAGTGGGGGAGGGGGGGAGGGGGGGTTTGAAGGCGCTGGGTGAGAAACGGGGAGCGAAGTTGTGAAAGGGCGGTGACTGGACGAAAGAAAAGGAGTAGAGAAAAGAAAACAGGCGGGCTCAAGCAAACGAGCGAACGAGGATGGGGGCGGATAGAATGGGTGATGACAGGAGAAGAGAACAATCGAGAAGGGGACGGGCTCTCGTGTCGTTCTCGATTGGGCGAGAAAAGTCTAGGTAGAGCAGAGGGGCAGGGCGAATCGGCCACACAGTCACACACGGGCGCGAGAGGCAGCAGGCAGAGAGCACGACGACTTTTGTTCTCGTCTTGTGTTGCTCTTTGTCGTTCCTCGTTTCTCGCTCGCCGCGATCGCCAGCTTTGCCAGGGGCAGCGTTCGAGCAGAAGAGAGGCCAGTCGGCAACTAATACTGTCGGCTGAAGCCAGGGGTATCATAAGTCCAGACTAGGGGTAAGTGCATGTGAAGTACTTGTACAACGATGTTCCTCAACACTCCCTCAGTACCTACATACATCTACCTACATAGGTCGCAGCTGCCCTTGGTCGGTAGGCGCGGAATAAGAGTAAACAACTCCAGATGAAAAAACGAACCTTTTCAGTGATACAAGTGTACATGTGCATAACGATGCGAAATAGAGTACACGTCGACACCACCTTCCTGCCGCTCGCGACCCAGCTGAACGTTTCCTTGAGTTGAGCGATCCTCACATGTCACCTTCCAGTTATACTTTCCTTTACGGGCACATATTTTGCTCAAGGTACATACGTATACCCAATTGCATATCACTCCTGAAATTCCATCATTTATAGACTGCAGCTACTTAGCGAGGGGTGCTTGAGCCATTGCTCCCCCCCGCGGCTGCCAATTGTGTCCGCACGCTCAATATGATAGGTCCGAAAATGTACATACCAACAGCTGCGAGCTGCTGCCATCTTGCAAGATGAACTACCCTCCGAGATAACGTCTTGAGTCACCTGATGCCTTGATACTGTATAACCCCACGTTGAGCCCCCAGTGGAATAAGAACAAACCTGCTGGCACGAGAACACAAATGCGATGCTCAAGGGTAGATATGTGAGCTTCAAGATAAAGTTAGGGACTGACAAGATTCCATGGATTGCGAGTGAAGTTTGCACCACATCATATCCTCCACTGCAAGTGTACATATATGTACTAGAGCAAAGCCGCACAGTGTGTTTCATATCGACTCATGACGCTGTTTGAGTGCATTGGCTGGGCTTGCTGCAGAGCCAAGCGCGTCAGTAGGTGATGTCGCATCAACCCTTCTCTCGGGAACAAGACTTCATAATTAACTTAATACAATTGCCCAATGCCCTTCCCCTCTTCTTTATAGATAATGTTAAGGCTGCTCTCGAGTTGAGTACAGTACCAAGTACATACTCACCTTACCGCGACTCTACACAGCATATGCCCGACTGTCCCCTGCAAATTCGTCACTCATGCATTGTTACTGAGCTGGAAAATAAACGTTTATCCCCTTTGGGATTGAGGCCTGACGGATCGCACAGTCTCGGCCCGGGTCGCATCGCTTTTCGCTCATCCTTGGCGAGATATTTCCTACTAATTCCAATTAGTATAATGATACTTGAAAGACAATATTCCTTGATTGTGGAACATAGAATTGTCATCGACATGCAACCACACTGATTTCAATGATTATATTTCCTCTCCGGTCTGGATAAGGCCATTGGCCAGGATCTTTAAGAACTGAATTTCCAATGGAAGTTTGCAACAAGTGGTATAAGAGTGAGGAAACCCTATGCTAATGACTTTTTCCAGGGTAATATTGTCCTGAGCTCCTTGTGTTTCGCTCCATGTTGAGGTAGAGACCACGCAGAGGGTATGCCAGCCCTTTTACCCCCTCCATCTTCAAGTCTACCACCCTGCCCTGATGATTCCCCCAACTCCGCATGTTTCCTTGAAGCTCGCCAAGCAACTTTTCATGCCCTACTTAATGTTTACCCCTGTTTCGGTCGCCGATTGCTCTATAATTGATCGTGTGATTGCTGCTCTTAACTTGGAACGTCCTGGGTCGGTTAATTCGCCCTCCGTCAGTGGCTGCTCGTTCTGGCCCCTTTTAAAATAGCTAACAAGACCCTCCCAAACAATGGGCGTTGCTCTTCCAGCAAGTGGTTCTGTAGGTAACTAGTCTGGTTACTGAAGCAGGGCACCAAAGTCATCACCCTGCGCCCCTTTTCCCACTCCCTTGTGTGGGGGAAATCCGGGAGAGAAGTTCCCGTTCCATGGACTGTGGAAGGCGTGCTTGAGTTCTTTAGACGCCTAGGCTTTCACTCGAGCCTGGGTACTTATTTGACTTAGCATCGACTCTGTACGGAGTAAAGTAATATAATATATCCAGACACGCTCAGAGCACGCTAGTACACTAAGAAAGTAGGGATGAGTAAGGCACTCAATTGAAACTGTGAACGGTGCTAGACCTTTCACCAGAAGAGAAGTGGTATCAATTCGCCGTCATTTCCCCGCAAATTGCTCGGATGATTCCTGTCGACCACTACGGAGCGACCGCCGCGAGGAACTCCTGTCTTTTCCAGGATCTAGATAAGCGTTTTCCTTGTTGGGGAAATGATATTCAGATATCCTAAATTGTTCTCATATCATGTGGGGAACGTCAATCTATTGGGAAGGAAAAGGAGCTCACAAGTCAGAGGAAACACGAAAGCATGTGTTAGGCATGGTACACTACAGTGCTTGGTGTGGGGAATTTATATTAGCAAAAACAGACGCCGTATAGACCATAGATAGTTACCAAATGTGTGTTTCGCCCCAGTTCAAATGACGACATTTAGCAGAAGCAGAACGTCTAGAAATAAATCTGGATATCTGGAAAGAGCCTCAAAGGGGGTGCAAGATTGTGGTGGCCAACAAACTTGTTGTATTAAGATCTTCAGAAGGGGAACCTCGCTCCTTCTGCTGAGCATATCCAGATACTCTACTTTCTGACCTCAGGTACTCTGGACACAGAATGCTGCCAAGGACATGATTGAATTCTCGGCCGTATACATGAGGCAGGCGGCCACGGCCAGGATCATACGTGATGGGTATCCCTCTCTCACAACTGCAGCAAGATCTAGATGAGGAGGTCTGTTGCACAACATGATTGTTAGCTGTCAAAATGTCCGTGTGTTCCCGGAACTCGGAAAAAATTTGCCAATCGGATAAGGCCCTGATCAATAGCCAACCGTTATATTTGGCACAGCACATACTGGTAGGCTCGGTTGTGCCATTGTGGCGAGAGTTAGATTTCCAATCAAAGCGAGGGATAAGCAGATGATTCTATGCTGTGAGCCTTCAATGGGATACCAAAACTCGATCGGGGAGCGTAAAAGTGGGGCCTGTAACCAGACTAGCATGGCCTATGGTTGCCTGACCAATATTGTTGATTTTTCCCTGTGAGATGGAAGCTCACATCGGCAGGGTCAGTCAGTATAAGGGAATTGTTGTGCTGCAGAGGCTGCGGCAGGTGGAGATGCCGTAGCGGAACGAGGGCTCGACAATATTTGAGTGCATAAACAGCATACTGTCGTCTTACTGTAACGGATTGATTTGTCTCAGGGCTCCTTTATGGTTACTCCGAGACATCATCCGTTCCGCTTGAAAGCTGAAAGGGTATAAATCCAAGGCTGTCGACATGATAATCGCAGAGCATAGGGATACAGCATAGGGGTACATATTGGGGGGTTGTGAAGCAATCTAGAAGCTGCAGGCAGCTGTAGACGAGACGTCGGCCCCGGTAGTCTAAATCGTTCGAGGGAAGTGCTGAGCCGTCGGGGCGGGAAGGTGTTCTCATGCCCAGCGGAGACTTCATCGCCGCAGGGAAAGCCGCCACGCATGATGAGCGTTATTTGTAGAGCCCATATACATAGAGTCCATAGGCTGGCTGCTGCTTATCTGCGTGTGGGGTAGCCTCGACGGTAAGCGAGAGTTGGGTGCATGCGCAGCTACAAGTCGTGCTGCTCTATCTCCAGTATGTCAGCTCTCCATCTCCTGATGGGAACTGGATTACATCTTTTGCATCATCAGATCAACACCCCACGGAACAGTGCATCGAAACAATGGAAGATGGCATGTGGTTGGCAGACTGAGATATGACGATCACCAAGCACATCCTATTCGAGCCTTTTTCTCTTGAGAGAAGTCTGGTTACCGTACATTTTTGCGCTCTGAGAACCAACCATGTGATCTGGATCGACAGAGTCACAAAGACTATACAACATGGACACCTCGCTACCTTCCTACCAAGCTGCTACAGCTCGAGACCCTCTCTCGCTCATTGCTCCTTATATACGAAAAGAAGACCTACTACGAGCCAGCCTTGTCTGCCGCCGCTGGCATATCGTCTTTTCCAGGGCATTATGGACATCTCCTGAGGTGTTCTGGGAAATGGGTGACAGGAATACATTGAGTACAGCCTCATTCAACTCCATTGAGATGTTTCGTAGTTAACATTGCCCGTTTTGCTTTGAAGGGGGTTTTATGCTATTCCTGAGGTCCATAATACAGCTTCCCCCCACGTCCCGCCCCACAACAACTCACTACACAACAACCCTCAACCTGTCATCCGTCAGTTCCTCCATATACACCTCTCTTCCCCAGAAGTGGTTTCACCTGCTACTCTCTAGCCTCTCCTCTCTTCTGCACCTTGACGTATCCAATCTCAACTTCCTATCCCACGATAATCTCATCTATTTTTCCCAACAGGTCCCCCCCGCTTGCGCATATAACCTACGCACATTTATAGCAAAAGGATGTCACAATCTGACCGCAGTAGGGTTAGAAGGGTTCCTCCGGATTGGTTGGCCACAGTTGGAGGTCCTGGATCTGTCGAGCTCGAATGGTGCTGCGCAAGCGAAGCCTATATCTGCGATTGCTAATGAAGCACTACTCCCAAGCTTGAATAAGCTTGTCCTTGGATACTTAGAGCTTCAAGATGGCCTAGTTGAAATTCTTGCGAAAGGGCTAGGAACGAGGATCACCGAGCTGGATATCCGTGGGAATCTTGTATCTGACGTGGGAATCCAGTGGCTGCTAAATTACTGCTTCCTCCCACCAGAGTACGAAGTGGGCGACAGAATCGTCTTAGGACAGCTAAACTATGCCGTACCGCCACCCCTTCCTCGGGAACATAGCGGGACGGTCAAGCGTAAGGGGCTGACACGTATCATGGTGTCGAAGAACTCCAAGGTCAGCTGGACTGCAGTGGAGAATCTGATAAAAACTACCCGGTTGGAGAGTTTTGATTGCGGGATGATACCTGATTTTGACACGCTAGCGGCGAATTCGAGAAAGAGGCTTCCACTGCCAATCTTGTCTATGTATGCACATAAGAATCTGCATACGCTCAGGATTGATTTTCGTATAATCGCCCCCATGGCTTCCAAAGTAGAGAGACTGCCTACCACGACCCCCGTGGGTGATGCCGAGTTGTACCTGAAACCGACAATGTTGCCTAACCTGCGTAGGTTGATACTGTGTGGGGTGCCGTATTATACTCCTGCGTCGTTTCGAGTTATGGATGACTTGAAACAGTTTCTGGATGATCTGGCTGATGCGGAAGTAGAGGCAGAGATACGGGATGGAAAGGGAAAGGGAGGACTGAGGTATCTTAGACTGCTGGTGGTGGGGATGCAGGCTCTGAGCGTTACAGAAGATGAAGAGGATGGGGGAGTGGGGATGTATGCTTCTTCATCTGGGGGGAGACCGAATCGGCGAAATTCGGTTCTGGATTCTGTTGAGGAAGGGGATGAGGATGAGGATGATGGCTCTGCAGATGGCGATAAGGATTTCTCGTTTTTTGGAGATGGCGAGGATGAGGGTGTAGGTGAGTGGGTTCAAAAGACACAAAAGGTGAAGGTTGCGAAGAAGAAGGAGAAGGAAACACAGGTCAATGTGTTGTCCGAGCTTGAGAGATATCGAGAGCAAGGAAGGAAGGGAGTAGGAAAGTTTTGGAGGGGAGAGGTTAGGGTCGTTAGGGATATGGGGTGGGATGATCAGGGTGGGGTAGAGCTGGGAAGTGTAGGGTTGGAGAAGTGGGGGGTGGTGGAGGAGAAGGTTTGAGTGCGAGCGGGGAGGGGTTGGGGATGGTTAGATGGTGGATGCGATGGCATGGGGTGCGTTTTTTTTTGGGGGGGGGGGGTAAAGGAGTTGTGGTTTGGGGGGGGGGGCATTGGGGTTTAACACGTAGGATAGTATGATATGTTGCCATGATGGTAGTAAGGGATATTGATGAAGGCGTATACGTAAATATATCCTCATCCCTACTTTCTTAGTGTACTAGAGTGCTCTGAGCGTGTCTGGATATAAACTGGAGGGTTGTGCAGAGTTCAAGTTCAGGGTAATAAATTTATGAGTTAGAACCAAACTTACATTACAGAACAGTACAGTACTCCTCCCCAGTACCTATACCTCCTACCTCCTACCTACCTACCTACCTACCTACCTACCTACCTACCTACCTACCTATCTATCTATCTATCTACCTATCTATCTATCTACCTACCTACCGTACCCCGTAAACCTAACTCACATTGGATATGCCAGAACAATACAGAATTACCTCCGTTACTTGATCGGCCCAGAGCAAGCAGCGACGGTTCACCGGATGGAATTGCTTGTGAGATTCAAAGCTGAAGCTTAATAAAAAAAAAAAAGTAAGCCCAGGTAAAGGAAGGCCAGAATTTTACATTTTTACATTTTTACAATCATAATCCATAATTCCGCATCTACTACTTAGTTCCGTAACCTCGAAGAAACAAACAAAAAAAAGAAAAAAAAAAGAAAAAAATCTATAATGTAGTGGTATTTGAAGAAAAGAAAAAAAAAAAAAAAACTTTTCCATCTTCATTCCGTGACTTTGGCTCTCTTCACGACGGCCCCATCAATCTTCTGCGGGTCCTTCCTTGTCCGTCCAACCCTCTCTATTATTGCCATTTCCATTTCCATATCAGCGGCTGGGGCTCCCCCGCTGGGCCCCTTCCCCAGCGCAGAGGCGCTCATAGCCCCACGCTTCACTGCCTCCTCTGGGAGCGGACGAAAGTTCGGCTGGCATCTGTAGAAGGGGATATCCCAGCCAAAGATCTCCTTCTCCTCCGCCTCCTCCTCCCCCCCTTCATCTCCAGTTTCTTTTTCTTCTTTGGCTCTCCCCCTTCTTCTTTTTGGCCCGACCCATCCCCCTGGATTACAATTCCACTCCCCAACCTTCACCAAACCCGTACCTCCATCGATAACACTCCCTTGCACTGGCGCAGCATCTGCAACCACCTTCTCCTCTGGGTTCCTCTCCAATTCATCCCTAACAACCTTCTCCACATCCCGCACTACCTCCTCAAAATCCCTCAGCGGATCCACGCCAGCGTCATTCCGCGGATGTACCGGCCTAGACGTCGCCAGCCTAGCTCTTATATCCGGAAACCGTGGGAGGAGCGCATGCAAGAGCTTGAACAAGTGGCTTTTTACATTTGTGAGGTTGGGTTCCACCACGGGGGCTTTCACCGAGACCGGGTCACCTTTATCCGTGTACGGGAGGATTTTTGTTCGTAGGATGGTGAGGTACTCTCTGGCAATGATGTCCATCCGGGGGAAGAGGTGTTCGGGGGGGTGGTGGTCTGGGGAGAGAAAGATGCCAGTGGGGTTGTAGAGGCATCCTTCTGCAGAGAGGACGGCGTCTGCCCCGGTGGCGGCAAGGCACCGCTGGGCATCGCCGGGGTAGAGGATATTTCCGTTTGCAAAGATGACTGTGTCTGGGGGTAGGTTCTCGCGGAGATGCCTGATGGCCTCCCAATCCGCGAGTCCGGTGTTGTGCCCTTTTTGCTCCCTCGTGCGTCCGTGGACGGCGAGGATACTGGCGCCGCTGGAGAGCACCATTTTTGCGTACGCGAGGGTCTTCTTGGGATCAGGGAAGATCCGGATCTTGGCCGTTACGGGCACGGAGAGAGAACGTGAGGAGTGGAGCTTTCCGATCAGAGAGTTTATCAAGGGCCATTCGTCTTGGAGAAACGAGCCATACCGACCTTTGCGGGCGATCCCCTGGGGGCAGCCGAGGTTCAGATCGACACCGTCTACGTACGGCGATATAAGCTCCGCCGAGGCAAGAAACGCAGCGGGGTCGTTGGCGCAGAACTGAGCGAGCAGAGGACGGTCGTGTTGGGGGTGGCCGTCGAGAGTGTTGTGGGCCGCGGGGAAGTTTTGGTGCGGGTAGGAGGGCGTGGAGTGGTAGAGGCGGGAGTGGAGCATGGGGGTGTAGGAGAGGATTGGCGGGTCGGTGGGGGAGGCGGAAGGATCGGTGGGGCGAGGGCTGGGGGGCATTGAGGGTTTTGGGGAGTGTCGGGAGACGAGCAGGCGCCAGGCGAGGTGCGAGTGCTCAACCATGGGGGCGAGGATGTGTTTTGGGGCGCCGAGGGAGGTGTAGAAGGCGCGGCCGTGGAGGCGGGTGGGGTGCGGATTTGGGGGGGGGATGGTGGTGGTGGTGAGCGTTCGAGTGTCGGTGTCGTTGTCGTTGTCGGTGGCGGGCTCGAGAGCCATCGTGTTGATGCTGCTGCTCCTTGTGCCTTGACCGAAGCCTGCCCATCTTGCCCCGGCCGGCGGCGGCGCGGGCATGCGTGCACAAAGTATACGGCGAATCGTGGAGGGGTTGTCTGCTGGGGTGGGAGATGCGGGCGGCGGTGTAAGAGCCTACGAGGTTACGAATTGAGGAGGAGGGGGGGGGGAGTGAAGAGTAAAATAACATCAAAAAGTTCATTCCTCCATAACCTGGTAGGGCTTGTGGATGATTAAGCTGGCCCTCCCATGACTAAGCCCCCGGCCCATGCAAGTCCAACTACTTACTTAGTCTGGTTACTACTCCGCAGGTATGTACCTAACTAGGTAAAGCACGCTTATCCGTATACGGTACAAGTAATGCACGCTAGCAACAGATATGGCATACATACCCATAGCACCATTCACAGTAGTCTCGGCACCCGACCCTCGAGCTTGGCAACCAGCGAAGAGGGTCGGGTGCCGAGACTACATTCCTGTGAGAGTAGTCTGGTTGGCACAACACCCTCCTGTTATAGCATACTAACTGTATCACAGATTGACGGCGTCTATCTAGTGTCTAGGTTATTGAGCGGAGAACCGTGAAGAGAGAGAAGAGTTCGTGTATTCAAATAACGGAGCTATCTAGATATGATTAGGAACGCCGGCTCTTGTCCATTGTCCCAATCGCCCTATTTGGTCTCCCTGCGTTTCCCGTGATCCCTGGTGAGAGTGTCACCTAACAGAAACTTCAGTCGCTGGATTCAATTATCACATCCACTGCTCTCTCCGAGTTGCCCTAAACTTGCTAGAGTACATAAGTACTCAGAACCTCAACAGCGCGTTCAAAACCCCCCTCGACCATAAACATCCTGGCTCCCGACTGTCCTCCCCCATGTATAGCTGTCCACATTATAGATAGACTCTCTATGGATCCCTTATAAATTTGACATAGGTATAAAACATGGGACAATTTCATGAATGTGCTGCATGCATTACAAAGGGTCAAATATAATATTATATGCTCAAATCTCCTCCTGGACGTACTATTTACTGTAGTATAAGAGCCCCAACTGAGCTATTCTCATACAACAACATCTATGAGGCCTCTAAAGCATCCCTCCGTATATTCTATCAAGACTCTAGCGTCCCTAGCAGTCTTTTCCGCCCTCAGCTCCTTGGTCCACCAACCACTATAACAGCACCTCCCCCCCCTGCAGTCACAGCATATGTAAATCAATGTCTTTTATGACCTATATAGGCATAATTGAGAGCTCAAGGTGCCTTCGGCAGGTTCTACAATAGCAGTTTACTAGGCTCTTAAGTATAGTATAGCTAATCGCTACCGAAATTTGGTCACTTGGGCTTAGCAAATAGAAGCTTCCAGTAAGTTTCCGACCGGAAGATAGGGGTCAGAGTAGGGGTACCTAGTGAGTGCTTATAAACCTTGCTGATGGAACATTGAAAAGGCATTCGGGGCTTTCAATCGAGCCTATTTGGGCAATGAAAGAGGTTGAATTACATGTGCTGAGACTGTATGGGTCAAGGGGGCTTACCATATAGGTTAGCCAAAGACTTGAGGCTGGTTAAGGGGTGCTGGAGCTACAAAGGGCTCAGAAACCATACGGGGGGAGGGGGTGCTTTAGAGGCCTCATAGATGTTTTTGTATGAGAATAGCTCAGTTGTGGCTCTTATATGTACTACAGTAAATAGTATATCTAGGAAGAGGTTTAAGTATGTGATATTATTTTTTTTTCTCTTTGCAATGCATGCAACAGATTCATGAAATGTCCCATGCCCTATGCTTATGGCAAATATATAAGGGGCCTATAGGGAGTCTATTCATGATGTAAACAGCCATAGACGGGGGAAGGCAGTCGGGTGCTAGGAGGTTTACAGTCGAGGGTTGAGGTTGTGAGCACTCTAGAAAGTTTAGGGCAATTCGGAGAGAGCGAGGTGGACGTGATAATCGAATTCAGCGACTGTAGTTACCCTATAGACGCCGTCATTCTATAATAGAGTAGTATTGTAATGAATTCGCTAGGTGCAATGGGTATGCCATATCTGGTTGCTAGCGTGCATTACATATATGCGTGCTTTACCTACTTTAAGTAGTTACATACTGTATATATAGTGAAGGCCAAGGTGCCAAGGCAGTGCCAAGAGGTTGCATAACCTGGGTTATCAGTACCTGGGTTTTTAATTGACCACCACTAATGTATGTAAGGCTATGTACAGCATATGCATGTACTGTACCTTCAGTACCTACAGTACATATGCTGCCATGTCCTATGCACATCTGCAGTACCCTTCACACACTCGCCCCTCCCCCTCCGCGCTCTCCTCCCCCCATCTCTTCCCCCTATCTCTTTCCCCCATCTCTTCCCCCACCTGCCCACCGCCACCACGCAAACAACCGACGAGCTGACTGTCCGCCTTCGCAATAATAAAATGTACCACCTCGTCAAGGGGTTATACCAGTATGCCACAAGCAAAGAAGGTATCTTCCCCCTTTCTCCCTCCCCATTCGTAACATATTGGTTGATAAAGGCCCCATTGTATGTACAGAGGGCTAATTCTTCCCTGCGATTGAAAAAAAAATAAAAAATAAAAAAGAGTACTCAGTTCTGTACGGTTTCTCACCCGCTCATGCTCTTCTACCTTCTTCTCTTAACATGGGCCCATCATCTCTAGCCTCCTCGGCCTAGACAACGCCGGCAAAACGGTACTTTGCGCCCCCCTCCACCACAGCTAATCACCCACCGTTAATAACCACTTGCCCCTCTCCCCCCTCCAAAACAGACCCTCCTGGAGCAAATCAAATCAATCTACCTCCCATCCTCGCCGTCCCCCTCCCCGGGACACACCCCCCCAACCGTCGGGCAAAACACCTCGTACATCCCCTTCCCGGATCTGACGCTCAAGCTGTGGGATATTGGCGGCCAGCACTCCCTGCGCCGTCTCTGGTCGTCGTACTACACCTCCTCGCATGCCATCGTGTTTGTCATTGACAGCGCCGATCCCGAGCGGCTCCTGTCCACCAGCGAAGTCCAGATTGCGCTCGAGGAGGTGGTCAAGAATGAGGACGTCGAGGGCGTGCCGATCCTGGTGCTCGCGAATAAGCAGGATAGGGAGGAGGCCGTGGAGATTGCAAAGGTCAAGGAGGTGGTTCTGGCCGTCTTGGTGGGCTTGGGCGCGAGAGATAGTAGGGTATTGCCCATTAGTGCCTTGGAAGGCAGGGGCGTCAGGGAGGCGGTAGAGTGGTTGAGGACAAGGGTAAAGTGGAATAGGGAGGCGAGACCGCCGGTCTTGAGGTAGAGGTAGAGGGTCTGTCTTATCCGCTTACTTCATTCCACCTCTCTCCTCTCACTTTGCAATTTTTTATTTATTTATTTATTTATTTTGCAGTGTTCACAATTACCCCCGTTACTTATACCCCCTCATCTAACCCATACCCTATATACTCTGAAGCCTCTTATTACTACCCCACCGCCGGTCAATGAAAAATTACAACCCCCCCCCCCCCCCCCCCCGGCTAAATCAAGCTACGAGCGAGCAGAAAATGAGTAATCTCTGTCTTGATTGTATGACTTTTCTATATTCTTTTCCTTCTTCTTGTTCTTTTCACTCGAAGAACATTATATTACCACCAACATTCCACAATATTTATACACACACCCTACCCATTCGCCTACACATACTTAAGAGAGGGGGGGGTATACGCCTGTATCTAACTAAGCCTACTACAACTACCTACTACAATCAAAGATGCATTATGTCTAGGGAAAAAAAAGAAAATCCAAAAAAATCCAATATATCCAAAAAGAAACATCTATATCTGTAGATTTCATCTCCGCCTTCCCGCCCAGAAACTCTGATAAGAATTTTTCTGTAGTGTGCCAGTGTGTGTTGCTAATTGCGGAGTATATACATTATATTTCAAGGCAAGAAAGAGGAGGAGGTACACACATAAAGAAGCATCAGAGCGTATTCGGAGTTCAGTCTAGTTGGACACTTTTTTTTTTCTTTTTTTTTCGATAGGGATATCCTAATGCAGGAGCTCAATCTCATACTGTGAAGACTGTTCCGTACAAACAAGCCAAAATAACCAATATTCATGCCTCGTTCATTATCCATTACAAGAAACCTCGTCAAACGTATAAAATATAAAAATATAGCTATCGATCATACACTGTACACCGTACGCCCAATCCCAGTCCATAACCATTTCTCACGAAGGCAAACCTACTGCCAATATTACTATACCCATAAACAACGCCAACCACCACCACCGCCACCAGTGACAGCCCCACTCACTCACATAGCCTCCGAGTGGCAATAATCTCCCTCTCAAACGCCCCCACCCCGCATCTTACTCCCTCAGCAAACTCCCTCACCCCACGTACCTCCTTTCCCTCTCTCTCTGGCTCTCCCTTTGCATCTACCCACCCCCTCACCCTTCTCCCTATCCACCCCTCTAAACATCCAATCCTCGCTCCTCCGGATTCTCCTGCACATGCCCCACCACCATCTCCATACACACTGTCCATATTTATCAACCCTAACCCCACTGCCTCACCACTTCCCCCTTTCACTCCAACTCCACGCCAAAACCCCACCGCATCACTAAACCCCGCCTCCCAGCCCTGCTCAAACGCCTCCCTACCCTCATCACCTCTCCTCTCTACCCAATCCCTCACCGCACCAGATTGCAACTCCCCCTTGACCCTCCCCGCACATATTAATATCTCCTCTCCAGTCATAGTTCTTTCTTCGTGACCAAAACTCACATCGTCCTTACTAACCCAACATCCCGCAAACCCATCCCACGTCTGCACCCCCTCCTCTCTCACCTTCTCCCACACAGTCTTATCCTGCGTCGTGAGTACCCAATCCACACCCTTTCCCAACCCCAACCCCTTCAACGGCTCCGCACCAGAATCCAAAACCACATTCATCACAACCCCATTTCCCATCTTCTTAACCCACTCCATCCACTCCCTCACCTCCCCTGAACCCACATACACAGGGACATAAATCGGCAAATTATACCGACTCAAAACCCCACTCCAAATCTTCAAGTTTCGCTTAAAGACCACCTCGCCTGCGTCGGCAAGAGATAGCTCCACCCCAATGATATTCTCATGCCTCCTCAAAACCTCCTCGGCGAACTTCGCTAGCGGGGTATCCGCCGAGACATCTCGAGGTTGAGGATGTATATGCTCCAGTAACACACCCAAGCCGTATGATTTTGCTGTTGATATTATATCATTGAGGCGGTCAACTTCGGTCATAGCATCTACGCCTCCAAATACACTCCATTTCATGGAAATCTTCACCCCTGTCACCCCCGCATTAGTCAAATCCTCCCACATACCCGCATTTTTATACTCAGTCCCATCCACTTGGATGAGTACCCCCCTGTGCTGTCTATACCTCCACACACAACCCTGATTGACATTCGTCCGCGGTGTAGCATCCGCGGCCTTCCCCTCCTTCTCCCTGCCCTTCACTTTCCCCTTCTCTCCACACCCAATATTCGATATTCTAATCTCCGGCACCTGCACCTGCACCTCCACCCTCCCCTTCCTAACCCCACATCTAGCCCTACTCCTCGCCCTTCCCTGCTTCCCCTGTTGCGGGGGCGTCGGCACCTTAATCGTGACAATCGACGAACTTGAGTGTTCCCTGAATGGTACCGGTCGAGGAGAAGACTGCTGCTGAGTGAAGGGTGAGGCGGGGTATTCCCAGTCTGTGGCAGATTTTAGGTCTGCGATGTCTGGGTTTGTGGGTCCGGAAGGTGTTGGTGAGTTGCCCTGTTTGGTGGATGCGCGAGATGAGGCGCGGGAGTGCGAGCGGGATGAGGAGCGTTGGGAGGTGGTGGTGGGGGATGAAGGTCTCGAGTGGTGAGGGGAAGAGAAGGGGGAGATACGAGAGTACGGGGGGAGGAGGGAGTCGAGGCCCAGGGTAGAGAGGAGTTTTTTCATTGTGCTGTGCGGATTCCCCTGCTGTATGGATGGGAATTTCCGTTTTTTAGAGCTGGCCTGGGTATGGTGAAGGTGGAGAGGCGGCAATATAGCTGGGTCTGGGGTATGAGGTCTTTGTCCCCCCTCCCTTTCTGGTTGAATTCGAAATCGATTCTCTTTCTCCCTTTGTTGCTTTGCAAGCTCTGGACTGGCAGCCAAAACTCCCCACTCACTGAGGTCCGACTCGGAAGTCTGGCCTCTGGAGCTGGAGCTGTGCTCCCCAGAACCACAGCGCCTTTCCTCAGCCCTAGAGGCCTACAGCCCTACAGCCCTACAGCCCTACAGCCCTACAGCCCCAGCACCGTCCCGCTCTGTCGACGTCGACGTCCCTTTCAATGTTTGATATACCTTATCGAGGCTCGCTGGAGCTGCTCTATATCGGTGGTGTCCTAGACCTGAGCAGCCGACTGTAACGTAACTCGAGTAGTACTTTACACTCACTACAGGCGGTACCTGTAACGATCTCTTCCTTGCGACTCTGCGTGAATTTGACCTTGCAATATTTCAGTCGGTCCAGCGAAGGGAAAGCCCTCAGTCGACAGGCAAGCACGCAAACAGGCACGCAGGCAAGCAAGTAATCAGGAAATCAGGCAAGCAGGCAAGTCCAAGTGCAGTACAAACCACAATCCAGCCAGAAACCTGTTGCGGTCTCCGTGACTCGCCCTGTACGGTACCTCCACCCCCCACCACTCACCACTCGCTGTTTCAAATGGGCCCCTCGCCAAGCCATGTTCCCCCCCCAAAGAAATAAAAAACTAGTCTGGTTCACTGAAAATACATGCCCCACCTCCCAACGCGGACTGCACCACCTATCCTTGGACAATCACATTCTTCTTCTTCTTTCGCCGCTCTAGCACAGTACTATGCCTGCTGCCTCTTTGGGCAATCACACTTTATAACCAGACCAGCTTGTAAGGCTGATTCATCCATAGCCTCAACCGCCACACCCAAAGCCTCAACCCCTACCTACTCCTGCGCCATCGCCTAACTCCCCTCTCCTGTCTCATCGTATAGTATGCGTTTACGGACACTCGGGACCTACCCCTCACATAAAGAAGTGGCCCCCCTGAAGAATCTCACTTCTGGACGCCATCGAGGGAGATGTCCGTCGTTTGTCGTTTTGTTTGTCTTCAATGCCCATATAGGACGCTTGGATCAGTTTAAGAAAGCCACTCCTGCAATTAGTTCAAGTTTCATACATTTGGTGTACTTGATGGCACATCTACAATCGACTTTGCAAAGGTCTCTAAAGAGTTGATAAAAAGCCAGTCCACGAAGCGGTCTTGGTTATGTTGGCAGCACATCTTAGATAGGTTTGTAAGGATCCACTTCCTGCTACTTTACCAAGTATCTCAATACATGTGTTGATACTTTGTTAAGCCCACTGGGCCCATGAGAGAACAGCTGTTATTTCCGCCATTTTAATTTGTAATGGTATATCTATGTACCACCACTCTAATATATATAGAGCTCATCTATGCATTAGGCTTTTCCATGTCTCCCTTCTTCTCATCTATACAGCACTAGTAACTCTACGGTGATGTTTCTTGTTTGGCGATTGTTGACCGCTTGACTGCAATAAATTACCCCTGAAGTTGATCATGATAACTAGGCTTCTATTCTCTTCACATGGTAAAAACCATCAACGCGTCCCTGAAAACTGCAGAAACATGTATCCCCTTAGCTTCAAACCACCATATAAACAAACATACACAACCCAATAGCCAAACAAATATTCTCATAGAAGTAAAAGTTTCGCTGGGAGGCGACCTCGGCACGACAGTAACGGCACTTCATTGCCAATTTGCCAAACCCACTTGGTTTCCGATCACAGGACATCGTGTCTGAGGGAGGGATAATGTCCGATGCATCCGAATCCCAATCACTATCCGTATCCTTATCCGTCTGGCTCTCAACTGTACAACGGAGCAATGACGTTTCTCCGGATCGACTGCCGCCAGCTGTAGACCCAGTTCGGGGAGTCAAGACAACGTTTGAAGATTTCCAACTTGGTTTTTCGCTGGAGTGGGTGAACTCTGGCTCCTCAACCGAAGAATTCTCAAGCACTACCCGGAGCTCTGGCCAAATAATCTCAAAGATTCTTGGCCTTCGGGATACAGTTCCAGGATCCGACGCTCCAACGGCCTTGATATCCTTTGTTCTTTCATGCGTTGTAATGTTGAGCCATGATGTAACCTTCTCCATAGCTGCCAGGCGGGTTGCACCAGATGCGTTCGCAGAATCACAGTTGGTATCCCCCCTCCTCTCCCTTTTTGGTTCCCTACCCGGCAGCAGCACACAGTGTAGCATTCCCTTGTAGGGAGGGCCGCTAGAGGACTTGAAGTAACCGTCTCTCTTTAAAATGAGCCTCATAACCTCGTTGTCCCCCAGTGGGTCATGACGCTTTACCAATTCTCTTGCTAGAAGGGACCAAGTGTATCCATCCGGTAGATTATCATTCAGGATCTCTATAGTTTGCAACAACACCTCTATTTTTATGTCTGATTCATCCGCTAGTTCACATTCGCGGGATTTGAAATAGTCAGGCGTGGAGAAGGTTGCAAGAGGGATACCGTATACGCCTAGAACCCGATTCGAAAGCGTAGATTGACCTTGTTCATCTTTCTGGTTTGTTTGCCGGAAATCGAGGATATAATATAGAGGGGGTGGGTCGGCGATGAGAAGGTGGAGGTGGGCTTTGGTGTCAGGTTTGGTGGGGGCGTGTGTTGACATAGCTGATCAAGGAAGCCAGCCAACCAGCAAGAGATGTGTTGCACAAGCTAGGAACCGATACGGATCGCTTGGTTGAGGCGGTTCACGAAAAGCGGCCACCGCCCCCCATCTTATTGCTGAGTCCTAAGGTTTTGCTGCTCAGATGAAGTCACCCCCATGTGAAATCTCGGAAGGTTCTGAGAGTTTAAAAACCCTAAACCTGAGTAGATAGAGACTGGCAAATATTCATTCAAGAGACCCTAGTCTCGACCGAGGCGACCTCATGAATAAGACTCTGGGTTGACAGAAATATTTACAGTGTTTTGTACGGACAGAGAGGAGGGCCTTTTGTGTTTGGAACCGCGATTTTATTTGCTAGTGCCGCTCCAAAAGAACCATTTGCGTTGGATATTTAAATTGAGTTCAGGGTAATCAAATAGGAGTTACAGTCCTGAGTTTTGCCCTAAAGTCACGAGGGGCTTTGGAATCACTGAGACGCTTCGGTTTTCTTGCAAGATTGCAAAACCCAGTTTTAAAGCTTATGCTGAAACAATAAACTTCCCAGCCAAGGCAAAATCAATTAGGGTTTATCACAGGCGTTGTTACCAGTATAATTAAGTTTATGAAGCTGAAGTAGCAGCGGGGAGGTTGGGCAAGGACCCATGGCCAGCAGGCGAGTCACACGGAGGGGAAGCTATTGTTGGTTAATATTCAATGTATAGTTGTGTTTTCGGTTTGGCTCTCTGTCCTTGACAGCTCAGGGTAACTCAAAAATTCTCAGCTGTGCATAGGAGGAAATACGCTGCGGACATATTGCTGGGGCGTTACCTTGATGGCCAAGGGTGAATTCTGAGCTTCTTTATTTCAATATGCGTGTCTACAGTTCTTGTGAGGATGAATATCGTGACCATGTGCCTGCTAGGTGATGCCGTATAAAGCTGTGTAATCACAACATGATGACTGTATCTCAGTTGGTGGGTGCTGCGAGGAGGAACGGCTGGGCACATTGAGGTTAAAGGAATTCAGCAGACAAAATCTGTTGCATTCCCCAAAGCCAATGTCAAGTCACCTTTGGTTGGTGCCAAATGAGCTGAATATGGGATTTTGTACGCAGGGTGATATCACATCAAGCTTTAATAGTCCTGGTCATCTATGTTTTGGAAGCCCTTGGAATACGTAGTTTAAACTAAAGTAGAAAAAAAAATCGAGTTGGTGTAGCCCTAGCCTTAGCAGGGTTAGAGGGATGTTGGAGAAATTGCTGGTACAAGACCTTGTAGAAAACCGAATGGATGATACAGAAAAACTGAGTCTGGAGAGTCTTTCTAGAAACACCTCAATTTCAGGGTAATATTGTTTCTCGATGAGTTCGCTCATAGAATAATTGCCCCACACCGCCCGTAGGGCTTCGTTGCATCATTTGCTAGTACAATGCAATTCATCTTTATTCTGTACGTTTTTCATAAAGTATTATGCATTGGTAATTAGCACAGTTCAAGGGTAGCAGGCAACGAACGAACGAAATGTGGAGCTGGGTTGCCGAGTAGGATGGTGGAGGTGTACACGGTGTACAAGTTGGTGAGCCGCGATGGGAATTCGTTAATATTCGACGTTCTATTCACTTCTAGTATGTGGAAATCACCGTATCGAGATGGAGGTTGATAAAGTTGGACAGCCCTTGAAAGTCGATTTTTGGCCTTTCAAGTTGGCAACTGAGTTTAGGTAATTCGGTACGTTGCTTGATGGGAGGAAATATCAATGAGAGAGATGTAAGAATCTAATAAATGTAGTCCACCAGAATTAAATTTCCCTTTCTCGGTGATGACTTTGTGCCCCTCTGACGATAGGATGAGGCCTAAAACCTTAGTACTAACTCCTCAGCATGTGTGAATTGGGCGACCGCGTGTCGAGACTAGATGTTGAGAGAGAATGGTGTCGTATCGGGAAGGCAGAAAGGTATATTAGATTAAGGTGATTAGTCATAGCTAGAGAGGGATATAGGTGGGATGACGGATTCATAACGATAGAAAGGACATAGGAATTAATCCATGAGTCCTTACCACTTCCCTGAATAACTTCTTTCTCTCGATATTACTACTCTAGTATATCTACCGTGACCTCTCTGCCGTCGAGTGGACGGGATGACATAAGAATAAGGTCAAAATAACCCCTCTCACAGATGATCTTTGGGTTCCTTCCTATCATATTGACATGGAGCCGTAGCACAAGCAAGCAGTAAACCGAGGAAGATGCAAAAGAACAAGATTCGGCACTACAGATATTGCCAAATTTTTACATGATTATTATGACCGCCTCCAAAACCTTCGGGGACATCTTGCCGCGTCTTTCTGGTGGTCCTTAACCGCCTATGTTTAGGATTGTTGGCGTAGATTTAAATAATGCTAATTGACCTACCGTACAGTAAGACAGCATCTCTCGGTAGGACAGTACTGGTGTACAAGTCAGGCTACTAACAGGCCAATCTTCTAGATGTGATATTTATATGCACTGGCAGCCCCTTTCACCATTTTATCCAACAACTTATTACCGACCGTGGTTTTGCACGTGCCAACACAAGCCTCTCTCTTGGAGTAGCTCAGCTCTACTTACTGCGCGAACAAGCCAATAACTCGAGAAGCTGTACTACAGCTTCTTAATCTCAAATCATGATATTTATGGCTTCAAAGGCTCTAAACTCCATGTTAAAGGAATCTCCAACTATACAGTACCTAATTGGCAACTAACTCATACTTTTGAAGACCCAACAGACCTGCTGTCAGATACAGAAGTTGATCTTGATATCTTAGGTGAAGATGAGGAGGTGGATGGAAGCGATATTGAGCATGGAGAATATATTACGGAGGATGAGGCTATCTAATATGTTAGGATTACACATGGTGAGGAGATTCTCTAACTAGATATCAATTCAGCCACCAGCCTGTCTCCAGACCTTGTTTTATAAGACACTACATACCAATCACACAAGCAATTCAGATTGAGGTGTCAAAGGCACTAAGCAATTCTGTGCCAGTGGATTTTGATCAGATATTATGCTGTAGGATATTGTGATATATGTAGGGGCAGCATTGCGTAAATTGTATTTTTGGCCTACCTAGATCCATCAGCTGAACCCATGTCATGCAGGTTGCGCGTGTCTTAGCAGCCCATGGCCGTATGCCATCTTCCATCACATCTTGTCATCTTTGAGCGTGCATGTCAAGATTATGGTTTTGGGGGCTCATGCGCCCCCCTCTCCTCCCTCTTCGCCCCAGTGTCGGCTTATGCGGATTTGTATGAAATCTGCTCAGTGAGCCCGTTTGAGAGATTAATGCCAGAACATGAACCAACTACCAGTAGCAGTGCACTCGTGATTACGCAATGTCAATAATCCTCTAGTGTACAAGCCAAAATGCAATGACACATCGGTGTGCCTGAGCCTTCTCTCCAAGGCTGTGCATGTCTACATGTAATATTGAATTCAATTAACGAGAAAATAATGGTCTTGCTTGAATAAGCTTGGATGACCGGTGGTAGCTCAAACGCAGCAAGGTTGTCTGCAGGCAGGACATCCCGTGCAGCGGAATACGAGGCCCAATCGGGAGTGCCAGCAGCACCCCAATCAAGAGTGCCAACCAGACTACAATAAGAAACATTCCCTCCTCCACGTGACACCAATGCCACGAATACATCCCATTGTTCCAGGTCGATATCTATTGAAAGAAAAGTAATAAAAATCCAAAGAACTCCGAACGTTTAATCTCTGAAACTTTGTCTTCATATCCCGCCAAGTATTCATGGGTTTTGTCGGCGCAATGTCAGATCCGGCAATAGGGTGTACAAATTTTCATAAGATGCATACGGCCAGTTTTCTTCCCAGTACATCACATTACCGAGTTTATTTCCACCTCTCTCTCACCACTCCTTCCCCACCATATTATCTCCTCGACTTCCGACCTGGAACTGCAGGCTCTGAAGTCACTGATACCAACTCATTATCATGCAGTATCGCTTGGGGTCGAGTTTACGCCCTTCCTCTCTCAACATACAACCCCGCCATCTGGAACTCTACCATAACCGACGGCCTTTCAGAGCTCGATATTCTTGTTCTTATGCGGACCTTGGAAGTGATAAATGAGGCATCACCGGGTGGCGTACGATGGGTAATGAAAGGAAAGAGAGAGGAAGGAGGGGTGTTCAAGATAATGTTGGAGAAAGGGGAACTGAAGATATCAGGCACTCCTGGGTCGAGTATTCGAGGAAGCACACCTGGGGAGGAATTGGAGCAGAAGGACGGGTTAGTGATGTATTTATTGGTTGTGCCGGAGAGGGAGGAGTATATTCTGTGGAGAAAAGAACGAGAAGGTGAAGGCATCGCAATCGAGCCAGTGGCGATGACAGGTGAACCGATCTCACACCTGAGTAGCCCTTGGAAACAGCAGGGTACATCATTTGAGAAGGGGGGATTGGCTCTGCTGGATGGCAAACTGGGAATACTGCTCACCACCGGGGGGTTTATTGTAGCGTTTATATATATGGGAGCAGGGTTTATACAGGTACCCGTTATTGATACTGGTGGCTGATATATGTATATATGATTCGATGCCTGCATGTACATGTGACAATATGCTGGTGTTTAATTGTAACTTACTGTAAGATAACAGTGCAGATTTTTATTCGACATAATATCTGTACCTTGCAAGCACTTTCATTTGCCTAGTCGTCATCAGAACACAGTATGCAAGGCAGGCAAGGCTCCCACCACAATACAATATGCACAGAATACACTTTTCACTTTTGTTTACCCTCAGGTTGCACTGTAGCAAGTATTTGTATTTGTATTAATCTTCGTGTCTAATCGTTGTCAAGTGCCCCGGTCGTTTTATATCTCGCCTGGTCTGATTGTATTTTCTAGAGATCAATTAATTGGTCAATTTAACGATAGAGGTTTTCCCCATATATCTAGACTAGGTATCCACATATTCCCATCGTCTTCTAAGAGAAGGTCATGTTCATGCTTAGATGCAATGCTTCTTACCAAGCAAAGTTTTTTTTTAGCTAAGCCAGCTGCATTGTCAAAGTACACTACATAGTCACCCATTTGATTTTCCGGGCCAACCACATACTTCCTGAAATCCGACCCTTCAACATTCTGGGGCAATTTTACGGCCTACCTGTGTCAAGCAGGTCTCGGGGAGACCAATATCCGACCAATGTCAATTCAGGATATACAGCCTGGTTTTGCTATTCATCGCTTCGCCGAGCTTGAGCTAAGTGGTTATGCAGGGACCTGTGGGTGCCATACATTCACGAATTGAGATAAGGAAGCGAGTTCAGAGTATTTCTAAGGATCCATATACAAAACGCTGTCGCCCGGTGAGGACGAGAAGAGGACGTCAGCTAAACAAGGCGTGTTCACTTATTGCGTAATTGTGAAAAAGCACTCTGAGATGAGGGCGGGATTAGGTTGGAGATTTGTGCTCCTCCGTATAGATTATGATACAAAGTTGACATGAGCTATGAACTACTACTATGTAGTAACCACGAAAATGTTTTCTTGCATGGGATTGGGCTAATGTGATGAATTTGTTGACAAGTAGCCAGTGGCTTCACCGCTATGTATAATTTCCGGCTCAATAACTACTTAAGATACTTAAGAATCTGCTGGTAAAACATGAACTCCCCTTATTCCTAAGAAACGATTGAGGAAACATTAAGTAAGAGGAAGATCGAGTCTCCAATTCACATCCACTCCATGCCGTTCATGATCTTGCCAAGAGACGCTGTGTGTCCAAGTGCAAGAAGCATCTTGCATCTCCTGGACCAGTGCTTCTTTGATTAGGCAGCATCTGACTCCTAGAGCTCTGCCGCATTTACCTCCTTCCTTCGCTGCAGAGTCCCTGCAGTCCCTGCCTCCTTTGCTGCTTTACCCTCTGCCTTTACCCCATCATTAGGAGCTACTGGTGTTCCTTTGTTATATTGGTGTCGGCCTTCTGCCCCTGCCAGGGCCACGGGCTGCACCCTCACTCGCCACCTTTTCAGAAGGTATGTTCTCTTCCACAATACCCAACTTTGAATCACACCTCTCAGGATCTTGCGTCAGCAATAAGACCTGTCTAACCACTCCATCCGGAATTGGTGTCCCCCCCACCCCCGACCACGCAGATACATGTTTCTCGAGTACAAACGCCACAGAGTGATTTCCGAATCTCATTCCCAAGACAGCCCACTCCGAGTCCGTGTTTTTGTTCAATGCCTCAATAGTCTGCATCAAAATCCTTATAACAACCTCAGAGAGTCTCGTGCTATCAAAATATTCCAAACACCCAGGCTCCTTCGTAGAAATCGTGGTTGGAATAGACCAAAGTGGAAGGCCATAAACATCTCCCCAGACGAAAAGGAGTCTGTTATTGTTCTGATCAATAGGGTCGTGGTCGTTTGAACGAAATTCCAAAGAATAGTATCGAGTAGATGGTTTTAGGTGGAAGTGGAGGTATATTTTGAGGATACGCTCCTCATCATTTGGAAATGAGGGGCCGCCTTCATCCGATTCTTCCTCTCCCGCGTCATATTGATATTCATAAACCGTCATATTACTTTCTTCTTCGCAATACTCAGGATGAAAATCCACCTCATCATGGGCCGACATCTTGAGAATCTGGGTAGGTTAGCGTTGTCACCGTTAGTAAAGCTTCAAGATGGCAGGAAATTGGAAACATGAGCTTGAATAGACACAGAGGTCACAAACTGGTTTAAATTTGTGTATTTGAAGTAGAGGTCTCACGAGAAGGTGAGGGGTATCGAGAGCCTGCAAGGGTGGAAATTATTGCGTATCCATAGACGTGACCTCAGAGATACATCATCTATTTAGGGGTTTCAAATAGAGTTAACTTTACCTCCATTTCTCAACTTATGGTGTCGATTTAGTCTCGATCGAGACTAGTGTTTATTTTTTACTCCAACCAGACTAATTTACACTCGAGCTACTTTTACAAGAAGGCTCAAGATATAGAAATATAATTAAGCTTCTTCATGTGAATGGTGACTCATGACAACATGATGGGATTGGCCAATCATGATTTAGCCACGCACCCAGCAAGTCATGATCATGCTCTTATAGCATGAGGGTTTGGATCAAGGCTCGGGAATTGAGGATTGTGAAGAATGATTCTCGGATAAGATGAGTGAGCTGACTTTGACTACTGTATGGCAATCACACCAGTATATCACATTAACTTGCCAACTAATTAATTACCCATCAATTTTCTTCCTACAGTGAGATATACCGTTGGATGTAATCTGGTTGGCACCAGACTACGTTGGATGTAGTCCTCCACTCTCCATATTACAATGTCATCTGGTGGTCCGGGTACATTCTAACCAGACTTGGCCGGAGCACAGGAAATAACTACACTATCAACGGCAACCAGACTATGAAAACTCATGAATGGAACTTGAGAGCAATTGATCCCGGGACTAGTAAGTACAAGATATATCTTAGTGGGAATGCTGAGCTACTGTAAGATGATTACTTATCACTAAGCTTACCTAATTCAGAAGTGACTACCCATTTAGGAAATTCCATTCCAGGCTCTTCTGCCTAGGCAAAATCGTTCTTGTATCAAATAAGATCCTTAAGTTATATGGTATCTCAGACATTCCTAGATCACGGGTCAGTATGAGGCTTCAAATTACAAAACCGCAACAGCTTAGTATATAGTATCACTGGGTATGTAGAAAGTGACATCCCTCTATCCCTGACATGCTCATTGACGTCGTTTACCTGCTGAACTACATCAATTGAGGCCGATTAACAAGTGAAAATACGAGGCTAGTTATGTCAACGTATGGCACACAAACAAGAAGAGGTACTAGACATCACTTCACAGAAGAGGCTAAAAGGTGTGAAGGAAAAAAGCCAAAGTGTATGTTGTTTAGAGCTGTTTCATTACGAGTGATCAAAGCTAGGTCATATTGGTTATTGCAACAAGCTTGAGGGTTCGATACCTCAACTCGAAATTCATTGGGGTACTTGCTGAAAGGTTGGGTATTCTTATCTCTGCCATCGAAGATTTGTCAATAAGCGTACAAAAGCAATTTCGCTGTAACAGTTTTAGGTATCTAGATTCACTTTCTCACCATGCAATCCCAGCTTTGAATACCCCTAACATAAATATATCTGGGTCCAGCTCTTGCCACAAGGCTACTACTGCAGCATATACATACATATGTGCCCCATGCATATCTCGGATGATGCATACACATCTCCCAAGCTTGAGGGGGTGTGTGTGTGGTGTGCAGTCGCTTGTACAACGCTATGCTGTACAATCATGTGCGGGGTCACATTGGTCTTAAAAGATAGAACCCCCACATACCAATCAATATTCGTGATATTTCTAACACTGACGGGACTGGACGAGACTAAACATAAGCAAGTATTCGACAACAATGGATTCCTCCGCTCGGCAGTGGACGCCAAATCTCAGTAGCGATTTCGACGCTACCGATGATGGCGTTTCGACGCCTACGACTTCCCGCCCAGTGTCGCCTCTGCCTTGGAGTGTATATGATGACAATTACATATCCGGTGCATCAGACGAGGGCAGTGATGATGAAGGTACTCTGCTTTATAGAAATGAACCTCCGAGTGAAAGTGAAGAAGTACCTCCGACTCCGACACCTTCTTCGACCAGAATTTCCTATCCCACAGTTGACAGCATTTATGCCGGTGGAGACGTTATCCTCGAGGTTGCGTTTATTCAATCCTGCAAGCAATCTAGACAACTTCTTGAGGATGGCCGATCAGTATCATGGGCCGACATACAACGTTTCGCAGTTACACCTGGCTACCGTGCCAGAGTATCATCCGTTGTGCTATCTGTTGCTAGTGATATCCTACGCGAAACCTTCCAGTTACTCTCTACACAGATGCCTGGGAAATGGTTCCGGCCCTTGAACCATACGCAGCGAACTCGCGGCATATACTGGTACCGTGTCGATTCCAATGCTGTTGTCCAGGAGATTAATCTTGTCTGTGTTTCTGACTTCCATCAATTCCTTTGGCCTGAGTGGAAATCACTTTTGCCGGAGTCTTTCAAATCCTTGATGTGTATACTTCACCACAAAAGCCCCGCGCATTTGGATAGTCTACTGGCAGTAGACCTAGAAGAAGGCACGGAGCGTGGATTGGTATACCTTTCAATTCTCTCCGAGCTCGCATGGGTTTTCGGATGTGAAGGCGCAATCGAATCAACTATCCAACTCGCTCGAATCAGCTTACAAGCCCGGGTATCAGAATACCATGATGACGCCAGGAATATTAATACGCCTCTGTCTCCAGAGTTACCAGAACTAAGAAAAAATAAATATGGCTTCTATCCTGGGGATTTACACTACCTTCCTGGTTTCAGCCTTTCCCCCCATATAAAACTTGCTTTTGTTTGGAACGACAGAATCGCATTTCAGAAGGCAGCTCAGTTATACATATTGGGCACTGGTGGTGTACCACGAGTCTATGAGTATGATAATATGGGGATTCTACCACTTATGCTAAGTACGTGAGTGTGCTGTTTCAGCTATGGATAAATGTGAGGGATGGTCTCAGGGTACCTTTCATAATGCTAACGGCCTGTTTCTCTAGATGCTCTACAGGAACGGCGAGACTCAATAATTGACATGTGTTTCAACGTTCTCAACCAGATTTACATTACATTGAGCAAGTGGAAATCTTTTAGATCTCCGGAACAAGAACGATCTTGCTGCTTGTATCTAGGCAAGTTCATACGGGCGCTGGGAAATTGTATATGGGGGAGCTTCTTCGAAGAGCCTCTCACCTTCCCTCTCAGCCGCAACTTCCCCCAACACCTATACTGGAGCTCCCCTTCCACGCTTGAGCGTTCCCTTAGGGGGTTAGCCCTGGAAATGGAACAAATGGAAAGCTCTATTGGATTTTCTGAGCAGTGGGTGCGGATCCAGCTTAACGTATCTACAAGTCAAGCATCAGCAAGCTTGGAATTTGTGCACGGAGGTCCAACACAGGGATGCGAGACGCTACCTTATGCACTAACAACAAAGTTGGATAGTATATTTGAAAGAGGGGGATTGGATTTGGTCAAGTTCCGTTGTTAGTGATTACTGTATCTTTAGTAAGACTGGAATGCTGGCGCTGGATCTGACTCTGGATCTGACTCTTGATCTGATGCATAAAGTATGCGTAACCAGACTTCATGAGTTCAGAGTAGGATTCAATCACACAAGCAGTTGCTCGTGGTCAACCATATAGCCTCACCTGTAGTCGATGTCAGGAGAGCGTTGAACCTATTTCGAATCACCTTTCATTAGGTTGAATGACGTTGATTCCTGTGATATATCCGGTGGAGCAAACAGTTTTTCAGACTAGACAACATTAGTCAGGGAACTGATTATACTACATGTATATCAGTGTCCGGTCATTTTCAGCTTTACAGGAAGACCAGTACTTTTGGAACAATCGTAAAAATTCACCAACACCCTCGATTGTTTAATGCTTCTAGTACCAGGTTAGCATTATCCAGAATACTCACTTCACCCAAATATTTCCTCTTATTCTCCCCTCAAGGAATGTCACGAGCTATCTGCTGCAAGTTTTTTGCGGGGAAATGGGTACATGTCGTGGCCAGACAAATTTGTATGAGGGTTTGCAATGCAAATCTGGTTTGGTCAGTTTATTTTTTTCTTTGGATATTAAGGGAATAGGTACTGTATGTTTGGGAGAATTCTACATGTAGAGCTTCCTGCTTGCTTCCATTGGTCTTTCATAATTTTTTTTTTCAAAAGTGGAAGTTTTGGTGTAAAACTGACGACTAGTGGCCCAGAAGTATTCCTAGGCGTCCAAACACGAGCCCTAGTCTTGGTTGGGCAGGTGACCACTGCTTGATAAATGAGGTTCCATATATGTACAGTACCCACCAATTGATACTGGGAGTACTATTTTCAACCAACTACTAAACAGTGCTTAATGAAAGTACATAGGTATTGTACTTTACATATATCCTCGTGCGATGTTATGCTGTAAAACTCCAGACGATCTGCCAAGCATAAGGAAAAATCAACCCATCCACTCGCTCGCTGCTACTACGTACTGTAGTTGCAATTCGATTCGTAATATCTCTCACTGGGTGCACAAGACAAAACATTATAGACGGAACAAGAACTAAACTAAGTATTTTGACAGCAATGGCTTCCTCCCGGATGCCAAAACTCACTGGTGGGTTGTCAGCTCTAATCTCGACATTCGATTTCGACACTGCTGATGATGGGGCGCTTCGACAGTTGACAATGTTTATGCGGGTGGAGACGTTATTCTCGAGGTTGCATTTATTCAATCCCGCGAGGAAACTAGACGACTACTTGAGGACGGCGGATCGATATCATGGGTCGATCTACAGCGTTTTGCAGTTACACCTGGCTATCGTGGCAGAGTATCATCCGTTGTACTATCTGCTGCTAGTGATATCCTTCACGAAACCTTCTAGTTACTCTCTACACAGATGCCTGGGAAATGGTTTCGGCCCTTGAACCATACGAAGCGAACTCGCGGCGTATACTGGTACCTTGTCGATTCCAATACTGCCGGTCCCATGGAGATTAATATTGCCTGTGTCTCTGACTACCCGAGTTTTTTGCGCTATTATTCGGAGCCAACTCTATCGGAGATCTTCAAAGCCTTGATTTCTCTACTTCATGACAAGACACCTGTGTTCTTGGATAATCTACCGGCAAAAGATATAGCAATAGGAAACCTGTTAGGATACATCTCCCAGTTCGCTTGGATTTTTGGGTGTGAGGATGCGGTGGCATTAGTCTGGTTACGGTGGCATCAGCGATTCAACTCGCTCGAATGGGTTTAGCAGCCAGAGTTTTAAATAGTCCTGACATGTCAGAATTACTTGATTGCCCCAGTTACTCTAGTCATAACTTTTTTGATGTGCTACTCCTTTTGTCTGGAACGACAAAATCGATTTTCAAAGGGCCACTCGGTTGTACATCTTAAGCCTTGAGCGTCATAAAGAGTTTTATGACCAACACGAGGATGATATGGGGATTTCCCACTTATCCAAGGTATGTAGGTCTTGGGGTGTGCCGATTCCACTCCAATTCTAGTGACGGAATTGTTATCATAACGCTGAAGGCCATCTCTAGATGCTCTCCATAACGAGCGAAATTCCATTGTTGAAAATCGTTTCGACATTCTTAACGTATTTTACTTTACGTTAGCGACGTGGGGTTTTTTTTTTGTCTTCGGAACACGAACGGTCTTGCTGCATGTACCTGGGCAAGTTTATGCGGGCGCTCGGCCTTTGTATTTGGCGTAATAACTCGCGGCCCCTTACCTACCATCTTGATTGGTCACATTATAGGAAGTCCCCGTTCTGTCTTGCCTTTTCCCTCAACCAGTTCATCAGAAATTGGAGGAAATGGAATGTTCTATTCCACTCCATGCGCGGGTGCGGATTTGGCCCGACGCATATCAAATTTCCGACACTCCAAGCAACACCAACAATTACCCTAACGTTTGGAGATTCAGCTATAAAAAGGGAGTGGAAGACTGTACCCTATGCCCTAAGGGAACGGGTGAAAAGCGTATTTGGAAGCGGGGGGTTGGATCTGGATAAGTTTCATTTGCTATTACTTATACTCTGGTTGGCACCTGTTACTGAATCGTTAGATACCCCTAGCCTACGAGGCTGGAGCATGCCTCACGCCTGGAAAAGCTCTCTAGTGTACGTTACAATGCAAGTTAGGTGAAATACATAACAGTCTGGAAACGAGAAAAAATGTTCTCGCAGTTTGTGTTGTGTTGTGTTGGGTTGGGTTGTGGCATAACCAGGACACCTATTCTTTAAACGTAGAACCTAAGCACCAAGCCAGTTAAGTATTAAGGAGATACTGTACAGTCCATTTTATTTTGTCCCAAACACCCCAAGGTTAATGACCCCTACCGGGTATCCATGGGTTCTGTACCTACCCCAAATAATGTAACCTAGTATCAAACTGCGACAACCCCCCCCCCCAACCCCAACCTCTGTGGCAATTGGCTAGATGATATGAACACACACAAAGAAAGTGGTCTCCGTGATCTGTTCTCATTTTCCCTACTTACGAACGAATCGTTTGTTCTATCTGATATGCTTCTCGTGATTTATATAAATCCCCGAACTAAGGAAACTGAAATTGAAATTTCTTCGGTTTACCGGTATGTATGGAGGGTAAATATTGTTTGGTGCAGCAGGCAAAGTAGAGTATAGTGGGGGGTTTCTGAAGGGATTTTGAAACGGGGTAATAATATTTTACTTAGAAGTAATACCCCCCCAGCCATGGCTTGCTGGTGAGATTTGGGAGAAGAAGACCCGTTGGTTGCAGCTGTAGTCAAAATAAATAAATAAATAAATAAAATAAAAAAAAAAAAGATACCAACTCACTATTTTATTTATTTTATTTTATATACTTCATTACTCCTATGCGGTCCCATTAGGGGAATACCAACCCACCATCTTGGCGACAGACCAAACCATATAATGGAAGCTCAAAAAATCAAATTTCAAACATGAGTGAAAAGGTAAGTAGCAGTATCCACTACAATACTGTCAGTGAGCAAATTGGTAGCTCCCTAGATCCAGATGTACTGTATATGATACACAGACGCTCTGCAGAATCTGATCGATACTCCACATCCCCATACATACATCAATCGTTTCCCAAAGTAAATCTTGCCCCACCAATTCGAAAGAAACAGGGTACCTTAGACAGATAAAAAAAAAAAACGGCTTAGAGAAAGGAAAGAAACCTATCCCAACCCAACTTCCATACATGTGGCGCAGCAAAGTATCCATTGGCATTGTGACCAGTGTAGGAGAAATCTCATTCTGTTACATAGATTCAGCAATTCGCTTGGGATAGGGCTCAGTGTCGTATCCTCCTCGATAAATCACAGCCGAGATGGTGCTGATACACTGGTGAATGTGATGCTTCTGAGATCTTGTTGAGGTTGACTACCCTCCTTTGACCTCCTCATGGTTCCCCTGACGGGACCGCATAGGAGAAATGAGTATTTTTTTTAAAAAAAAAGTAAAAAAGGCCAACCAGACTAGTTGACTACCGGCTGGTACCTGTGCGAAGCAGGCTAGCCCGACATAGTCTGGTTGCCCGGACAACACGTGGATGAATATATCTACTACATACTTTCAAGTAAAGTAGAGTCTTCCCCTGTGTGGGGATTCTGCATAAGAGGATTGCGTTTGTAAATTGTAACTACAGCTAGAAAATTGTGTCTACAGTAGATCAGCTGCCTACACCAAGAGTATCCGCTAATATTGTGTGAATTACACTCCCCGAAGGAAGCATTGCCCATTCGATTGCTTTATGTAGTGAAGGTCTCCTCTCAATGAACAAGCGTGCAGAAATTGTGTCACCAGTCAATTCAATTGTAAGAAAACGCTGCAATCTTGAATTAGTAGTCATTTAAAGACTAGTTTGAACACGAGTACTGAATGTTTTTTTTTTAAAAAGGGGCCCAAATAGAATAGTGTGCGAAGCCGCTTAGCACAGTCTGAAAAGTCAACAAAGAGGAGGCAGAGAGGTCATTCGCAAAAAAACTATATTCATAACCTCTTATAAGCAGCCCAACAGTCCCCATCTCTTCCGCTGGGTGCCCTTGTGCTAATTCCATATTACAAAATGACGCAAGCCAGTCCCACAACCACGCCTTCTTTGCCCGGGACAGCTAAATCCCACCACTTTTGTTTTTCCTCTTCCTTCTTCTTTCTCTGGCATGTTCCACAGTTTGGACAATCACATGGTTTGTTCTTTACTTCAACTTCTTCCTTCTGTTTCCCGTCCTCTTCCTCCACCTTATTCCTCTTTTCTTCACAGCGTGGATGGGTACATGGGTGTTTTTTGCATGAGTGACTCCAGCGGACACGACATCTACAGTGTCTATGAGAGTGGGTGTCTCGGTAGGGCGGTGCAGAAGGCAGAACGTAGTTGGATTGGTGTGCAATGGGAACTGCAATGGGGTATGGATAGGCGATGTTGCCCCCTATTCCGTACTGAAGGGCAACCTGTGTGGCGGGAAGAAGAGGTGCGGCATAGGGCGGTTGCAATGTCATTTGGGTTGACATACCATTGCAATACCACCGTTTTGCGTGGCAATCCGGACAGTTGCAGCTGGTGTGATGCCGGGAACATCGCTCCATAGTGCAGGTACACTTGGGCTTTGGAGAACTTACAGGAGAAGTCTCGGGAGTTGCAGGAGGGGTTCGACGGACGAAAGTGGTGAACATGTGGTTTGCTTGTTTTCGTACCCCGAATAATGTAGCCCTATGGGCGAGGACAGGAATCTGAAGGGTCGTTTGTAGAAGTAGGAACTGAAGTGCTTCAATGAATGTTTTATCTCGGCAGAGTACCTATAACCTCTAGCTTTGGTCCTCAACAGGCTAAGGTAGCCCCTGTTGATATACGTGCTCGTCAGCTCCCTTATAATATACCCGGTAGATGGACGAGGATCGGAAAGGCTAGGTATAGGGACAACCTGTGCAAGTATCGGCCTCGTGGAATGGATCCTCTAGTCTATGCTAACTATTCCCCTGATCTGTTGTATCGAGGGTGGTGTCAGCCTGTGTGTGCCAGATCAATAGCCTGCTGTTCTGCACTTAGTCTGGTTGGGCTGCACAGGAGCTGTTTACGTACTTAAGTACCAAGTAGGAAGTACGAACTAGATTAAGTAGTAGAGGCGGGTTCCCACTTGTGCCAACCAGACTAGGGTTCCCATAGTCTCGGCGCCTAATCTCGGCCCAGTAACGTGCCACTAGACTGGCACGAGTATTCCGTGGACTAAATGGATATGGTCGGCAGGGACGATAGCAGGCGAAGATCAACTTTCAACCCAGCCAGACTACTACATAAGTATGTTTAGTCTGGCGACAAGATCCTAGTCTGGTTGGCACAGCTCCATCCGTACTCTTGGACCTTTGGTTGGCATGGCACAGCAACTACGAGGGTGCTGTGCCAACCAGACTATGTCTCTCCGTTCCTGGCACAAGTCTAGTTCTAAAGCATCCCTAGACACCTATCAGCCTGTAGTCTGGTTGGCACAACACCTTCCAAAGAAGGCCCAGACTGCTATACTTAAGGCTGTTAGCCAGACCCCCTCTGTCTCCTTGTCCTCTAGTCGTGGTTCTGTCTCCTCAATTCTCAATTCTCAACAGCCAAGTGTATAGATTGCTCCCCTATCCACACCCATGGGTCTGGTCGTTTGCTATAAAGTGTGTTATGAAAGTATTTCCCGTGGTAGGACGAATCGATGCCGATGCCGATGCTAATGCTGAGACGCAATACTGGAGAATAGGTAGGTATACGCTATCTGTAGCCCACTACTTATGTCTTCCTTGTCCTATCTTACCACATCCTCTTCACAACCACACACCTCCTTTCATGCCAATCAGACTTCTAGGCTCCTATCATCACCTCCCGTTCACTCACCTCACCATCCCCATGCATGTCAGACTGTAGTAATTCCTTAGTCTGCTTGGTAATTCCTGTGAGCATCTAAGTCTACGCAAAGGGTAGCTCAGATCATTGTAACCTGTGAAGAGAAACGGCGCTGACGTGGTACTTTTAGCAAACACTCGAGAGGCCGCCAAGAGGGTGCACAATGAAGAAGTCAATCAGAGAACGCCACTCGCTCCCGTCTATCAGGGAGATACCACGCTCTGGACCTGCCAAGGCCAACGACATCCGCTTCGCCACTTTGCGAGGGCGAAATCAACCACCAGCCCCACTGAAGACTGTCCCGGAATTGCAAGCAAAGGAAGTTGATCCAAATACCCGTGGTGATCCTGTCAAAAATCCCACAGTCAGCGCACAACCTGGCAATCTGGTGACGAACATCTGTGGCCGAAGCTTGCTTGCACCACCTAGTTTGAGTTCCATAAGTGGCAATAGTTCTCACCTTGCTGCAAGTGGAGCGGAAACGGCCAAAGAATCCCATCCACCAAACATCAGTAGCATATTTGGAAAAGATTACCCTGAAAATACCATCGGTGGCATCAGATCTGGATATGACAGTATAAAGCAAAATTCACCCCAGACAACCCATGAGGTAGCGTTGCAGAGCTACAGAGTCGCGAGGCAAAATGGAGCTGCATATATTTGGGAACGGGCTGCTGCTAGTTGCACTGGGGCCCAGAATCCTCCCATTGATGGCTACGGTCGAAATGCTAGTCGCTCCAGCACTGTCGATCCGAGGCCTATCTCCCAAAAGACCTTCCACAACACTGAAAACACCGGCGACACACTAAACCCATCTCCTGGCAGTTCTCAGACGAACCATCTTTATCACACAGACCATAGTATACCCAACAGCACAATTGGACTAGGAACTCTCTACCCAGAAGCCCTATGTGGGCCAACTCCCTATCCTGAGCCAACTCCCTATCCTGGGCCATCTCGTCCAAATACTGCTCTCTCACAAAACCGTCGTGGCATATCCCCATCACGCCCATCCACGCCTTCGACTTTCAGGATCAAATCACTCGTTAAGAAGGCTTCACAGCTTCTCGGGATGTCTAATGCCAGCCGTTCGACAATTTCAATCAATGCCCGTGCCGCTAGTGTGACTCCTGAGATAAGGCAGCCGAAGCAGCACCAGATAAACAAGAGGGGCAAGACCAGGGAAAGTAAGGATAATGTCAAGACTGTAACGGTCCAGACCCAGGCTCAAATGTTCCTAGAGATTGCCCGCAAGGCAGAAAGGAAAGGCAAGACCGTCTACTTTGCCTCCACCACTGGAAGCACTTTCGTACTCACCAATGACTCCTGTGCCGGAGCTTACACTGCTATTAGCCTTTCCACTGCCAACTTGGCAGGTCAAATGGCACCGTCCTTGATGGGGGCCGGAGAACTACTGGTAGATGGTAAAAACGGAAGGAAAGGTTTATTGTTTCTGCTATCGCCCCAGCAGATTATGGGATTGCTTCCTTTTGAAAAGGTCGATGTGGAGAAGGAGGGTAAATCCGAAATGCATGGATTTGGAGCAAAGGCGAAGCTTGGGCATCAATTTTATGAGCATGAATGGCAAGACGGCGAGGATCGTAGATTTACACTCGCGCTTCATTTAGCCAAGGTCAAAGTCAGAGGCCCTGGTCATTTGCTTGGAGAGATCTCGGCAGTATTCTGGGCTTGAGGATCTCCACCAAAATTCAAATTACAGTTACTGGGGGAAAGTTAGGTTTGCCTAGATTTATCACTTGTTGGCTATTTTTGCTATTTTGAAGGACCGGTGTAGAAATGTCTCTAAGCTGGCTTTGGAGGGTTTGATTCTGTGTAGGCATCTTGCATCGTTTCTTTTAAGAATGGCTTCTCCCTCTACACAGTGGCTCGATTATTCTAAATGAATGCTTTTCACCCTCGATCTGTTGGCTTCTACAAACCTCTTTGCCCGCGCCATTGCCCTCTCCAGGACTGCTTGTAGTATCTTTTGCCCGAGGGTGCAATGTTAAAGGATTCAATAGCTCGGAAGCATCGAGCGTCATATGCCACCGAGATAGGATAGTTTCAATACGAGTAATGATTTACCTAAAAAAGGTAGATTTGGCACATGATTAGAGTAGTCTGGTGGTGCTTCGGTGCATAGTCACTCATTTTAATACTTACCCTGACCTTGAGCCTCGGACCATCCAGAAACCCCATTGCAGAATAAATTTTAATCCATGCCACCTACTGTACCTTGTACAGTCTCAATTCACATAGTCCATGTTTTGGTACAAGACTACCAGTACCATGTATAATCTGCAAGGAGAGATACCTGTACGAGAGTGATGTAATCACTCTAACTACTAGCCATTTCGTATTTTTTCCGTAAGTGTTACATAAGCTACATGCAATTACTCCGACAAAGGAAATACTTAACTTTAGTAGCGCACCCCCTGGGCACAAGATAGCTTAGTCTCGATCGCTTGGTTAATCGACTTCTAAATGTGGTAATCGCAACGCCAAGACCCGCCCTAATGCGGTAGTACACAACGTCATAATCAAATATATATACCCCCTCTAGCTCTAACATGCCAACTACATCTTCTAACACCAGCATAACCACGCCAGAATCTATAACAGGCACTGGATCTCATTTATTAGTCCTTGATATCTAAAAATTCCTCTCAATATCACATTCACGATCTCAACATGCCTCTAGACAACCTCCGCCTCTTCTCCACCCTCACGGCAGTAATCCTGCTCATAGCAGTCTTTGAACTAGGAACCTTGATTGCAGGGTCACCAGTACCATTACAGATGCGATCGTTGAAACATGCCACCGAGTTGCATTCTATAACGGAGAAAGGAGTGCAGTATGCACCACCGGAAACGGTTGGGCCTTTGGGGGGAATGGAGCCGGTGGGGCAAGAGTTCGGGAATCGGAGTGAGAGTGAGGATGGAATAGAGAAAGGGAGTGATAGTGGGTGTGGGGTATGGAAAGAGAAGGGTATGTTGGGGGAGTGGGGAGGTAGATGTTATATTAGAGGGAGGAGGAGAGGGGTGGTACTGGGGAGAGGTGGGATTGAATAGGGTGGTGCAACAGATTGTTGGAGTATGGTTGGACAGAAGAAAGGTGACAGCGGAGAAAGACCGATGATCTCTGGGAAAGGATGGCAGTGGACTAGTGTAAATACGGAGTACCTCACCAAGATTCATCCAAGAGCCAGAGGTACATTTGTTCACACTTTGTAGGGAGAGAAAGCAGAGTCCATTTCTTTTGGGGATACTTTCAAAAGTTCTTTCTAGAAGATTTCTTTAGTAATCATTCTTTAGAGCCGGATGCGCCTTGATCTTTGCGCTGATGCTTTTATGTATGAGTTGGAAACACTTCATTTATGTACAAAAGACCAACCTTACAGTTGCTTAAGTCAATATCAAGAACGAACCAAAATTTATCATGTATCCATTAGAGTGCCCACCACACTAGGTACTATATCAAAGTCCCTCACGAACCAAAGTAGAAACTAAAAAAAAAAAAAGATTTAGCCCACCACAACCTCAGCCGGTTCAATTCATCTTTACAGCTTTTGATACTTCATCTCCACATAGGAATCCTTATTGAATATTATACCTCACGTGACTCACCTCTGGCAACTTTTGTCAGCTATTATATAAGTAGCTTCTGGTATCTACAAAAGGTTCGAATAACTATTTTCAATCTAGCCCTTGCTATCCTTCCCGACTGAAGGACGTTCATTTCGTTCCTCACCCCATCTTCTACAAACTGTCTCATGAGGCACACGGGTTTCTTCGCAATCGATTTCTCAGATCAGGTGAAATCCGATTGTTGGAGACGAACAGTTAATCTTGAGGTTCACTGCGAAGTTCGTCATTTTCTCCTTTTTTACATGAAAAATCTCCCTAACAGCATCATGCTCTTGTTTAGATTCAGGTTCGCACCAAACTCTGGCTCGTAACGATATCGAGTCCATCAGTTTCTCCTAGGCCTGAGAAAACTGTGTGTTTGATCTCTGCAAGGCTGCAAGAGCTCTCCGGCACAAAGAGTCATTTCTCAGAAGCGTTGACTAATTTTAAGGCAATGAAGACCTATTCAACCCTCTCTACCAAGAGTTCATTGGCTTGACCAGATATTGTGAAAGTTCTCTTGTCTGACACACTCCTCTGCTCCCATTCATCAACAACCCCACGATGTGCTATCTGGATTTCCAATACCACAATTGTTGGCACAAGAAGCACTGGTGTTCCTCACTTAAACGAGGCAGAACCTACGATCCATTCATCTCACCATGTAAGAAACTTTTACAACATCCTAAGTATCCAAAAATGCCACCAGGCGAGATGTATGGTGTACATTGAAGAAAAGAGAGGTTTGGGAAATTAGCATCACTCCTTGTCCAAGCTACCAGAGGAAGCAGCAGGCGCCAAACCATCAAGTGCCAGATTCAGTTCCATCGGTGCAGAACACAAACTTCCTTAGAAAACACAAGCAGAACAATGGTAGAAGTGAGGGTCGAAATGAAGGTGAAGATAAGGGTGAAAGTGAAAGTGAGCGTGAGCGTGAGCGTGAGTGAAGAAATGAGGGTGATGGTGGCGATGGGAAGAATTAGGCACCCGAGGTTGGCGACGGTAGATGGACCAAGGGTTGTTCTTGTTCTTCCAATTTGTTTTTCCATTCCAATATCGTCGCTGAGGAAGTGGGAGTGGCTTGCCGTCGATATATTTACATAAGTCACACTATTTGAGTTGATTTATAATATCCCAAGATCCCCTTCACTAGTGTATATGCTGTCCTCTAAGGACTGGTATATTTAGTAAAGTTCCGTCGCTCTTCTACTAATATGTGGGAGGGGGAGGGCTCAACGCTTAGGGGGGAACGATAAAAGTCCTTGTTTTACCTTCTTACTTTTCTTTTCTTTCTTCTGGCCCCCAGCTTGCATTCTCTCTGCTTTTTCTATTCCACACTGGAAGAACTTCACTTGCATCTGATGATAATAGTTATGGCGGAGTGGGTTGGGGGCCTAATCTGTTTTACTAGCACATCAGGTAAATGAGAATATATGATATTCACTTCCAACCATTTTACCCGGCTTTCATGCCTCTCGTTTTATACTCTGTACGAATTACCTCAAGAGTTCCTCCCTACTGGGCGAATCTATCTCTTCAGCATATATCGTATCAGTCTTGAGCCTCCAGGCCACCCTTTATCTAGATTTCCAACGAAAAAACTCGTAAAGCTGATTCAACCCCTTTTGAGCTTTCCCCTCAGTCATTACTATTTAACTTCGTCCTAAGGAGATTTTCTCACAGCGGTTCGGAAACGTTAGCAACAGAAAGTCTAGGATACTTCTGCAAAAAAAAAAATACCCGAAGCCGCCAATTCTTTCTTGGCTGTCCTTTCCTTGCTCAACAATAAAGCCTTTCCGGTCATGAGGAGCAGATTCGAATCAGTATCTTTTGTCATCTGAAGGTATATATTGGGTTTTTTCACCACCAAATTGAATCCATCGTACATCTCGCTGATTATGACACATCAATAGCATTTCTTCCAAAAACTCAGGCATTCAATCAAAAGACAAGCTACCAATCCCCCAAACCTCCAGACGACCTTGCTACCAAGTTTTCGGAGCAATAGCAGATAGCATTGCCGGTATGTCTCTACCCTCAAAGCTGCTTCACAATCTGACAGATATCAAGCTCTTATATCACAGGGCACAACTAGCAGTACTCTACACTCCATAACTCATTACTCTCTCAGATCCATCAAAATGTGTTACAGAGACTATGTTTACAATCAGTGTAAGCATAAAATTAAATGGTACTCGGGTTAGAAGCACGGGAAAACCTTCGCACCGAATATCGTGGCATGTCAAATCTGGCTCAGTCAACCAGGTTGGGAAAATAAGAGGTATGGTGAGTCATGTGGAGGAATCGAGGACCGCCTAATTTCGTTGGCATTGACGCCATGGCCATGTTCGAGATGTGCGATGGGAGGCTCGGATCGGCCGAGTAGGTGGAAGTTTTGGAAGATGTTTCCGTGGTGGAAATAATTGGGGAGGGGTGCTAGGGATGAGTGGAGCTGTTGAGGCATATTTTGTGATAGAATCTGTTTTTGTTGGCCTTGATGTCGTTTTACGAAAGTGGGAGGATGTATTAGGGATGTTTTATTGTTTTCGTTGGGGTGGGAAATCCTGGAATAACAGTGAAGGGGACTGTCTCGTGTATATTTGAAGTCTTCTCCCTCCCTGGATCTTATCATTTTGATTGGGGACACAGGACACAATGTGATATTGTGTCCTGGGAGTACCAGAAGAACTGTACAAAGGACAGCTGCATATCATCTCTGTTATGAGATCACACAATTGTAGTAGTAGGTACTATACCCTCAATATTAAGTACAACCTTGCGAATCACATTGCAGCCGCTTGCAGAGGCATCTTCCTATAATCATCTCACAGTCGCCGTCAAAGTGTAGGAGGGTCCGAGAATCTAAATATTTGAAGTACAGCCATAAAATTATAAACTCCTCGAATTAGACGAGATAAACAACCCTTACATTTAATCCTTAAGGCGAAGACTAGCCTCATCGCATCCCAATACAAATTCCAGATATCATCGACCAAACAGTGCTTCAATAACCAGTGCGTCGATACCCTAACCCTTATGTAGGGCGGACAGCCTGCCTCGGTCTCCCAAAAATATCGCGCCTCCAGCACTGATCTTGTCCCAGCGTCGCTAACTAGGCATGGCTATAGGTATATAGCTGGGTTGGCTGCGAATTATCCCCTTTAGGCTTAGAGTAGCCTTGGGATGGATATCACTCTCTTGATGGCTGTAGGTATCACATTCCAGTCGAGTTGACGTTGAAGATAAGTCATGGTCGTGCACTAATTGGGAACTTTGGAGTAGTCCCCCTCCTACTGCTGCTGTTCCTCCTCCTTCAGGAGCCGATCTGGAGGCAGTCAGGCCTAAGGGTGAGGCTGAGGATGAGCTTGCCGCAGAGATTTGAGACCACGACTGACAAGCAAATGGCGTAGAAGAATTAAGCAGGGAAATTTGATGACAGGATTTTGTGATGGCGCCGTATGGATAGGTAGCTCCTAGGGGGCCACCACGGCGATGACTGACCAGAGGAGTAGTGTCTATCTGGGGAGAATCATCGACGGGTCCAGGATTTGGGGGGAGGTGCCTAGGAGGGAGTGAGAACGGAGTATGTGAAGGGCAGGATTCATCCTTCTTCTTCTCGCTCCCCAGGCCCCGATCGGGAGATTTATGGGTCTTTAGTGGTAGTCTGACCACTGGGCATACAGGCGCGAGACTAACCCGCCTCTGAGCCTCATGATGATGATCATCCATCTCAATTTCATTATCCTTTCCACCATTGACAGCGTGCCATATATACTGGCTGCACCTCCCGCAAATACAAAATAACAAAAAGACCGCGAGAAAAAACCCAAGATCGTCGAAGAAGTTTATTGAGTTGAGGGTACTAGGTGATGTTGGTGCAGGGGTGAGATGTGATGGGGAGAATGTTGCATTTGACGTGATACCGCCGAAAGCTGAATTAAGTGGAAGTACGGGTAGTGCATCGAGCGGGGGGGGATTTCCTAGGGGAGGGGTGGAAGCAGGAGCATATTTGAGGAGGTTTCGGGTGAACCGCCGGGGAAGGGGTGCCATGTCTTTCGAGGGTTGTCGAGATATTATGATAGAGTCGAGGATTAGTAATTTTGATGACCTAGTATCGACCGTCTGTAGTATTAAAGGTTCAACATAAATTCAAGAGGAAGGGAAAAGGGCCATTATATTGGACGGAGGGTTTGAAAAATAAGGTAGTAGCTAACAGCTCCAGCAATAAAGTTGGATATATAAAACTTTGTTTCTACAACACATGCAATCAAAACTCTCTTCTTGGTGGGTTGAAGTTTAATGAATCCTGGTCATGAACCTAAAAAACCACGGAGGGAATGGAATGAGCTAATACCCACGGTATACTGTTTGTAGCCGTACATGTCACTGTGATGAGCATCTACGTAGAGTTTTCTTGCTGTTATTACCCTCAACCGTCAATCTGGGCGCTCATGACGCCAAGCCTCAGCTACTACAATTCCAGAGGTACCGGTACGTACCTACAAAGCCCTCGCAACATTTGTGACAGAATTCAGACGATTTAGATAATCAGAGGGTAGTACTGTAGGTATAGAACCTATAGTTACTTACCCTGAAAAGATATAACTTACCCTAAAAAAAGATACATCAATCATAAATAAAAAAAAACTTTTGAAAAAACCACATATTCCGAAAAAAACATATAAATTATCTTTCATTTAAAAAATAAAATTCTAAAATAAAATATTAATAAAAATAAAATAAAATAAAACCCACGCGCGCTTCTTCTCAAAGTGTCACCAAACCCAAGTATGTTTTCCTAGCTCAAAAGCAAACACTTCAATAATAAGAAAAAAATTCCAAACAAAGAAAAATAAAATAAAAAACCTGAATCAACAAGTCAAAGCCCACGTCCACGCCCCCGGGCTTGGTCCCGCCAACCACAACCGCTTTTGCATCACTAGTCTCTCCTGGAAGCATCCATAATACTGGTTGAAGGGTGTAAAACTTCAGCTACCATTCTTTTGTTCTCTCCTCTAGATGTATTCCACTCCTCGAAGAATGGCCCAATCATATCAAGGTGTATAGAGGTGACGAATCCTTAGTGAGTAGACTTGGTGAGGTGAATTGATAGAGTGTGAGGATGTAGCGCGACAATTGGGTTTTTTTTAAATAGACCTTGTCTCCTCTACAACGGACCCGCCACGGTTGTACTATTACACATTGTCAATAGAGTGTGCTGAACCTGCGAGGTTGGTCTCAATATCATACATAGAATTCGTGTCAATATCACCATACAAACCCCTATTCTACAATCTTTTCAATTATAAACAACCCCCAGTCATTTTATCCAGTCCTCCTTTAGCAATCTCACCATGCAGAGCGAGTTCAGCCCCAGCTCACCCGTTTCCCCTCTCACCCCCTCCCCCTCCGATCGACCGTCTCAACACTTCTTCACCAGTATTCCTACAGCCAACAATTATCCCCTCCCACCAAAATTCCCCCCTCGCACCAGCTCACTCCGTGGAGGAATAAAGCAACCGATTCCCTCCCACCCAATACCTGCACATGCTCAACCAGCACTTCGCTACCCCCCAAAAACCTCCACCTTCACCCCTCCCCGTTCATGGAACACATGCCCACCACATAGTGAATACTCGGTGAGCATCACCTCGACGAAGTCTTCTCCGACGCAATACCCCCCGTCATCCTGCTCCCCATCACCACCACTGCCACCACCACTACCACCACTAGCAACAGCTCCACCTTCACTCCCACTGCGGATAACCACTACCCTCACTACTTCCCTATATGTCCGCCTTGGTCGAAGACAACCCCGCGCTAGAAGAAAGCTGAGTAAACTGATATCCAAAGGTGGGAGCATCACACACCTCCCTCCACGCAATGGAGCTCTTCCCGAGGTCAATAATCCATATAATTACCACCACCAGTTCAATTCATCCCCTGCCCTTGCTCCTCTGCCACATACATGGGGCTCAGAAGGAGAAGAATTAGAAGAAATAACACCAAACCCATACTCCCGCTCATACTTACCCAAAAGTCTCAGTAATTATGCACTTGATCGTGGTATATATAGTCAGGTTGTGGGCGGTGAGGACACATTTATCCTGCGAAGATCAGTAACCCAAGGTTCGTCGAGCGCTGCCAGTCCGGTGTCGTCAATCCCCACCAAGCAGATATATCTTCAACATAATATGGGAAAGAGAAACTTAAAGTTGTTATTAGCACTTTTCCAGGAGCATAATACGATTATCAGGATTGTGCGATGGCTTAGGAGGGCAGACTTATACAGCCTGGTGACAGTCTCTAAGCAGGTGAGGGAAGGAATATTGCTGCCACCGATAAGGCTAGGTTTGGATGGACCTGCTCAAGAAAAAAAAAATCTGCTAGAGAATTTCAACAGAGTAACAAATGGCGACAACACAGATAATGAAAGTGACAGAAGTTACCAAATAAGCCCGCTTGCTCCAATATCGCCACTAGAGGTCAGAGTAGGGTCCATGGTAATTTCACACTCGCCAGGCATTGGGAACGGTTTGGGACCCCACACGGAGCATCAGGAATCGAAAACTACTAGTGATGTGAATTTACTCGATAGACCATGGAATGATTCTGGTGAATTTATTACCACGGCTCAAGCATTCGAAGACGACACACCATCAACACCTGATCTGCCTTTAGAAACCGAGTATGCGGAGAGGCTTGGTCGACTTGTATGGCTGCTTACGCTCGCGGCTCGTTGCAAAACACCGCATAGACAACAACAAGGGAAAGAGAAATTGAAGTTTTGTGTCTGGTGTGGAGAATGTGTTTGTGCTGTGTGTCCAGCCCCTTACACGGCTCCCAATCCTAGCTCTATCAAGCTGACTGCTTTGAAACTTTTGCAGGATTGTGATATTTCACCTTATATTCCCCACTCCCACCGCCTTCGCCGTCTTTGTTTCGATTGTTGGAGATTCAGTGGCAGTGGGAGGTTGAACACCGGAGAACCTCCCACACCGGATGAAGCTGCCAAAGCCAGAAATTTGCTTTGTACCTGTAAGCAGGGGGACGAGTGGGTTTGCCCCGACTGTGAAACGGGGGGTAGGCCCTTGGAGCTAGATGAATTCGAAGACTTGGCCCAATCCACTGATGTTGAACGAGGACAGGCAAATTCCAAGTGTAGTTGTTGGGTTTGTGGAAAGAAATTAGGGGGCGGGGTATCAAAGTGGAACACACCAGCACAAGGAGGCATGGGTTATGCGGGGAGCAGGGGAGAGGATATATGGAGGTTATGTTTGTGGTGTGGAAAGAGGATGATGACGCAAGACGGATAATGTTGCCTTGTACCTTCAACGAAGACCTCAAATAAACTGAATTCCATTCTATTCGAAAAACAAGACCTGTCGTATGTATCAAATACGCTGTTGGCATGAGCCTCCTATGCCAGTGCCATAGACCACGGAGGAGAGCATAATCCCGTCCAACCAAAGGGACCACTTCAATCCATAAAGCTCAGATCTCCAAGGGCTACTTTAGTTCTCATCCAATAGCCAAGCCGCCATCGAATATTTCATGTGTGCGAATATACCACTGCTCCTGATTTGGCATCTCGCGTAGTTTTGCGCCTCACTCTGAGTATCAGTATTTTCCCCACACTGAAAGCAGGCGTTCCAGAGAATTCGAACCCAAGAAGCCTTCCTCGGAAGATCTTCAAGATCACGATGTCATTTCGTGCCAGACCGATTTTTTTTGGGTGGCAGTAAATTGTTTCAGTCCCTTTAGACTCAAAAACTCTAAAGGATTCAACGACGGTTTATAATTTGTCAAGCCCCTGCGACTACTTCCGTCGCCCTTCCTACCAAATAACCTGGTGAATAAGACCTTCTTCCCCAAAGATTTTCCATCGATATCGATACCCACAGATGCAGTGGAATGGGAGACTGAGTAGATTTCTTCCGGTACGGAGAGATGAAAAGTGAACACAGAGTTCATAGGGACAATTCTCGGATCTGGGATTTCGGAGGGATCCCTTCCCTGTTGATAAGTTATGCCAGTTGTGGTCAATTCGCCCTAAGTACTTGGCCACTGCTTTATTGGCTCACTAGCTAAAATTGGCAACAGCGAATTGAACAACCTAACCGATTCGTCGGTTCATCTATCACCACCAGAAGTCAATAGCCTTAAAGAAGATACCGCCCAAGCCCACATCTAACGATCATAAGGAAAGCCGGTGGAAGATCCTCAAGATGCTTGCTAATGTGCATGGAATCATTGAAGAGCATCGATATTTCTCCTCACGAGTTGATATGCAGGACGGCATGATAGTGATATAGGTTTTTGGCGAATGAATTTGGTAGCTGGCCAGTTTATCGAAGGATGCTGGTGGGAGGGGTATTGGGATAGCCTCCAGGGGCCAGGTGGCAAGGAAACACGGCCTCTATATCACCAGCTTGCGGTCACATTATATATGCTCGGTGCAGCACATGTATTTTGTATTCTGAAGGCTCCATCTCTATATGACATTCCAGTACGTATTGGGGAAGATGCACACTCCGGCCATAAGAAGCTATTGCACAATATGCTAAATCAATTTAGTTTTTATAACACTCCAGAACTTACCACTCCTAGGCTCGAAACTACAAATTATCGCTTGCTGTCAAGAAGGCTACGTTCCATAACATCAGTCTCGGAATATGTGAGAGGGAAATTCTCCTGCTGGGGTCCTCCAGCTCTATCCACGTCTGGTGAACGTCCTCGGTCGCCTTTGAAGGTGAGAAACTGCTGTTGTTTGAGTAAGTTACGTCGTTCCCTGCTTCCCCGCAAAAGTATGAAGCTTAATTATAAGCATGATGCGATCAGAGCCTGCTTTGAGATTACCGATAGTCGCAAGGGTTAGTCTCGTACCGCAATGGTCGGCATATTGAAGGCAAAAAATACCGGATCTTGGGTAGTCTGGTTGATCTTGGGATGCGGTTTGGTTACGGACCTATGACAAGGTGGAAATATTGTGCTAATACCACTGCACCCGTAGCTGTGTGAAGCACGCGGCGAACGTTTCCTTAGAGATTTGGTGGGGAGGAATGGGTATGACAACATATATATAGGGTATAGGGCCACGGGGGTAAAGTATAATACTACGTCATCCCCTGGGTTTATTGTTCCCTTCTCTCCTCATCCATATCTTCATCTCGTGGGCGAAGTGTGTCGCCCCAAAAGTGTCGTGAATAATGGCATCTACTCCTGCACTTCGTGACGATAAGGTCTCGATCGAGCATGGCAGCTTGCACAATTCTGCCCAAGCGGTTGGAAATTGGTCATCCAACGACCAGATGCCATTATCACTTCGAAATTTCTCGCAGGAGGAACTGGACCGACTGGAGGTCAACCTACGCAAGAACATCGACTTGCGCCTCATGCCTATGGTGGTTTTGATATATATCATGAACTATTTAGACCGTATTAACATTGCAGCTGCGAGATTGGCAGGGTTGGAGAAAGAACTGGGCTTGTCCAGTATCCAGTACCAGGTAAGCTGAGCACCTCGCACGCAGTCTTTTGTATGTGTATGGATTCGCAACAGATACTTAGTTTCTGTGGCTGAACCTCTAGACATCAGTGTCTATTCTATTTGTCGGTTATATCTTGATGCAAGGTGAGTTGATCCAGATATATCGTTCTCGCAAGACCAGAGTAGACGGTGATTGACGCATAGTCCCTTCAAACATGTTCCTCGATAAAATTGGGAAGCCCTCACTATACCTTCCCACATGCATGGTTGTCTGGGGTGTCATCTCTGGAGCCACTGGAGGAGTACAGAGTTATGGAGGATTACTTGCTTGTCGGTAAGAATTACTAGCCGAAGGAGCACTTCTTCATATGGCACCAACTAAGTCGGTAAAGATTTATTCTTGGATTTATTGAAGCGGCATATTTTGTGAGCTCGCTAAGTTCATCCCAGTATATCTAATTCTAACCATAATTATAGCCTGGATGTCTGTTCTACATCTCATCATGGTATACCCGCAAAGAGCTCGGTTTCCGGACAGCGATTCTATATTCTGGCTCTCTCATCTCTGGCGCTTTCTCTGGTTTGATCGCAGCAGGTATCACTGGCGGTATGGACGGCAAAGCCGGAATTTTGGCATGGCGCTGGCTCTTCATTATTGAAGGTGCTATTACCGTCGTTCTCGCCGCAGCGGCATTCCTGATCTTGCCCGACTTCCCCAAGAGCACTTCATGGTTGTCAACTATCGAGAGAGATTTGGCAACCTGGAGATTAGAGGCAGATATTGGTGAGAAGGATTGGGAGGTTAGTGGACAGGAGAAAATGATACGAGGATTAAAGTTAGCCTTTGCAGATTCAAAGACGTACATCTTAATGGTCTGCATTTTCTGTGTTGTGGCTTCTGGATCCGTTACCAATTTCTTCCCAACGTAAGTATACCCGCCTCCCACTACGATATTCATTCTCATATCTATTAATAAAACCGGGAAATAGTGTCGTCGCAACCCTTGGATATGACCGTATCAAATCTCTCCTCCTCACTTGCCCTCCCTACGCTCTTTGTGTTATCACCACCTATGCAAATGCCCTCCATGCCGATAAAACCGGTGAGAGGTATTTCCATCTCACAATCCCACTTTGGATCTCTGTGGCAAGCTTCGTTCTTGCCGCAGCAACAACGAGTACGGCACCGAGATATGTCGCGATAATGGTCATGGTCCCGTCAATTCACAGCGGTTATGTTATTTCCCTTACGTGGATCAGCAACACGCTTCCTCGGCCACCGGCAAAGCGTGCGGCCGCTATTGCGATGATTAATGCTGTTTCGAGCGCTTCCTCTATCTATGCCAGTTATATGTATCCAAGTACGTGTTTTCTACTCAATCGTTCAAACTGCAAGGCTAAGTTTGATCTTTTGCAAGCATCGGCCGGTCCTCGGTACCTGGTAGCTATGACTGTCAATGCCTGTACGGCACTCCTCGCCATAGGCGCAGCAACAGCCTTGAGAATTGTCCTTATGAGGCTGAACAAAAGGATCGAGAGGGGAGAGCCTGTGAGGGACGTTGCAACTGGGTGGGCACACACTGGGGCAGAGACAGAGATTAGGGAGGGTAAGAATGTTAGAGTATATGGAGGCGGGCCGGGAGCCACCCCCACCTTCCGATTTTTGGTTTAAAGAAAGGCTGTACTTGGTTCATAAATTCTTATGTCCATTGAAGATTGAATAATCGAGATGAAGTAAAAGCAGTGACTGGGAAACTTAAATGTACTTCTTTTGCGTGTGGATCTACACTAACAGATTTTCAATCAGACTAGTCCTTTTCGTACTTAGTCTGGATACTGCTTTGCGCTACCAACTCGGGTACTTCGCTAGTCTTAGAACTGGACTGCCTCAATCCGGTAGTGCCAGTCTACCAGTCTAGTACCCAGCGTTTGGCATGCGCATCGACGACCTCGTTACTATGCTTGAGATTCTTTCGAGGTGTATCATTCAGAACTACAAATTCGAAGCTGTAATGGCCAATATTCAAGACGTCATATGGAATAGGTATGAGAACCTTCTTTAGTGTAACGCAGTAGTGCATGTCTAAATCTGCGCGCGGGATATTGCAGAAATCGACATTTCCATGCCTAGCCCATGACCAAGATAGCGCTTCATGGTTCAGGTCTGCGTTGACTGAAGACTTATTCCAGCATGGATTTGGGCATCTCAAATTTAGTATGGTTCATTCTACTATACCATATACCCACACAGGACTCGCAACTACTATCAAAGTCGGATGTCTTGTTATTGGCTTCTTTTCTGCCAGCGGGCTAAAGAAACTGGGCTGTTATTCAAGTTCACAAGAAGCTGAGAGATAAATGGAAAAATACCGCAAAGTTAAATATAAGTATGAGCCCTTGTTTCTCTGCTTTCATTCCACAACCTTTCTATCATACATTCTAAGATGGGAATTACTCTTTTCATGCTTTTCCGGTTTGCCTCCCTTCATATACTCCCACGACAATGGGAGGAGAGCAAAAGCTGTTGCAGGAAGAGTAGGAGCAGGAGAAGCTCCAGGAACCTTTATAAATGCATACACGAACCCTCCCCAACCAACATCTTCTCTGATATCGTATCACTGAAAAACATACATGATCACCGGCACAGCGGAAGCATATACTCCAGGTTGGGAACGATAAGCTGAAGTCAATTACAACGAGCTGGTTTATACTCACATTTTCTTCTATATATATATTCGCCCCTAGGTTAACTTAGTTGACTATCTTTCATCATGAATATCCGGGACCTGTTGAATTCAGTAACCGAGGGACCAGAAAGGTCCTGGTTTAGGCGACGCGCCCCAGCGCCTGTACTGGCTCCACGTCAGCCCTCCCAACCACCACCGCCTACGCCACCCCCCGTACAAGCTCGCCGACGAGAGTGGGTTATCATTGCTCGCGGGGATTTCCCGAAAGGACAGCCTCATCAGGATAACAGATTCGTCAGGCTGAGTCCTCCTCTACATGATGGCGAAAAAGAGCTGAGATACCACCTCCCATTTTCTCCACTGCCAGAGGTTGGACCATATGAAATTTTGGATGCGCATATCATCCAATCCCCCATGCCAGAGCGATATATCAACGTAGAGCCAGAGCTTCCAAATTCAGAGCTCCATGAAGATGCCCTTAAAGTCATTGAAGATACATCGTGTGAGAAGGTCATTCGAGTATGGGTGGAATGTGAGTCAGCAGGTGGAAGCCGCAAGGCAGTGTTTATAGGTGTCGAGCATGTGCACAGACTCCCGAGGATTGACGGATGGCAGGTTGTGAAAAAGAGTGGGGTTGGAGCTCTGACCCGGTATATGGTCATGGTAGCACCAGATGGCACTGGTCAAACTCCTCTAAAGTGGGTGTGGATGACGGTTCCAGAAATACGAGAGCAACTGCCTGAGCAATGTGATGAGTTGGTACAGGAGTATAGAGAATATCATGCTTTCTTGCTACGGGCGGAGGCAGAGGCGGAGGAGGAAATCCTGAAGGAGAGGACACCTTCCCGATTGAAGAGACGACAGGAGGGTCAGCCGGTACAAATTGAGGCCAACTCAGGGGGAGATTGCACTAATAAGACTGATGAGAGCGAAGAGGAAGCGACCGAGATCGACAGTGATGGATATGATCAACCACCTTCGCCAAAACGCCAGCGCGTGTCTCCAGTTGCTAGCTCTAGAGTAGCCGGCATATTCCCGCAGCTACCGTCAAATGCTCGAATATCTTCTCCTGCGCCCTCCCTCAACTTCTTGTCCAACCCAGTTCTTAATGAACACCCGTCAACGCCAGCCCGGCACTTGGACTTGGAACCCGGAGCCTCATATAGCGAAGGCGAGGTTAATATCGATGACCTAGATCTGTTCCCTGAGCCTGAGTCACATGGCGGTCCACCAGGTTCGCCACACCCGCCCACAGTAGGTGGTTCTGAGCTGGACGACCTCGACCTGGACCTAGACCTTGACAGGGCTACCCGTACCAACTTCCCCGTCCGGTACTCTCCATCAGTACCAACAAGCTTAAGCACTGACTCACCGCTAAGCACCCTCCCGCCTTCACCTTCCCGTCCTCCCTTACAAGCTCCACCTGTTGAGTTAGCACCATTACGGCAAGAATCACCTCTACGGAGAGGTAGTTCTTCACCTTCATCCCTCCCCCGTGGCTCAGTATACCTCCAATCAGTGGCTTATGAAGTCCCATTGAGACGGTCAGCGCGGTTAGGTGCGCGTGGGCAGGCGGAGGCATCGGAGGTACTCATGAAGCTGATTACGAAGGAACCGCTAGTCAAGGCAAAGAAGAAGGGTGTCTCGGCGCCTACACCTAGCAATAGCGCAGCTCCTGCACAAAGAAGGAGAAGTCGACTTGCAACTGCGACCGCAACCGCGGGGGCATTGCCGGTATTACTAGAAGTGGTAGCTGGTGGGTTAAATCCCGTGCCGAAGAGAGGGCATGGAAAGCCGAAAGGGAGTGTTGGGAAGAAGAAATTCGCACATAGCAGGGCTGGGACTGCAGTTGAGGTTGAGACGAAGAAGGGACAGGGGAGGAAGGGACAGGGGAAGAAGGGACAGGAGAAGAAGGGACTGGGGAAGAAGGGACAGGAGAAGAAGGGACAGGGGAAGAAGGGTCAGGGGAAGAAGTGAATTTGGTTGGCGGGTAGATAGATATTAATACCGAGTGGTGAAAGTGAGTTTGGCATTGGGATGGGTACAGGAGTGGAACAGTTGCTGGAAGGTAGTATGGAGAAAGGTTTGATCTTTGTTGTAGGTTAATCAGCGAAGCAACTGATTAGATCTAGCACTGATGGGATTGATATCTACATTTGCACTCTGAGCGAGGTTGTATTTGTTCCGGTCTCAGTATTAGACTGTATTTCTTTGTTTTGGGAAACAAGCATTGGGTACGGTGGCCTGAGTTATTTCTACATGCTAGCGGCGTACTGTTTTGTGTACTTTGTATTTTTGGAACCACTGAAGAGCTACAATTATTTGTATTGGTGTTTTTAATCCTGCATTAATTCTGCATTAATTCTGCATTTTTGTAAGGATACCTGTTTTTAAATTATTCCGCGGTTGTAATCGAATTACTATCAAGAGGTTCTAAGGGATCTGTTTCCTGTGACCCAGTGATATGGTCTGGGACTCTACGAACGGATGCTAATATACTTGTCTTACAGCAGTAGACCACCCACCCCACAATATTTCACGTTGGTAAAACTATCGCTACTTACCTAGGTAATTATTTAAATTTCAAGTAGCCGTTGGCCTATGCTCGCAGCCGCAGTTAAATTTAGAGAGCTAGGATACTCGGAGCCACAGAATTGAAGCGCGCGCGATTTTGACCGCACGCTGAAGTTCGGAGGGATAGCAACACAGCTGCAAGCAATGAGTGTGTACGATATATGAAACAGTCCCCTTGAATGAATGAACTAATCTGAGTCCAGTTCATCCTTGGTACCAGTGGCCACCCAACACAAGGTCAATAAGGAACTTTGAAAGTAAAGATGCACAAAAGGCGTACCTACCCGCCTTCATTGAATATGTAATAAATCAAGTATATTCGTATACCGGTATTCTACGATACTACTACCGATACAGATTACAAATTCCATGAGAAATTCTGTGCTTGCGGAGTACTGATAGAGTGATTAGGTACCTGCCCCAATTACAAAATAATAATAATATGGAGCAAGTTGGAAGAAACCCTGTTCGTATTAAAATTATATTCCACTCTACTTACTCTATCCTACCCCACGCAATTCCTTAAACTCATATGCATGCCATTCCAGTTCTCATTTCCAGTGCCGCTCCAATAATTTCCATGATTCATCAGCAGTAACACCTATCCCTCACGCACAACCGATTTCAAATGGCCTCGCGGTTCTCCTGTGTCGAGAAAGTTTGTCATGTGGTCATACTTTTTAATTCGTGAGGTAATTTACATAGGTACTCTATATCAAGAATGAGAGTCTTGTACAGTATAGCATATTTCTATTACACGACATATATATTCCATTTTGGCTTCGTATATATCCCAGTGGCTGGTGTTGAATACTTGCGGTGTGTCTCATCTGCCGAGATATAACTTGTAGCATGTCGCAGCCGAGACAAAATCACCTGACGAATGATTACCGTTGCCGGGCAACCATAGTCAGGCCACCAAGCTCACATATATTTATGTACATGCAACCAGATTGGTGAACTTAGTAATCTTCCCCTTAAACTCTCAGCATCAACAGAGAGGCCATCACTACCGCGTCATCTTACCATTCCATTCCTCCATCCCATCAATACAAAGGTGCAGCTCTAGAGAACCCCGTTCAGATATATCTATATATATAATTAGAACCCCAATATTACCATGGCGCCCTCCGTCAATAGCCCCCTCACTCGTGAGTTCACACGTCCCTGAAATTCTATTCAAGTGCCTACAGTTATATTTATCATCTTCAATTTAACTGACCCATCTCAGCAATTGTCATCCCGGAGATTGCTGTTGCGCCACATTTTACTTGTCTCGGCAGTGGCCTCCTTCAGAATGGCCACCCTCGAGAATCGCCTTCCTCTTTAGAAGCACTCTTGCTCCCTTCCGCGGCATCGCCTCGCGGCATTCCGAATAGCAATAAGCCAAAGACCTGGTGGCGTGCACAATGTCTCCACTATGGGATTGACATGCCTGTCTCAGCCACCATTGAACGCATGAGAGCGAGACTAGAAGAAGCCTTGAGGAGTCCTGGAGGTCTAGTGCTCCCAGGCAACTTGCTTGACTTAGAGCATCAGAAATGTGGGGAATTCAGAAAGTTGAATGCGCAGGTTCGGGATAAGGTATCGGGGGGGGATAATGCGTCCGGGAAAGCAAAAGCGGAGGCAAAACCGAAGCCAAAGCCAAAGCCAAAAAGTGAACCAAAGGAGATGATCACGACTACGACTATAACGACTACTACCATGACAAAGCGTGAAAATGCTGTTGCATCTTCACGAGGGGGTTCTGGGGCAGGTGCTGCAAAGGCTGCAAAGGATGCAAAGGCAGGTAGTAAATCCCGAGGTGCGCCAATGAAAGCTTCTGGGATCAGCAAACCAAAGCCAGTTGTGAAGCCCAAGAAGGAGGGGAAGAAAAATGTGAAGAAGGAGGGTGAGTTTGATTATAATTATACATTCTGAGAGTCGAGTTAGTTTATCGGTACCTTGCTTTTGTTATTAGGCTGAAAATTATCACTGGAGTTCTCTGTCACTGTTGCAATGGTCCCTCCTTAATGAGTTTTCCTATTCACGTTTGTACTTAAAGATAACTGAATGGGGATTCATATCCCTTCCATACCCTATCTGTGTTTGCGTATACCACATGTGAGAATCAATAATTCTTTTCTTCTAAAAGGCACTATTATGTGCCTCTAATGTTTGCCTTTTCGCTGATTATGGTCCTCACTTAGACGAGGACGGGTTAAACAATCACCCCCACCCCTCTCGAGAAGAAACCCTCCGCCAACAACAAGAATTCCGCAACATTACCAACTACACTTCTCCTCACGGCCCACTTCCAAGTTATCTTTCCCAGAACCAACCGCGTCCAACGTGGCAAACTCAAGCCGCACCTACTCCAGAATCCGAACGGCCAAGACCCACAGTCAACTACGCCCGATACTCCGGCCCCCCGCGAGGTGGCGGCAATGCAGGCGGCAGCAGTTTGCGACCAAGGTGGATTCCACAGGGTGATGGCACTTTTAAACAGTTCGGTGCACCAATAGGCGGGGCTTACCGACACGACGGTGGTAGATCAGTAAGTTCAACTCTTCAAAATCATTATCCACAGCCACGCCAAGGGAGGAGGGAACTAGAGGAGGAAGAGGCACCACCACCGGCCTATGGCAGTTGGTTGCAAGATGGTAATGGTGACATGGGAGCTAGTAATAGTAATTATGCGGACGGGACTGGGTTTACTGCAACCAGGTATGAACACTTTGATGTTTTGTGTTCAGGCAGATGCAGAGGTGGTGTGGGTCAAACGACAAGAGGGAATAATAAACGAAACAACAAGGAGGGTATTGAGGAGGAGGAAGATGACTATGACTCTGATTCTCTCTCCAGCGACAACTATGGATACGACTCTGACTCTGACTCTGACTCCAGCGGCAGCTATGGATACGACGACGACTCTGAGATGGAGGATATAATCGACGACATAGTTCAGTCCGCCGAAATGCAAGAGCATGATCACGAACACCGAGCAGGAATGGACCTCGACAGAGCAATGGAGGATGCCAATAGCAATAGCTCTTTTTACGACTCAGACTCAGAAAGTGATACCACCTTGTGCAGCTACCACCGCGAGATTTTAGAGGATCGCAATCCCCATCAAGCCTCGAGCGAAGATTCGGAAGATGAACCTGTGGAAGATTATACTTCTGATTCCGATAATTCCGACTCTGATTCAGATATGTCTGTTTGGGGTACTGCAGCCTCTGTGCAAATTTTTATGAATTAATCTGCAAAGGCTGTGGTATATCTCCCCACAGCCTAGTTCATCACATCATTATTATTTTTGGGAGGGGTGCGTGATGGGGTACGGCTATTTCTTGATTTTATTTATTAGAGAGTGAAGATTAATCTTGAGGGGCGGTTTTGGAGAGGTGTATTTTTTGCTCCCAAGCTATTTCAAAGAAATTTTTTTTGAGTACTTGAATTTGTCCTATTGTTTCTACCTACAGTAACCCTAATTTTAATACGATCAGTTAACCTTGATGATTTTATAACCAACCAAGTACCAAGTAGTACTCCGTAGATAGAGGGGTTTTACATCAAACAACTCCCAATGAATCTATTCTCATCATTGTGTACAGCCTCTAGATGACGTACCTACTACATACACAGTCATAACTCTATATATAAAGAAAAAACCTCGTAATCAAAAAAAAAATCCAGTATCCCATCTCCTGTTGACGCAGTTGGTTAGCCGTGTGTCGTTCTAATACATTGGAAAAAAAAAATATCTTCAAAAAAAAAGGAACTGCTCCCTTCTCCTCCTCCTTTCCTTGTTCAGCATGTTCTAGCCCCCTCCAGGATGTATGTAGGTAGCACACAAAGGATTGCCAACCAAAAGTCAGGCGGCTGAATTACCCTGATTCCGCTGTCGTAAGGTTGTAAGGCGGCGATATGTTAAAAAGTTTTGCATCGTCTCGCTTTCTGGGGACAGAAACCCTGGAGTGCATTTCAGACTGGATGGAGACCACACGGCTTCAATATCATTTGAGCAAAACTCCTATTCCGTTATTGAGGGGGGAAAAAAAAAAAAAAAAAAAAAAAAAACTCCATACTCTATATCTAGCAAAATAAAAGCATATGATATCGCCTTCACAGAGAATCAGACCACTTTCTCAAATCCCACCCAAATGTCAAATGCCAGCCTTACACCCCTACCCTTCTTTCAACTTTACCCATCCCAAAGTAATTTCACCTAATCCGGCAGTACGGCCCACATACAATGCTTTCCCATAGCTTTGCACAGTCTTCTCTAAATACAAAGTTATCAATCAATCCGAATCCTAGACCCACACCCTCTTCGTAACACTCTCCTCTCCCATCTCACGCTCCTCCCAGCAAACCCCATCGTTGGAGGTAGCCCACGTCCACCATTCCCAAGACTTCCCAGCCACACCAACTTTCCACTCGAATTCCCATGCCACATGATATCCCTCCTGCGATTCCCGAACTTATCACAGACAAGCTCCAGAGGTACGCCTTCTTGGGGTGGCGGTGGGCGGATATAATCATGGGAATGTCTCCGCCGGAGAAGCCGGGCAAAGCGAGATAATGAGTGGACTGTGGCTGGGGAATCTTGTGTTGTAGCGGGTGATGGGGGTAATATTGGTTGTGCGGATACTGACGCATGGATGGTCAGTGGAGAATGTTGTGGATTGTGTGCGCTGCGGATGCCATGTAGGGCAGGGACCTGGCGTTCGGCTTCAGCGATGAGAGGGACCGAAAGCCGATTGTTTGGTGGTTGGGAGATGGCTTCTTGGTATGACGGCAACTCGTCCTCTTGTTGCTCATACTCCCCTCCTCCTCCCTGAAAGTCATCAACCCCAATCCTCCCGTGACTGCCATCACCCCACCAAGCACTTCTTGGTCGGGATGGTTGATCCGGAATTTCTAATAGGGATGTATACCGTGATTGCTGCTGCGGGGCTGGGAGTCTTCGGCTTGAACTTGGATTTCCACTACCACTCGAACTTCCAATATTACTACCCCAATCACCTAAGTATCCTCCGCTATATCTCCCCTGGGACATACCCCATCTCGAACTATTCCCTCCTCCGGCACTAGCTATAGATTCCACCACAGCACCAGAACCTAGTCGAGAAGGCGGTGCGACTATACCGGTGCTTCCTATACCCCTAGTGCCTGTTTCTCGCACTACCGTGTCTTCTTGGCGGTCTCTTAGACCCAGCATGTCTGCTAGGCTATGGGGGATACGTCGTTCTTCATAGTCGGGATCCATGTAGCTATAAGCTATCTGTCTCTTTTCCTTCTGTCGCCAGTTGTTCTGGTCTGCTGAGTAATTCGGAACAAGTGGTTGGAATCGATATCCAATTAAAAGTCGAGGAATTTCGATCTATTATAGTGATTACAGAATGGATGTGAGATAATCTCTTCGGAGATACCGGTAGGCCAAGACGCCGAATGCCGATACCCCGCATACATGCAAGTTTATTCGCTAGATGGCTATGTTAGCTTATCTGTGTAATCACAATCTCTGCTCCAACTCCAAGGTGTTCTTACCAGTCCCGTAGGAAAGGGGAAAGGGGGAATTGATATCGTGAAGAGATCCGGCTTTGAATCGGTTCAAGGAAATGGAGACCTCCAGGTCCAGTGTGCTGAGCGGACGTCATCCCGCACGACTAGACCAAAATAGGGACTCACCAACCCTTCTCGATAACAGGCCAATGGCCCTTGCCAGCCACTACAGCACCGGCTGCCTTCCGAAGTTGAACAAGCCTAGCAAGTGCTCAACTGCCATCTACAGTAGCATTCTAAGCCAATCTTGAAGCCGAGTAACACCTATGTATTTCAAGCAGTGGTATGCGATAGCTATATTCTGTATCTCATTTTCAGTTGCTATGCTAGAGTTGCTGCAGATTCCGCTGTTCTACAATGTACTACTTAACATCGAAGTGGACATACGAACCCTCTTCTACGTGTTAGTCTGGTTGGCACTCTACGTGTTTCTTCGCTAACTTTAAGTCTATTTCTGTTTACCAACAGTAAACATTAAGTAGCCATAACAGGAATCCCTCTAATAATAGGAACCATTACGGTCACGCTACCGGACTACCTAAGCTAGCCTATGCAGGATGCAGTCATGTGGTACCTATAGGTACGAGACTATACCTATAACATACTAAACCTACTGATACCTCCACTGAAACAAATGCGCATATTGGGAACACCGATCCCTTGTAATTAGGATCTTTGTTACTGTAACTTACAACCTTTGGGAATTTCGATAACATGTTAATGTGACTTTTACACAATGAAACGGAGATCAATTGCAAGCTCAGGAATAATTTCCACATAATTTTACTTGTGAGTTTTTTTTAGAATATAAATACTTAAACCTGCACGATATACAAAGGAACGGTATCTAACACAATCCTATTCACCCGAAATAACTCCCAATGTAGTCATCCTTCTTTCCAAAAAGCCGTTTATGCTATTTTACACAAAAACTATGCAGTTCCATATGAATCGTTAATTTACAACCACCTCGCATACACTTGCTTAGAGCTTTCTAGCCATGTGATCCTTCGAAAATCGGATCGGAGCCCTCTTGGTGATTGCTCCACCGACGCATTTAGTCCCAGAAGCGACCGTACCCATTGGCACTGGTTTACCGTTCGTGCAAAGGGACCAAGCAGTCTCACTTGTGCAAATGACACTCCCAGTAGTGCAAGATCCACCAGTCGGAGGTTGAGTGGTTGGTGGTGGTGGGGCATCGATTGGCATAGTATCATTCTTTGGTGGGTTCTTGGGTGGGTCCACAATAGGTGGTGACTGTGTTGGTGGTGTATCCGGCTTCTTGTCTGTGGGTGGAGGTGGTGCTCCAGTATCTGGCTTCTTATTTGTGGGTGGGGCTGGTCCAGCAGGTCCGCAACTACCAACTGGGGGAGCTGGCGCTGCTTTGGGAGAAGTGACAACATCCTTACCAGGGTTAGGGATCTCAACGTCCTTGCCATCAGCAGTAGTGCACCCGTTCGCGATGTTTGCAATGAACATATCAGGGTAGGAACTGAGCCCAGAGCCACCACCCGTGATCTCGATGGAGGCACAATTCATATACATCTCCCTGTTCCCGACTTTGTTGAACCAGCTCCAAGAAAACAACACTGGTCCAGACTTTGTCTCCTTAGGGACAGTGAAGTCAAAGGTACCGGCTCCACCGTCAACATGAGGGCAATCGCCAATGTAAGTCTTGATTGCCTTGAAAGTAGCTCCGCCATCTTCCGAGATCGAAGCCTGGCAAGAGCCACCCCCATGAACGGCAGAGCCACCAAGGGTGAACTTCTGCTGAGACCCGGCCTCCCATTTCGCAACGGGGGTGAGGTCCGGGCCACTGAGCTTTTGATAACCCTTGCAAATCTCTTTGACGGGGGCGGTGTAGTCATTATCCACGGAAGTGGCGAACTTGTTCAACTTATGCCTGATGGGTGGAGGGTCCTGCATGTCGATATGTGCGAGGACACCGGGCATGGAGGCCAGGAGAGCGAGAGCTGCGACTGAAATGAAGGACTTCATATTGGTATACAAAGTGAGGAATTAAAGAGTTACAGCAAAAAAGATCTTTGTAACGAGCTAAACGAACGCTGATATGAAGTGTATGAATCGTGTGGTATCTGGTAAGTTCTAGAGTTGGACGAAAACTGTCAAAAGAAGGTGCAAAGTGGTTACGAAAATGGATAATGAATGTATGAGGAGACCGGCTACCTCTTGTTTGGAAAGACTGGTTGTTTGGCGGAGATGATGTGAACGGAATATGTGCGGTAAAGAAGGATATTATATAGGACATCGTAGTTTGATTGCAGCGCATCTCGGGGATAGCGGGGCGGTTGTTTCTGCTCAAGAGCGGAGAGTGATAGTCAGCCAGTACAGTCCAACCAGAATACAAAACAGCCGTTCTTCTAAGCAACTTCCCAAATGGGACGGGACCGAGTCCAACAGAAGAATAGTGCAAATTGAAATATCACACTACTCTAATGTCAGAAATCAACGAATCATGATCAGGTAGATATATTCTGTCGAAACGTTCTCCAAGCCACTCCAGTCACTCCCGCGAATAAAACCTTATAAAACAGGGTCTAATTTTGTCGATCGCACAAAGGGTTGATAGGAGGCCCTGACAAGGGGCGCGAAACGTTTCATGTTCAGTCCTGTCGTATCTAAAGTCTCGCGGATACGAGAGCAACTGGTTGTGTACGTAAGTGAATAACTGACGACGTTGGCCTCTGATCACCGAAGCGCATTGTGCCAATGTCCAGAGACAAAGGCATTGTATCATATTTAGCAGTGATACCACTTCAGCTATAGTTTGGTTCCCCCATCAGGCCATTGAATTCACCGAGAATTTGTATTAAACTTACCTAAGCATGATACTCCGTGAGTGTGGCACTTTGGTTTGAGTAGTCTCATGCCAGGTTTGAGCTCTGTAAGACTTCAGGAAGGTCACATTTCTCTACCGAGGGGTCGTGCTATACCGGACGACCAAAATCTGGCCTTTTCTGTCCGGTATAGCAAGGTTCCGGTATAAAAAAATACAAGGGTACGTGGCACGAGACAAAAAGTACTAAAAAAGGAAAATCGGTTCAATTTCCGTGTGTTTGAACATTAAGCTGCGTGCAGGAGGTCAAAAGCATCGAGCTCTCACCATATTAGAGAAGCATCAGATCTTTAAAAAGCGACAAGATCCCAAACATGCGAAGGAGAAATTGAGTGAATTTGGAAAACATTTCTTAGACTCCGAGGTATGAAGAATGGTAGGTCTATGTTGGTAAAGATACTAATATAAAGCAGGGTCGAGCTGTAGCAATATCAACGTTGTCATACATCTTATGTGATAGTACTGAAAGAATGGCTGGTTACAGCAGGTGGTGATAAAGGAGCGAACATCTCAATGCCCGGTTCTGGAGCAGTATCTACTTAAGCATTCCGTTATAAGCAAGGGCAAAGTATATGTATGTACGTCGGAACTTCTCTGTATTCCGCTGTCCGGTCCAGAATAAGCAAAAATCCGTCATAGCAAGGGTGATTTAGGTAAAAAGTAACGTATTTTGGAGGTAGCGGGGCTCAGGGGTATTCCGAGCCCATGGGACACCAGCCGCAACCCAACCGAGGAAGTTGTCCAGCGGGGAATAAACATTTCAAAAGGGGAAAAAGAAAGGGCTCAATCGGGAATTGAACCCGAGACCTCTCGCACCCAAAGCGAGAATCATACGACTAGACCATTGAGCCTGTAGTTATATAATTGCAATATCTTATGTATATATAACGTAAATCAAGCATTACTGCACAAATCCCCGACTTTATTTCCCAAAGGCACGGAATTCGAGGACAGGAGACAACTAAGCAGGCTAAACCAACTCTCACTTCAAGGCGAATCTAGCCCCCGTACCAAGAGATACAAAATTCCATCCGCCAAAGGCATATTCAAATCATGATAAAATATCAACTACGGGGTCAAGAAGACATCCCAATATATCCAGCTACATGTAACCTTCTTTTTTCTTAGATTTATGACTAACATTCGACCATGGCGAAGTACGTGACCGTGCTCAATATGTGAACATACTAGATATCTTCATCAGTGAGATAACTAGCTACGCGCGGCACAAACCGGTAACCTCTTTTATAACGGCTTTCTACTTTGAGAGACAAATCATCGGTAAAACAGGGCCTGGTCCTATCGGCTATATAATCAAGTATAAATTTATGGTTGTTGAGGCGGTGGCCGCCCAGTGCGTAACTCTATTAGATTGGGCAATCCATCTCAACTGAAAGCGGAAAGGAGAATAGCCAGAATATATTTATGTATCGTAACGATAGGATGGGTGAGTCTCATAAATGAGCTCCTCAGAAAAAATACAGAGCACCATTAAAGGATCGCGACCTCTTGGAGCATATACTATGGAAGGTCTATGGATAGCTAGAGATTATTGGCACTGCTTTTTTGAAATGATGAATAGGTATTGAAGTTACTATATAGTAATTTTCATCCGTGGGATATTTCAGTTTCTGTGGAAATTCGTGGGAAATTCGTTGGAATGTAAGGCCTAAATTTAAAGAGAGATCATAAATAAATAATATGGAAAGCCTGAGCAAGTTACTTACCAATAGCTCAAGGCGTCATTCGAGCAACGGAGAAGCCCCATTCCAGTGCTGCCAATTCAGGATCATATTTTTGATCGCACTTCGCATAATGGGTGTGTTCAACCCCGATTGGTATAAAATGATCTAGCATTACTTGATCAAGCATCGTTGTATTTTGGGCACCGAATCCGCAAATCAAGCATAATATGATCCCCGCGCACTGGACCCGACCAGCCTCTGCCCCTCCCACTCTGCCTCCTCCGGCCTCTCCTCGACTACAAAAGCCCCTGGATTCAACCCTTCCTCCGCATTCCCAAAGGGGCCTAATGCTGTTCTCTCTGGCCTCCTCGGACTATATGGTGGTAACGTCGTCTCCGTGCTACCAACACTTGCTGATGCCCTGATTACTCCTCCCCCCGCAACCCTTAATCGCTCCCTTGCCTTTTCTCTCATTTGACTGGTCATACTTCCACTTCTTTTCACTATTATAACACCTAGCCACCGAGCTGTACGAAGTAGAAAATTTGCGAATTGAGAGTTGGCGTTTGGCCGTCGTGGGTAGTGCGTGGTGAGGACTACGAAGGTGCAGGAGATGGAGAAGAAGAGTCGGTAGATAAGCCCGATGACATTTGCAGAGAAGGGGAAGATGTTGACGAGTCCGAGTATAATGATTACGAGGAGTATTGGGAAGGAAGGTAAGGCCGATAATCGACCAAGCTGGTGGGGTTGGGTGGGGGTGGTGTGGGGAGGACATGAGATATCAGCACCCTGGTTAGACGCCAGGTGCCTTGATGTAGTCCAAATCTAGTCTCGCTGGGGCGAGGTCAACAATGAAGCTTGCAATGCCTTGAGAGTCTATGCATCGATGGGGGAGCTGGTAACCGGATTAAATGCTCTTGATCCAGTGCACTTAAATTTGCTTTGCTGGGGCAGTGTTACCAGTGGATACTCGCGATAAAAGTCCCTAGCTCTAGGTAGCACTTGCTATATTAATCCCGGACCTCAGGCAAACTGGACAATCGCTTCGTGAACTTGTCTTTATTAACTTCATGACCCCTGGCCAAACCAACCTCCAGGTTCACCCCAGAAATGTAATGGTAACGTTGAGTCGAGATGCCCGAGGTTAGGCCTAGTTACGTATACATATACGTTAGCGATTGCTGGGAAGATAACTGGATGGAAACCAATAATGGATACAATCTCGGTTCTCGTGATTACGCAGCTTAGGTGAAAGCAAGCAAGAAATATCTGGGCTACCTAGTTAGAAATGTATTAGTTCCTACCGGAAAATTATTCCCCCCGCCGGGGTTCTATTTATAGATAGAAGCCTCACCCAACTCCATGCATCCAGAGTAAGCTATTTGGTGTGCTCTGGGAACACTTTTAGGTAAGTTAAGTAATGTGTAACATGAAACACGGATACTCAGAAGTAAGCTGAGGAACGCTTGAGAGTACTCCTTTATTATGCCAAGCCCAAACTGCCTGGGAAGAATTGTATTGAATACGGTAGTAACTGTTGGTTCAGGGTAATGCTAGCCTCCTGTCAGGATAGTGGGCCTACACTGTGGATCTTTCGGCTTTATATATGTTCTGGGCCGCTCGCGGGCGGTATACCATATGCCTCCCGCAGGCAATTTATTTATTTATTGCATTTGGTACATAACGCACTTGATTTCATAAAAAAATATAGACATATTGAACGGGTTCAAGTTGATCTAATTGATATGCTCCATGAGCGTGATGGACAATATAAATAGATCTGTCATATCAAAGGCCATATGGTACGCCATTAGAAGATAAAATGGTAAGTTAAACTCATTAGTACAAGTAATATGATTCTAATATTATTAGTCGGAGTCTGTTACATCTGCAATGACTAATGACTTCAGCTTTAGAGCAAATCTAACATTTTACAATCTGATAATGGCAGAGAATTTATGGGAGAAGTTGAGCATTTATTATGAGCTTGGAGTATTAAAATAAAATATGGAAAACCTCACACATCTCAAGTCCAAAGTCTTGATAGAGTTGAACAATCTCGTCTCACTAAATGGAAAGTCTGGTGGGTCGGATACAGCACTTCCATGTATTATATTAGGTATTGATCAAACAAAATACTGTTCAACTCACCTTCTATTTAAAGAGTGAAAGCTATAGAACTTGAATCAAGAGGGGGATTTTTTTAAAAAATACCTCTAGTAATGAAGATTTAAATACTCACTAGAATGAAGGGAATGCTGAGTATATTGCCATGTTTAATTCCTCGGTTTTAGACCAAATTGAAGCAAGTTTTAAGCTTAGAAAATAGGCAGATACTGCTTACAGCATCGGGGACTAAGTAAAACTGACAATCAATGGTTATATGCAAAAGTTATTGCAAAACCATAGCCTGAATGCCACTTTTATCCAACTAAACATTTCAAGCTAGCAACTAATCTTATGGGGTTATACAAATGGAATTATAGATCCTCCAGCTACTCGACAATCCATAATCACTTTGGCTAATGCTTCTCGGCAAGCATCCAACAATAACTAGGGTTTCTGTCATGTATTAACAAGAACTCCTATACCCATGTTGCTGCCGATGCTCTATAGAGTTGAAATGCTCATTCTTTTGTCATACCAGAAGGTTAGCAGATCATGGCTGCGGTAACATCTCGGCTTTAGCTGAACGGACACAAATTGGACTCCTGGATATTAGCCCAATTGATCTGGAGGATGACTCAATCAACCAAGAGGACAACTAATAGCCTAGTTGTATGTATTTAATATAGTTCTAGTTAGGTATATTTTTATTAATTCAAGTACGTTATATACTGCGTTTCTTGTTTTTCTTATGCATTTCCATTTGTTATAACAGCTCTAACATGTCGTCTCAAATAGGTGATATTGGTTAGATAAAATGTGTCTTGACTACGGCCCGGGCTGGTGTGAAGATAAATGATCTAGACATGTGGTTGTTGATATACCATCATATATTCTCGCGTACAGTCGTTGTACCTTCTTCATTTTCCATGTTTGGTGAACAATAAAATGTCTGTCGCTTCAATTCGACTATCTAAATCTTGACATTGTGCATTGCATAGATTTTATTTATATTTTATTTCCGGTGCATCGGATCTCTATGCAATACCCGAGAGTGAAAACGAGCAAAACGTTCATTAACCCATTCATTCAAGTCTTTAGAGATTTGCACACGGGCGATTCTTTAACTCTGTTCAAAACCATTAAACCTAGTAGGTAGCCTGTTGGGTAGAAAAATACGAGAATATCGTGATGTCACACACTAAATAATACGAAGTATACTTTCTCCATGTGATTATGAGCTTTCGCTCTGGCTGGCAACTGTACCACGTGGCTGCATTTAGTTGAGCTAGCTTAATCAGGGGTTTCCAGTGCGTGACCATAAAAGGTCCCTTCCTGTTAAGAGGAGTTTGGCTTAGCTTAGAAGGTCCAAGACACCTGCCGTGCCGATGTCCAGCCAAATATAATACAATCTTGTAGACTGTATTGGCGGTCCATGCGAATTTCGTCACGAAATCCATCCGGATGCAGGCTTAATGTTCATTTTGAATTCTGTAGATTACCTGCTGATGGAATAGGCAGTCTGGGCCTGGGACAAGGTAGGTTAGAATACTTATATACTTGTACTAATAGTTCAGGTGAAATGTATTGGCAGAAGGCTTTTTTTGCACTAAACAGCCACCTTTTAAGGTATTTTTAAAAAATTTGAGGATTAAATCAGAGCTAGATATCTAAAGTTATCAATTTTTAGAATATAATATAAATAGCTTATATACATCCAAGGCCATATTTAGAAGGTTCAAAAGTCATAATAACCGTACAGGTTTGTATTGGGGTAGTACATAGCAACAACTTGACAGTCAACTAAGTATGACGACCACAAAAGACCATATAATAAAACCCCTCTTCATAATCATTTGATATTGTTACAAATTAAATGTCGAATACATACTACCCTAACAGTTAGTTCTTGGGAAGATATAAATACAATGCGTGGGGGAAATTTAATCGCTATATATTCTGCATGTTGGTGCGCCATAACTTTCCCCCATGCATTGTATATGTTCCGCCTCAGTCATGACAGACGGGTTTTCATGAATAGCCCGGTTTGTTGATGACTGGCCCAATTGATTGGTCCACCCAGTCATCACAGCCTTAAATATACATGGTAACCCTTATTTATTCCACATTGCTTTCATGTTTATCATCCTCTTCCTCTTCCTCTGATATCGCTCTTCTCTCTGGTGTCGCCCCCTCTTTCCATACCCCCGCTCACTATATTGCAGCAAATTGCATTTCCTGTACCTCGTGGATGGCAGTGAATTGTGCAGGTGCGAGCTGCCTAGAAACAGCTGCACAAGTTGTTTAGATAGTGTGTAGGAAACCTCGTCTGCGCTGGGGAATTAATCCGCCTTTATCCGTATCTCCAAATTATGTCCCACCGAGTGAAGTTCTTCAACTCCACTTCTTATTTTCCGGACTCACATTGACCCTGCTACATTCACTGGGCCGGTCTAGTCCATTTATGTGGTTGTAGCGACTGGACCGGTCATATCATGAAAAGTCCTCTGTCGTGACTGGGCCTGAACATATATAGATTGAGCTAGTCACGGTAATGATAATACATACCTATTAGACTAACAAATAAATTTAGACGACTTGACCGTAAGGAAAGAAACAATCAAGGGTGCGTCCAGTGCACATCAAGGTCTTATGTCATATCACTCCTGCTTTCACGGCTCCTTATGGGTCCTCTTACTGGGATCGAATAGGAGTAATGAGTATTTTTTTCTATAAGAAAACTCTCCTGCTTTCATACTGTTATATGGATATTGCATAAGGATACCTGCTATTCTTTGCCCACACAATTTTCCGTAAGAAGAGGGTGCAATAGATTTAGATTCTTGGTATATCAACTTCACATAGCCAATATTATGTGAAGCCACTGTAATATAGAATCTACGTACTTTAGATTCTTGGAAAGAATTCCAACTGTAATTAACCTGAGTTGTAATATCTTACAGCATAGCATTCCTACGTGGCCACATATTTTATTGCGAGCATAATTCTTGGTTTGTATCACTGGTCCATATTTAATACATACTAGAATGGATGTGGGCGTTTCTCATAATCATGTTCAGGTTAGCTCCAGTTAAGTAGTTTGCTTGACAGGAAGGGCTGCTGGGCTCCTGATCTTATCAAAGTAGTTCGCTCTCAGAGCCTAACAGTATCCGGACTAGGCCTTTCAGCATCCTTGAGAGAGCCTAGGGAATCAAGTAAAAGGTAGAAAGGTTAACACTATTACCAAGCTCTTTCTCAATGATTTTTTTGATGTCATCGAAAACAAGCTCATCGAGATCTCACTCTATGAATCGGTAAATGTATTACAGTCGCGTTGGCACACCCAATAGACTGATGTATCGATCATCGGTTCGGGGGGAGAACTTTCAGCTGAGCTAAGCAAGCATTCTAAATTGCTTAAGGTGGCACTATGCTTCAACAAGGAGTGTCACCCCTAATAGGATGCCAAGAACTACCTGTTTCGATCACAACTCTTTTATCAAAACGCCTCCACAGGAGGGGTCGTGCCAGCCAGACTACCAGAAAAAAAGCAAAAATACTTCACATGATACTATCTAATCCTCTGGCAAGTCACTAGACAGCTCCACTCTCTCTGTTCCTCGCATCATGTGGCAGTGCATGGCCATGGGCTAACCAGTAAGAGTGCTCTACTTCGAATGGTACTATCATTTACCCTTGTGCCCTTCGGCCAGTACCAAGTAGTACCCGGATTTATCTCTTAGCCATGGGTGAACACTTATCAAGAATAAAGAGTACTTTCTCATGGTCTCGACCACAGATATTTTTCTGTGAATGCTTGCCTGATACGGAGAACCTAAGGTTGCCTCGGGCTAAAATATAAATCGGTGGCTAGCCATAATTTGAGACCATTTTTTAGCGGCCACATAAAAAATAAAGTAGGAAGGACATAATATATGGTAAATTAGCGGCCTGTGTTACTTGCTTTAGTGATATGAATTGGCGGAACGCAAAGAACTTTAATGGACGTCGTGCCCGAGTGGTTAAGGGGAGTGATTGGAATGTACCTTCTGGTACCAAGTATCACTTACGTTCTGCGTGTGCAAGTTTGAGTCGTCAAAATCTTTTGGAACCTTTCTGTACTGGTATTTTTTTTTACAAGAGGCCCTATGTAGAAACAGAAGTTAATTTCGACTGGTCAAGCTAAACTACGAGAAGCCGGTGTTATGAAGTGAATAGATAAGTATTGCGGAATAATGGAAGCGATCCAGCGCCCGGAAATCGCTCTGGGGTTTGTTCCAAGCAAACACCCTAGGAATAGCCTCATGATAAATGTTCCTGCTGTTGGAATTCGATCACTCCATGTAGGGTTCTTCCAACCCTTACATTTTTGTCTAATCGTTCAAGTTGGACCTAGTAGCCGGATTTCATGATAAATGCATACAGATAGCGACGCACAGTTATATTGCTAGGCCAGTTCTGGACCAGGAACATACCATCCCATGACTGCGTGAAAGCTGGGATGGACTATCTACTGCCAAAGTTGATGATGAATCCACAACTTCCATAGCTTCAAACTGCAATGGTAAGAGAGTGAATGTCTGAGCACGAGAACAATTGATTGTAGTTATTATCACCTTGCGTTGGCACATACAGTCATTCACTGCGACCTTCTATTGCTAGCTGCGCTAGCCGGAGCACTCCATAGCATCCGCCTTATGATACTGATAACCAAATCCTCATAATAGGACTTACATAAATAACTGTTAGGAATTCTACATGGATTGTGCTGTGGTCAACATCATTAACCCTAATAATACAGACCCAAGCAAGCCCTTGGTTTGATACCCACAGCTTAGGTGTCATACGATCAGGGATTGTTGAAATCTGCGAAACCCAACCTGATTGTATTCCGGTATGCAAATCCTGGGAAGGCAATAGCTCTTGAAAAAGAAGCAGAGGCCAACTCCTCTCGATTATGTTTACCAACTTGTTGGAATTATCCGACAACAGTGCCAAATTTAACGACGTCCATTACCTCCACCAAGATCTAGAACCAGATATCAACTTCTACCACTACATTCTTTGTTACAAAAACACACACCATCACAAGAAAATCGAATAGATCTTCTATATCTAAGATCGACACCCAAATCTTCGTTCCCTCAACAAACTGGAGTATACAAAGCAAATACCCACTCAATACTACAGTATTTGGAACTCTTATTTCAACCTCAACCTCAATTGTGTAGACCAGATACGCATTATATCCCTCCTTCAGAGATAATGTTCAGATTAAGCACTACTTTGACTGCAAAGCAGGCACCTCCACTCATTGTTGAGTCCGGATATGTACAAGGTGATGTATACTATACAGCCATACATACCCATACCGAAGTAAGGTACCATACGGAAACGTTCACAGATACGGTGCATGGGTTAGTGGAAACTCAGACTTTACCGGTTACCTATTACCCCGAACTTAAAGAAGTGATCACCATACGAGCTACTTCCAAGTGCCGGTACCAACGGTTGGGACAGGGGTTGAGACCGAAACTGTACTCTTGATGCCCACCGTGACCTTACCAGTGGTATCAGTAAATGATACTATCAAGTTTTCGACAGCTTCTTGTGTTGAATAACGTTAGAAAAATGTGATCTTAGGTAGATATGATGAGAGACTTGTATTCCTTGATTGACTTATCGGTCTATACTAGCTATCATAGGAGGTATATATACTCGATATCCTCCTTTTCACATGAATGTTTAACTAACATATGATTGCATGTGTGTGCGCTTATGTGTAAATCAGATGCGTGTGCTTATGTGTTACCACATGCTTGACCGAGTATTTCCAACAGAATATGGGTCTGGCAGTCGAAAATTATCATCTTATGTAATGACCGGACTTTACTAATACTTCTTGGGAAGAGGAAGGCGGAAAGGGAGGTCACAGGCACGGGGGGAGAGGAATCCTGAAGTGGAACAGAAAAGCCTTGCTGAACTACACCCAGTGTCGAACCGGGAAGGGAAGACTGGGCTGGACTCTGGATGATTTTGAAGACCCCTCGTGCCCTGAATGTGGCAGGTGGAAACAGGGAAGCACGCCGCGCTGGTATGCCCCGCGGGTGAATGGAGCGGGAGGAGGTGGAGCTCATGGGAGCAGGCGGACGTCAGGGAGGTGTGGGTAAGGAGGAAAAAAGCCAGGGACAAGGAGGTGGTCGTGGACCTAGTTGAACATTTCTTCACAAGGTTGAACCTTTAAAGGTCCCAGACGGTGGAGTTTGTTTTTGTTTTGTTTTTGGAGAAGGACAGCAGGGCGTGGCGGCGTGGCGGCGTGGTGGCGGAAGTAGAGATATTTTGCCTGTTGTACCGTGGGTGTCCCTAATCTTCGGGTTGGGGAACGGGACCGCCGCATGACATAGGTCGAATCGGCGTACAGACTTTAAAAGAAAGAAATAAAAAAACTAATACTTCTGTGAGTGGGATTATTCTCTCCGTAGTGCTATGTTGCTTTCTAATTCTTGTGGAAATAAGTATGGTATAGGCTATGTCTTGTTGGTTTATTGACGTTCCACATGCTCTCAGTTCGGATACTATCCTCTTCACTCCCTTGATATAATCCGTGGAGGTTACTGTAGGAACTCTCACGTGGCATAAGCCGATATCACGGGAATTGCAGGAACCCTGAAATGGCTAATTGGGTATGAGTCCAGGGCCCGAATATGGCTAATTGGGCGAAATGTCAGAAGGATAAGAAGGGCTGGGAAATCGACGGAATAAGGTTTTTTTTGATTAGGGTACTAGAACCATAGCATCAGGACTATAGCGATCTCTAGATAACTCTGTTATTGTTACCTTGAATAATACACGAACTCTACTCTCTTTCAGCTTCCGCTGCTCCATAATCTTGAATTCTTACGGTAACCTTTGTTCTCATAGACGCAGCAGCAAACTCTTTCATTAGTCTTGCCGTTTCTAGATCACTCTTTGTTGAGTACTGGTCTTTCAATATTTTCCAGCTTTCGTACGCGGTGGTAGCATCATGAATCAGGTCCTGTTGATCTGGTGAGCATCATAAGTGTATTTCAGACCTAGCCCAAATATCTTTTTCCGCCCAAGCTTCATCCCTATCCTCTTCTTCTGGAGGTTCTTCTGTCAGCTGCTTCCATGCCTTCATTCTAAGCATTACCATCTCCATGTCCTTTGCCCGTGATCTATTGTTCTTAGCCCCTTCCAGTTTCACCGGTATAGGTATTGATACTATAAGACGAGTAGTTTAGTTCAGGCATTATAGGTTGTTCTTCAGGTTGTTCTTCAGGTAGTTCTTCCACCACTACCTGTGCACTTCTTAGTCTACGAGGAGGAATTTTAAAAGAGGTTCTGTGTCCGCTCGACAGCAGAGAAGTCACTGTAGGTAAAGTAGTATGAAGGTAATAAAAGTTACGCAGAGAGGCGGTACGGGCTCATAACCTGTGAGTGGGATTATTCTCTCCGTAGTGCTATGTTGCTTTCTATCTCTACCTTATATCCTCACTCTAATCTCCCTCTGACCCTTCTAACCCGATACAGCACCATCCCTCTCTTAACTTCTGTGTTTTTTTGTGGATTTATACATCAAAGTTACGTTCGCAGACGGGCTCCGTGCTTGTTTGTCAAGTGCGTCACAGCATAGAAGCTAGACTTAGCTCACTTATGAAGCTAACGGCGTTATTAGTGGAGATTTGATGGAGTACAGACCCTCTACGGGATCGAATGCTTCACGAATAACAAACAGTAACGGACCTGTATTTTGAAAGATTTGTCTTTGCTGACTCGGGTCAAAGTTGTATAAACAATTAGTATCATATATAGCTGGCATATGATTACTTTTGTAAAAGATGAGTATGAATTCCATGATTCTATGAGCCCCTTCAGTCGTCAATCTTATTCACCGCACCATGTTCATCTAAGCCTGCTCGCTCCACTGTCTAGCACCTCCTCTTTTAGGCTCCCTGAGAGATTCGGAAAGCAAAGAGTATTCTGCATTCAGCTAATTCATATTCTTTCACCGCGTGGAAGTACCTGAAATTTTAGTCTGGCTGCACACCCAAAGTGACCTATGGGGGACCACTATGTCTGTGTACCATTGTTGCAATGACTACCTATTGCAAACTTGATCTGGAATCGAAAGTTTCATACTTGACCGTTGTTGCAATATCCTAAAAAACAGGTTCACTTCTATGATATCATTAGCAAGAGACTACTCGCACCAAAGGATCTGGATTCTGGAGGCTTTAATCATAAGATAACTTATAATACAGTATGCAGGATGCGGTAGAAGGTTTGAAATAGTCTGAAACATTATGATAAAATGGCTGATCCAACTGAAGCCACTTGATTTGCCTCGTAATTTACATACTGTGATGCTTGGTATCTTGGCAGCTGATTATTCAGCGGCATCACCACAATGCAATGTTAGTACCACGGGGCCATGTGTCGACAACTTACGTTATTACTTAATCCCGTGGCCATACTTACATACAACCAGACTAACTTAAATACATAGTGTATGTAAGTAATGAGTATGTAAATAATGAGTATGTAAGTAATGAGGTTCCAAATCTTTCGTCTGTTGCATGTGATGAGATGTATCCGGATCGGGGACCATTGTCATCAAACGAGCACTAACCACTTCGCACTCCGTGCATGCCAAGGTTCAGGAACTATGTACATAGTCGGTACATTCCAGACTAGCTCAGGGCTTGCTGGGGGCGAAATTCTCTTACATTCCCATTCTACCTATCATTTGTGCAGCTCGACGGCCCATGCATGATGCAGGGTTATACAGTATGCACTCTACTCCGCACAAGTAACGTTTGATAATGAGGTGCTTCCCGAAGACATCACGAGATACGCAATCAGGCGTGATGCCGAAGACAAACGGTCATGAACAACTTAGGGTGTATTGGGCAGGGCTTTTGGGGATTCTTGTGTACACCGGAAAAAGCGAGAGTCCAAGCAAGTTTGGTTCCTTGCGCAAATTTCTGGAATGCAAGGAGGATACCTACGGAGTAACTTGTGAGGCGGAAATATTTATTTGAGTTGGACGCACATGTACCCTAGGTACCGGTACCCCATCAAATCATATCAAACCTTTTTTTACTTTTTCTTCTCATGTTTGCGTAGCTGTTGGCGCAATCCCCTACAATTGGTTTGCAACCTCGCCCAACAGGTCTATTTATGTTTATCGAGCTACAGGAGCTACAGGATTCGGCACCGATATTCTGGGTTGGGTGAACGATAGCCAGTCACCGGACGGGTTGGTCGCAGCTCATCTCACCTTCTAGTCTGGCCTGTCTTTCTTATCAACCTCTGGCTTAACAGCCATCAGGCAACACACAAGCTTATGATTGTCAATAAAGGAAATCACACTCTGGTGAAACGAAACTTCAACGAACTGAGGAAACGGGCCGAAGGTACTCAGTACGGCACAGTATAGGAGTTATTATTAGCCACCTGGCTGAGTTACGGAGCACCGAAAAGCAACAACAAGCCTGCTGCGCGTGTGCGAGCGTCAGGATTTGACCTTAACAGAAGTCAAGAGATTCTATAAAGGCCTGGAAAAAAGAAGGAAAGTATCCTCGTACCGAGAAAAAGAAGACTGGGTTGATTACGAAGGCAAGCTTTGGAGACCACCTAACACCGATTTTCACCAACCACACAACACTGCCACCAGCGATATATCCCAGCTCTTAACATCTTCCAAATAAGCAACAGTCTCACTGACTTTTACAGACGCCCTGACAGATGGGTTGTGGAAAGTAAGTCTATCCCTTGAATTTCACAGTGTGATGATGAGCTTTCCGTTTTCTGCCTGGCTGGAGCATGCATCACTCAGCCCGTGCAGTAGAATTAACACCCCACCTTCCCCACCCCACTTACAGGTCCAAAATCATTGAGACCCTCCCCACTGCAGCGACGGATAAACAGCAACCAGTAGCGGTTCCCCGTCCTGCTTCCTTAATCCAGCAACCTAACGGCACTCACACCAGCCATCGATCCAGTATTCCCGTTCTAGTCACTAAACCTCGCTCCGGCCCTCCGAGAAGTGGGGACTCACCCAACACAGAAAGTAACAGTCTTAAAGAAAATAAAACCCCACCAACATCACCAACTAGGACTCTACCGTCAGCAGGACCAAAACGTGTATATTCGAGGCCAACGAGTCGTGTGAGCAATGGCGAAGCTATAGGAGACGGGGTCTCAAGTCCAACTGGCTCAGATTCTAGTAGAGATTTGAAGGTGCAGAAGAGATCTAGGTCTCGAGGTGCAGGAGATTTAGTGAATAATTGTGGAGCTACTGTGGGTAACGGTGTTGATAAATCTAAGACGTTATTGCAGGAGAGAGATATGAACGGAGGGAACGGAACTGGGGATGTTAGCAACGACAATACCTTGAGTGCAGGAAACAGTAAGCCGTTACTTGCTGGTTCCAGAAGACTGTCCAAAGTACCGAAGTCCACAGGAGGGGGTGTTCGTCGAGGAGGAGACAAGAATCGTATTCCCAGCCTCACAACACAACCAGCATCACTAGAGCTAGTGGTAGTGGTTGATCCCGAGGTTGAAGGGAAGACGAGAATCCCTCGACCTAGGTATGAGCTGTTAACTGAATCCCTTAGAGAAGTAAAATGACTAATATCTTTCAACGAAATAGACAAGCCTATAAATTGGTCGACCCTCGTCGGTATATACGTGTTACTCACTCTTGTGAGGAGCTCCGTGACGGGGCGAACAGAAGAAGCGTCAGTGCAACACTGCCAAGTACACGAAAGTTATCAAAGGCAGCGACAGAGCAGCAGCCAGGAGCACGACCTAGAGCTACAAGAACACAAATACAACAACGGCCTAGGTCTATGATGCTGTTAGGGAGTCCTGAAGCAACGACCGTAGGGTTGGGGAGTTGGGCCACTGGTAGGGGAGCCGGCGGGGTGGTCACAGCATAAGATGACTGACAGAGAGATCAAAATCGATGCAACTAGCTACGATGGCCTTATAGCCAAACTAATCTAATAGATTAGGAATACCCACTGGATGTGTAACAATATACTCCTGGCAGCAAGCTCACTCATTTCTCGAGTTACTGGCAATAGATATTACAAACAGTCCACCACAACCTTTGTAAGGATTTTCTTCTAAATCTCAATCTACCGACAATAACTTGCTTTCCTTTGAAACCTTTCCTCCTGGACTCACATGATATTAATGTTAAGATTGTACACCACTACACGCATCTCCAATACTCATAATTTCCTTTGACATTGTGCTGTCTCTTCTCTCTGTTCACTTGACGTTGTCATGTTTCGTTTGAGGTTAGCGGGTGTTACAATGTACCTTTACCACTTTTCTTTTCTGTCAAGATTTGGGTTATGCTACAGTCTTTTTTTTTACTTATTGGCGACGTTTGACTTCCTATTCTGGATGCTGTGTGTCCGAGAATTGGCATGAATACAATGGTGATGAACTTGTAAATGTACATTGAGTGTCGCCCTTACTAGGGGACTATTATTCCGGTCCTGTGCATGAACAAGAGGTATCTCAACAGTGTGTTCAACATGATGCAAGTTGTGCTACCAGGTCTAGAGGCTTGTATTTCTCATAAAAAATGTCTAAATACATTCAATACAGCTGCCTTCGACACATTTGTACACAAAAACGTCCTTGCTCAAGTCTCTCAGAAGGAATACTCCAATTTAAGTCAGTCAAATTATTGATATAAACTGCTGATATAAGGTAGTATGTTTGTACAAAGATTGATGGGTCGAGGGCAGGCAGATTAACCAGGGTTCCGGGTGGCTCGTCATGTAGAGGGCATACGAAGTACTGAGATTTATTTTCCAAAAAAAGACTGTGCCAGTCCGCACCGAGTAATTTAAGCGAGATGCACGATGACGGTTGCTACAACCCCCATCCCCACCCCACATCTGCACGAGTTCCGAGATTGTGGCACACCAATATCAATCACCTCTACCTGAAACGGGTGGAATCAATTCTCAGTTCCAAATGTTCAAAGCTCTAGGCAATACTATCTTTTAACAAATATTGGTCTAGATATAACTGGGGAGGTATCCAGGATCCGGATTGAAACATTTGACATACCAAAAATAACGTTGTTCCCAGATTGCGATCATTGACGTGCTAGGTAGCTATGCTTTTTGGTTTCATTTTAGTCACAAGGTTTCACTTATTTAAAGGGGCGGCGGCTACGTCAGGCCTGATTCACGGGATTAGCCAGTCGTAAATCAGGAGGGAAAAGCAGTGGAGCAGATCTGTAAAATGCTGATTCTGTAAATGATTTTTCAATGAGATGGAGTTGCTCTAGGTGTGTAGTGTCATAATTGCATTGCATTGAATATACACCCAATGCATCATAGTTGGTGTAGAATTTCCAAGAGATCATATATTCCTTAGAAAAAATGCTAGTGAAATAAGCATTCCGAATCTATTTGAAGAACAAAAGATAAATCTGATTTAATTTTGAACCAAATCATTGACAGTGTATTATCTTCAAGCTACAGCTGGGATTAAGCTCAAATGTCAATAAAAGTAGAAGACAGTTTCCTTGGTCTAACCCTAAACTCGTACCTGGGCCATCTGTCAATAATCTCTAGAATCGTTAGATGAACAATTACATTTCACAGAAATTAGGTCAATAAGAAGGGAGAGAGCGCATATGTCTCCTTCGCTGGCTTAATACTTATAATAGTGTTGGGAACTCTCGATGATCAGTATGGGGGGGGAACTGATATGCCCATTATATATATATGACAAGTACAGTATAATATAAACTCAGCCGCAAATACTCTTTGGGATCTCTTACTAAAGCCTTGGGCATACATATCGGTAGGTAGGTATGTATTTTCTTCTCAAGAGTACAAACTTACAGGACCAAATCCACCGTGTGGGAAGGTAATCCTATCAGCCAATAACTGAGACCTTCCATCAATTTCTTTCTGTGGTACCAAAACGCCCTCATTTACTGTGAATCTAAGATCTTCGGGGGACATTCTATTAGGTAAACTAATGTACGTTTTGAAGGCTGGTCGATTTATTGCCGTTGTTGCTCTCATCTGTTTGGGAATAACTTAATCTATGTACTTTATATTTACGAAATCCAAAGTACAATGTGCTGCTGGGTACCAGGTTTAATAGGTTGTGTAAGCCTCTCCAACTTCCATAAGCGATTCAAGAGTCAAGGATGACATTGTTCGCACCGGATCCACGTGGATGAATCCAAATCCAGAGTTTGTATGTAGAAGCCAAAGTGACTGAATCTCATTTCTCTGTTCTCATTCCTCGTCATGAGAGTTAAGTTCCCTCTCGACTCTAGTCTACTTAACCCTCAGGCCAACAACAAATGTTATAATAATAAAAAAGAAAAACACATGGATATCCATTTCTCACCCCCAAAAAATATCATAACTTATCAAACACAGGGAATCCAAATAACCCCCAACTATGCATCCCCAATCTACCTCTTCGACGACCGCCCCCATCTTCTTGATTCGTCGCTTTTTTGCTGGTTGGAGAGTACGGTCGTTACGGATGTGTTTTGTGTAGCAGGTTGTTGCTCGAAAAATCTGCAATGTAAGTGAGCCATGTATGGTCGATGCCGAGTGTCGCATGTTTTGAAAAAATCTCCCGTGATCAGTTTTTCGTAAAAATATCTGCTACTTGTTCTCTTGTGGGGATCCAGATTACCTTAATAATACCCTCATTCTCCTTGCTCGTAACGAATCGCCGTGGGACCTCAATACGTCGTGTTCGATTATTCATGGTTGTCCTCTTTTGCTAAACCTGATAACGTAAGTAATAAGAGTGGATACGGTTGTATAGCGTAGTTGATATTGTGGATGACTAAATACCTACTAGAACTAAGGTTTTAAGGGGGAAGAAGGGACTTAGAAGTTACAAGAGGAACATAGCCTCTCAAAGGTTATGAGCCCGGTCACGAACATTATGAAGCCAATCATGTTTCTACTTCTCGTCTTCTGTGCAGGTTCAATGCTGTCTGTACACTGCACTACTACCGGTATGCATTACAGGAACGTTCAAGCACCGTTATCTACCAAGAGCTCCGAATATACCCCCCTCATCCCCACCTCCCCTACAATTACAAACTATCTCAGCTATTTTAGGGGAGATGATAGCGCAGACCAAGGAATTGCGAATGGAGAAATTCGAGCTCAAGAAGGAGCATAATGAGGATCAAAAAGGAGTTTAAGAAAGAACTAGAGAAGAATAATGGAAGAGGTGAAGGTGCTACGAAAAAAATCTTTTGGGGAATTGGACAGGAAGTGTATGGAGATAAGAAGAGACTGGAATAAGCTATGAAAGGAGATCAAAGAGAAGGATATGGAGATCAAAGATGAAAGGGAAGAGTGCAAGAAGGAACTGGAAAAGAAGCATATGGAGAGGGGAAGAGTTCAGAAAGGAACTGGAGAAAGAAGAATGTGGAGATTAAGGAGGCAAGAGAAGAGCGCAAGAAGGAACTGGAAAAGAAGCATATGGAGATTAAGGAGGTAAAGAAGGAGTTCAAGAAGGAACTGGAGGAGAAAAAGCATAAGCTCAAGGAAAATCAGGCGAACTCAAGATTGAGTGTCCATCAGGTACCATTGCGTGCGCTATAGCAAAAAGTACAGTCACCATCTCGATACCTGTCGGGCTTGTCTTTCTTGGGTCCTGGTATATTTACCAGTATGTTGTTATCCCCGCTCAGAAGAGGGTGTATGGCGATGAATAGAGAGAAGGGATGGTGTTGGTTGAGAGAAAATGGTAATATAAAACTGCAGCCGGAGGTAGGATACACCTTTGTTGTGAAGCTGAAGTTCAAGATATCATTATAGACTTGGAACACACTTCAGAATCATGGCAACTTTTATAGGCAGAATACTGTAAGAAAGGGGACTGAAGATAAAGAGACTCAAGAAGGAATTTGCCTCAGTTACTATGTCAGAGAATAGCTGTGCAGATTATATGTGAAGCAGCTAGTATCAGAGCTAAGAGAATGTGGGGAGAAAATAAAGGATGAAGATGTGGCCTACACTGTACTGATGGGATTAGGAGAGAAGTATAGTCCACTAGTGGTCGCCTGCCAGGAGCGACATGTTCAAACACCCCCGAACAAGCCTACAAGGCCCGAGAAAGCTTAAAACTAAAGACTCAGTTCAAGCGCGAAGCTCAAATATTCCAAAGAAACCTATGGACGCTAATAAAGAAGAAATAAAAATGATATTAAGGATCCATGTCCAAAGATGCTTACAGGCAGATATAAGTTACTGGTGACCGAACCAAATAGACTGCATACGGTGTGCGTCTTCTCTGGAATCAATGGTGGTGACTCAGGAAGGAGGCCAGGAAGCAATGAACATTAAGTCCTTAGTATTCGGTAATGACTACGGACCCCGGTTAAAGGATACAACACCAGCTCTGTGTGCACTCTTTACCCTCACAATGTCGGATTTCCCTCCGGGGGTGGGAGAGCCTTCTAGATGCTTAGTAAAGGTGCGTTCAAAGATTCCTAAGGTGGAAGTCGAAGGACAGGGCCTCTGAAACACCACTGACAGCACTGGCACCTCAACCTTTGAGTACTAGCGAAGAGAGTGGCAATGCCCATACGGAGATTGGCAATATTCACACGTTTATAGATCAAAGCTACTCTTCCAAGGATCGGGGTAAGCTTAGAGCATTTCTGCATTTGAGAGAGTATTTTACAAGTGGACATACTCCGGCCTGGACTATGATGACGTCTCTATTACCTGAGGAAGATATACAGAATGAGGAATGGAAGATGAAGGACAACCAGGCGAGGGGACTGCGAGCGCCTTCAAGATCTCATAGTGAATGGAGTTGCAGGGAGTTTAAGGACCCGCAACCAATGTGGAAAGATATCATTCGAACATGTAGAATACAAAGCTAGTAATTCGTCCAACCGATGCAACTGCTGTAGGACCTACGAGCCATGAGGTACCACATGATAGACACCTTGAACGGATGGCAGAGTTCATGTCAGATGACGGATAATGGTTGGGGGGATTCGAGAATTGTTCCCGAACTGAAAGAGTATGAGGAGAAAAGCATAATTATTATTGGAGAAGTCAATGGTGACTGTGGTAACTGTGGCATCAGCCTCTATATCTACCTCTACGGACAACAAACTGGATGAAGTTAGTGAACAAACTAGTACCGTTTGCCCCATGCTTAGGCGAAGAACATATTCAGGCGGCAAAACATGTCCGATGTATATTTAGATGTCTCGTGGGCAGACAATATCGAGAATAGCAGATCAGCCCTTGGATATACCTTGATATACGCAGGTAATGCGATTCTATGGAAGAAAAAGCATGGTCAGCTGTATCGAAGGAGAGAAGAAAGTAGGTTTAAGTTTGACTCGAAAATAAAAGAATGAAAACGAGGCTAGGCGCAATAGGAGAAGAGCTGTTCGTGGCATTGAAGTTGGAAAAGAATCAAATAAACTAAAAGATCGGGCTATCACAGCTACACTATGCCTCTCAAATTTTGCTTTGGTGTGGGATGAAATCATGCGCAGAAGTTCAAAACTTGATAGATCCAATGGAAGACTGGATTGTGAAGAAAAAATGATTTCTTTTTGGAAGGGAATGGGAAGAGATAATACCAAGCTGCTATTGGAAGCCTAATCTATCTGATATTGAGGACTCGCCCTGACCTTGCGTACTCTGTTACAAACTGGCTCAATGCTATGGAGGACCAACTGAAAGAAATTGAAAGAGGGTAAAAAGGATTATACGATTTATGAAATCTACCATTAATACACAACTGATTCTGTGGTATGTTGCACAACGAGTGGAAGTTGAGACTCCAAGAGGGACTGTTTGTGGTGGCTTTGATGCTGCGTATATGGAAGATAAATATGATAGGCATTCTACAATGGGATTTGCCTTTTGCTTTGCTGGATCTTTGGTCTCCCAAAACTGCATGGACATATCAGGGCTTTTGAATTATGCAAAGTAAGGACAGCGTGAGTCTGCAGTTATGTTTATGGCAGCGTGGGTCTGCAGACGAGAGGCTTGAGCCAACCAAATTAGGTCTGCAGTTATGTTTAAGGCAGCGTGGGACTGCATTTGGTTAATCAGCGTAGGTCTGAATCCTTTTATTCTTTATTAATATCGGTCGATAGGAGGGAGTTGAACTGGAGGAAGCGAGTTAGAGGGTACTGTGCAGGGGGTAGCTAATGATAATATTTAAGAAGGAAAAATAGACTGAGTGGGATGGCTTATAAAGCATAAGGGTTTTCTGGGTGGAGGGAAGATCGCGGATGAGGGCAATTTGAATTTTGTGTTTACATAGTGCTCGGCGGAGATCCAAATCCCCTGGAGCAGGGGGAAGTAAGAGTGGAACAGCGCAATTGATAATGCGGATGACTAAAAAACTAAGACTTAGAAGTTACAAGCGAGATAGAAAGAATAAGATGATCATAGCCTCTTAAAAGTGAATTTTCATCACAACAAAAAAAATATGAATAACAAAGTCATTTGTAGAAGTCAAATTTCAAAAGTAGTAGTAAAGTCATAAAAGTAAGTCATAGAATTAGTGGGAAAGGAAAATGAATCATTTAGTACCGTGCGTATAGATGTGATCTATACCGGGTACCTTGTATAAGTAGTAGGTACGGCGGAGGAGAGGGAAGGGGAAACAAAGGAGAATGAGCCGGGATTGAGATAATATCAATAGCGTGGCAACTTATTACTACTTACAACTTTCCAAACCTTTCAACATCCATATACGTTTCCTGTGGGGTCTTAGTTGCATTGCATTGCAACGAAAACAGCAAACTACAAGACCTCAGGCTACAGAATACGTATGCTAGTATTGGGAATGCCCGATAACGGTAATCTTTGCAAGTAAATGAAGTACGCATTTATACGCCCTCCGAATAGCGATGAGGGTTTTCTCTAGGTGCTGACAGACTATATGCCAGAACAAAGTTTGCTTAACTCATATCTACATATCTTTAAAGAACTAGCATTTGAACAAGATAAGAACTATCAGATCAGCCGCACTATGCTTCGAACCAGGCTTTTATAGCCAAGTCTCATTATTCAAGCAGAATAATGTATATTAATGTATTGCAAATATATTACAAATTCATTACTGAAAGGAAATTTATTAACATGTCGATTCAGAGCCATTCTTGATCGCTTCTCAAAGCCGGAGATGTAAGAAATACTCTCGCCGGTTAAAGCCAGAAACGGCAAGTGATGGTAAGTATGGAATACAGGGATTCCCAGTTCGGCAAGTGATGGAGATGGAGGTTCTATATAAGCGGCTAGACCGCACCTATGTTTTCGAATATATAGAGCACTAGATCCATAGCATTGAGACTATAGCGATCTCTAGATAACTCTCTACGGAATACACTCTTGTTTATTACGAAAATTCCTCCGTTCATAACCTCGTAAATACGGAGTACTCATTAGGAATGGTAACTGTCAATTCTACAAGTTTATCTGTGGGCGGGGGTTTCGTTTCCCCCCAGAATCAGTTATACTCACTGTAGATATAGGCTGATTTGGACTTGTAACGGAAGGCTTTCCGAACGAGGATGGATCTTTATCATAGAAATTGATTGCAAGCCAAAACACTTTCGCAATAGCCTTACTAAACCTCTTGATATCGACACATAACAAATACAATGGCAGTGAAAGATGAGTATACTATCTTGTTTTGAGTATAGGTAATCGAAAAGATATTCTAAGATTATATATATATAGGCAGCTACATGTCCCTTCTACTGACGCGTACTGTACTTCAACGATAATTTTCTTGCTCTACAGGTTTCCACAGTGGGTTCTAGGACCTGACTACTTAGGAATAATGATGTCATAGCAGAAGTTTTTCATGCTTTCTGGATTTCGATGCAATTTGCCGTTTCAGATGTATCATTGTGCGCTTCAGGAAGTATAGTTTATCTACAGCTATCCTTCAAAGTAGTGTTTTCACAGCTATCCTTTACGTCAGACATTACATATTGCGGTTAATGCAAATGAAATTATTTTCTGTAGCTGTAGTAGTTTTACTTTGGAAATATCAAGAGCGGTCGCATCAATCCAATCGGGGTTATACAGTATATATGTATATATAGAGTTAACTTATGCGGTTCACCAATGGAGCTTTTGTATTTCTCAAAACAGCATTTTTATTATTATTTATTTATAGTAAATCAATACTCGTATTGAACAGCTCTTCATACCTACGGAGTTATTGACTTGTATATAGTATTCGAAAACTTTCTTGAATAAGTTTACAACTATATGTATAAAATTATTTACGTGATTGTGCCACATACGTACAGGTTACTTTCTAGGATGTACATATGTAGAAACCAGGAATGAGTTACGCTTGAAACGTATAAATATACCCAGATTAGTAGGTACATGTACTTGTAACGAATATCTTCTCGCCGGTCGCCAGGAAGGGGAATGAATATAGCTCAGCATATATGCGGCACTAAAAAAAATCTGTCACGGACAATATTTATGATTTAAATCCTTGGTTTCAATAAATAAATATCTACAGTACATATCTGTTAGGTTTTCTATGCCAGAATAATACCCTTCAGGTGATTCATATGCCTCATGAGATATTATATATTATGATGATGTGACCAATATACTCTACGGTAATTTACTCTTTATAATCAAAAATTCCTGATGATTATTGCAAGACAGCAGTTCCGAAATTCCGAGCCACCCCCCCCTGCTCGACTTGATCTAATCTGGAATTTTTCTCTATCCATCAACCCCAAAGAAGGGCGCCTACCTCATTCCTAAGCTAGGTCTAATTCTGAAGTTTAGCAGCACCTATTGGTATTGCAGAATTCCAAAATAGCGACCTGTCAAAAATGATAGACTAGACCTCGCCTAAACAGAGTCCCGTTTTAATCTTGAGTATTTGCTGCTCCGAGGAACGCCACTACAATACAGCACAAATGTACTAATGTCCACTTAGCTTAGTACTAGGGGAATATTTACTTTGCATCGAAGGAGGATGCAACTGGGTTATACCCTACAGTTGCAAGTTGCAGTGGGTATCAATTTTGGTATAGGGTTTAATATTTCCTTCATATAAACCGCCGTTCAATTGTATCACAGCTCACGCTATTGAACACCATAACCAATCCATAATCCCTTATTAAGTACTATCATGCTGATATCATATGCAAAACAACAAACATGAAAATATAAGCGAAGGTCATAAACCTCTGTTTCTTTTTTTTTTTATCGCAACACTATTAGACGCCACAACAGAGTACCGGGCCAGGTCGCAAAAAATGAAACTTCATTCACCGGCTCAGTGGTGACCGGGAGCTCCTTCCCTCAAAACCTATGACACAGCCTCTCTTCCTCATCTGGTCCTCCTTCCCTCTCTCTCTCAATTTCCACCGCCCACAGCCCTGCGCCACACGCCGTAGTAAACAAGAAAAATATACTGAGGATAGGAAACAATTGGAATGTAATATGCGTAGCCCCAAAACCCAGATATGCCCATGCTCTATCTCGCTTCCACTTCTTCTCCTGTTTTGGGGTCCAGCCTTTCAACTGAAAGTACCTATAGTGTGCTAACGGCCCACAGAGGTACCCTTGGGCAATGATATACAGGAATGGGCCAACGAGTGGGATGAAGTTCAGTGGTAGCGTTAGAATAAACTTCACGGTTAGGCTCAGGGAGAAACGTAGATAAGGTGACTTCGTGTACTTCCCCAAGGCCTTGACTGAGGTTGGTGCATCCTTGAGTTGTCTGGCGGTAGCAACAAGTGGGGCCAGTCCATGGTCGAGCAGCACAGCATCAAATACGTCAACGAGGCCTTCTTCAACCATGAAGTTCTCTGCAACAAAGGTAATGATCATAGCAGCCTCATTGAGGACCATGAACGCTGCGTTGATCCAGGCAAGCGGGCCATGGAAAAAGATAAGGATGGCCACGTGTGGGAGGTAAGTGAACACGAAGAGAAATGTTAAAACGACGGTGCTGAGGATGAGGAGCTTCGGAATACGTTTGAGGAAGGGTGGCCATAGATGCATGTGCCGGATGAAGTGGATCATGCCAGCAAAGACGAACCAAAACGCGGGTGGGGAGTGTCTGTGTGGGGAGGGACTGGGGGACTGTACATGATGCGGGCCAGGTGGGCCATAGTGGTGGGGCTCATGGGGAGTGTATGGTGGGGGGGAAGACCCATAGGTGCTAGCCGCAGTTCCAGGAACTCGAGGGGACTGAGAATTTTGCGGACTGACAGAGTGTGCAGGGAGAAGACAGGTGGTTTCGGAGTTTATTGGCGTGTACCCCACTTGCGTTGGCTGGTAGTTGTAATACGCCATATTCGAATAATGAATGGGTACAGATAGATTGGCATGTAAATAGTGAGGGGTGGCGCAGACCTTGACTAGTGCAGAACACCTTGTCTTGGCAAGTCAGCCTCAGTAGTTCTTCTGGATTGTTTTCGAATGTTCATATGCACATTGAAATGTAATGTACGGAAATTCACTGCAGCCTAGAATTCCCGCATTCGAGTTCTAATCTAGAATCTACAGGCTAATCTGTATTCTAGTCTGGTTCTGTGTATTTGAGCCAAATTCTCGTGGCGTAGGTACTGTATACCTCATGTGCATTAAGCAGATATATAAGAATTCACGAAGCTAGAATTAGGACAGACTATATGTATGTATACGTAGCCCTGGGTGTTGAGCTGAAATTGACATGAAATAATATTTACACACATGACCTATCGATCCGTATATGTCGAAGTCTCAGTCCCTTGGAATGGAGGATAGGGTTGCGCTCTGAATCCACCCGGGTTTCCGGGGAGCTCATCATGGTCCCCTTACTGAGACCCCATATTAGTAATAAGTATTTTCTTTTTCCTATAAAAAAAAAAAATCCTAGTACAAGCTGAGGGATACTACATTAACCATCAACCTAGATAGCATGCATATAGACATGTTCTGCTGTTTTCCTCGTCCAATTTTGTAAGATATCCTAGCAATCGCCCGGTGATCGTGGCGAGCAGAGAGAAAGGGGGCGAATCATAATAAGGTCTGTGAGTCTATACCATGCAGACTTCAGGAGTTTAAACGTCATCTAGAATGTCTCAATCTATTGCTCCAACGTAAACTAAGGGTAATATAATGGATAGCTGACTTGAAAGATCACTGCATAAGATATTTCACGAGAAGAATCAATTCTGGGCTTCCCCTTGACTTGATTCCTGTGAACTGTCTTGATTCTGAGTTCTGAAGCCTAGTGGCTTATTTTTGGCCTGATCGTAAATGAAGCCAAGTCACCGGGATAGAATCCGTCTGGATAGGTCTCATAACCACCGGCGCACCACCGCTAGGAACTAGACATTATATATTTAAACTTCTAATCCTTTTGAGCACTGCCACAGTATCTGACACAGTTGCGTTAAGGTATTGTAATTGTTTCAAAACAACCCTTTCCCAATAATCCTGCACTCGATACATACAACATTAGTATTTGATCTTGAGTATGATATCATTCCCTGACTACCTCTCTGACCCTCTCTATGCAAGTAGTGTATTTATAATGGATACCAGTATGTATAATCATGGCGTGCCGGAACTGTGTGCCGGTACTCCATGCATGTGTCAGTCCTTACGAATTTCTCCATCAGCATGCCTGCTTCCTATGTTTACGGTGATCCTTCAATCTTAGATCCTTCCAAGCTTGATTTACGTACCGGGCTCCCACCATGCTGATCCAGACCTAGGGCCAAGTATACTAATAAGTGATCGTGAACGGCCTTAATGCCTGGATCGAATATGGGCATTTTCCAGCGGTTATGAACAATGTTGATAACTAATACTAACTAGGCCTCGGCATCATGATCAATTAGCGGTATCGTATTGAATGTGCCAGTGGTGCGCGTGTAATCAACGAGGAACAGCATTTTCCAAAAACTATACCCGGGCCTGGTAAATGACCACGGACACGGGCACGGAGTCCTTCAAATTGGTAACTCCGGTATTCTAAATAATTGCCATCCCATATATTTTCGTCAAATATGGCTACTTTGAACGGCAGTGTTACACTTGACCCGTACCGGCAAGCTCGCTTCTTGTCGTCGGGCTGCCGAGGTCGAGAGGCCGACGAATATAGCGAAGGCTAGCAACTGATATTAAGTAGGGTATACTGCAGCCCGGTATATGTCTCCTAAACAAACCTCTTGTGTGACAGAGCGAGGTACACGGAGGCGAGTATCCGCATCAATGATATCCGCAGATCCGGTTCAGTTATTATTGACCAACGACCAGCACTCGTGTTCAGTCGGATTGGGCGAGCAAGGCCAAGGCACAATTGAGCATGGGCAGCTATAGCTATAGGTAATCGACATCGATATCACTAGTCGGAACCTTCAATTCTGTATTTACAGCCCTAGCCATGGACTTTTAACGCTGTTGACGACCATGCATAAGTCGTACAGGCCCAATCTAAGCCTTGGATGTGGAGGAGTTGTGTTTTGTAAAAGTTGCGGAGTCACTTAGGTCAACTAGGGCAAGCAGTATGCTTCAGCGTTTCAGGGTCAACCAAGCATTACGTCGATCTTAAGCTTACAGCAGCTAGGCGAAACACCGCGCTCCTGTTGCACGATCAATGTTCACCGTTAGCAGCTGTGGGCAGTACATACGGCCACGCTAGCGCTTCCGGCGCACTCACTAATGAGATATCACATCCCAAACTATGATTTGTAGGCTTATGACGTGCAGAGAATGAAGAATCAGGCATCAATTCAGACAGGCTGTTTGACATCCATACTCCACCCACAGGGCAATCCCACCGTACGCAATTTTATACGGCTATAGGCGGACCACTACTAACGCATTGTACAGCTGCGCTAATCTCAAGCCTTGACTGCTATGATACATCGGACATATTGATTCTCAAACTGTCAATTACTATCCAAGCCTCGACGAAAAGGGGAGCCCTATTCGTGGATGGCATGCTCAATCAGCAAAAAAAAGTGATCAATGCGATCCTACTTTCCAAAGGGTTCATATCATGTGGTTCATATACATGGACTAAAACCTAAACAGCAGATGGGAGGGCAATCCAGGCAGCTCCTTGTATGGCTGAGGGTGTTTAGCTTAGCCTAGGAGGTCGCTGCTGCCGGGCCTCCACGTTACCACGTAAGCATAATCTTGTGTCCGTACAGTGCTGCACGAGTGAAATTCTATGTATACATTCACTCAGGCCAATATGACCCATCTATATCATTTGCAGAACTGTGCTGATTCTTACCTTATGCACTGACAGTAGCAGTAGCAAGCCCATGCGAATAATCTTTACTACAGGGTGTTGACATGGCTTCTCTTACATCCAGGGAGGGGACGTGTGGTAGAACCTCAATCGCTAGGCATTGGTTGTTCATCTTAACTATGGAGGGTGCTTATGGCCCAATTCATAAACACCCAAGCCCAAATTAATGAGTAGAGAAATGTTAAGTACGTGAAATAGCTTCAAAATTGCATAGCGCTGTCACACGATTTCCAAACAACCTTTAGATTTTATCCTTCTGTGCATGTGTAGAGATACCTTCCCTGTATAGGTGTAAGTCTACAAATCATAAACCCTTTACAAAAAGCCGACACACTTAATTTATATAACTAACTACTTAAAAATGAAGAAACCAAAGAAAAGCATGAGCAGAATGTCGGTCCACAATCAACCCTAGAGGCGGAAAATACGCAAATGAATGCTCAATTCTCCACTACCGCCTAGTCCAGACCCTCCATAGACAGAAACACCATCCTCCCAATCGAACACTTGCCCAAAGGACCTAGGTAATCCAGGCCGATATCTAGTTGCCAAACCAATACCCTGACAATTTGTGAAAAACAATATGTATATCTTTGGCTCAAAAATTCATGTTAAAAAAGCGCGATAAGAGTCAGAGTTATTCAGTGGTCGAGAAAGATAGTAAAGTGTGAAACCGAGACCAGCAAAACCATAGTCGGCTGTTAGCCAAAAATGGAAGCCACAATTATCTAACCAGTAACCACTGGGAGACAAACTGCAGTTACACCGGAACCCTTTGAGATGTGAGAACGCCATCCAATAGAAAGACAAATCGAGAATGTAATTGAACGACCGATTGATTATACTTGAACATTCCGGGCACCTGAATTGGGCCCTTTTTTATGGCGCCTGAGATGTTCCTTTAGGTTATCAGACCTCGAGAATCTCCTCCTGCAGATTGTCACGTCACATATATAAGGCTTTTCCCCGGTGTGGATCTTTTCGTGCCTCCTTAGGTGTTCCTGCCTCCTGAAAGCCCCCGGGCATTTATTGTACGTGCACCTAAAGCGCTTGTCCTTGCTCGAAACGACCCTAATCATGACCTCGAATGGCTCTCCATGAGCTAGAGGTCCTTGCCCTTCTGAATATACGGGGCTTATTGGATATGCCCCTGGCATTGGGTGGTATTGGGGTATCTCGTAGGTTGGCAGGCCGAGAGTGAGCGAAATCACATCGTTTGACGTCGAGGGCATTAAGGAATGCGCACCTGGCGAAGGGGATAGATGGTGTAATCCCCTCTCTGGAATTGAAGTTGTTCTATAGCATGGCGCTGATGTCATTTCGAGACTCGAATCGTGCCCAGAATATGCATCTCGGGCTTGGTAGTTCCAATGTGACAGCATGTCTGTAGCAGCAGGGTCTTTGTATGATTTCATAGACATTGAAGAGTAATTGTCGGCTCTTCGAGTATCATTGAGAAGCGATTGATAGGACATCCTGGGGTGAAAACTTAACCAGGGTCGATGGAATGCAAGAAACCAGCTGGAATTCACTTTCAAGGTCAAAGTAAGGTTAAGCGGTGTCCTAAATTGGGGTGGAAGGGAAATATGGCAGGTGCTGCGGTCAGAAGTTTGAAATTCCGAGGTGAGGAAGCTGAAAGGTAGGCAGGGGCAGACAAGGTGAAGATATATAAGTGGGATTAGCTCTATAACCTACAGCACCACAAGGTGTCGACTGCAATTTATAACTAGAGGGATGGTGGCCGAGGCGATTGAATATGGCGGGGTATGTCATTCAAGCTGAGAAATGAGAAATTATAACTCGAACTAAGTGCGGTATTAATTAGGTCAATATGGTGCCGTAACCCCAGAATCCAGTGTCCCAGCTTTCGACCTTCAGGAAACAGCTCCGAGTCTTGATACTATCCTCGCAACCAGATCAGTAATGGTCATCTTGCTCTCGCAGAGGCTCCCTTGGATGTCCCTATTCAAACTGATGACTTTAGCATCTGAAAGTCTGAAAGGGGGTGTTTTCTTGCTAGTAACTTTATGCATATCTAGGAGAGGAATGGCAGTGACCAGCTCGGGGATGCATCTCTCGACATAAGTTAGAATAACCTGAATATGAGTATTGAATTCCAAAAAAAAACATCAGCAAGTCCTTGAGTATTCATCACCCGCTATTGGCCCCGTGAAGGAATGCTCCTCCTCCGATTCATTAGATATTATGTTGTCTTGCCCTCCGGGTGTTATCCACATGGCCCTCTATCGGTTGCATGAATCAAAAGCAAATATAATAAAAAGTTGCAGCGGAGGAGGACACAATTCTAATTACTTCCAGACCTTTGTCAATTACAAACCTTCGATGCATTGAAGGGCATTGATGCATCAGGAGCACAATGATACATATGAAGATGCCTGGATCATCAGTATTGCAAAATCTTGGTTTGTGATGAAGATTCACGAGGCCTAGGGTTGATCTACGCCAGGGCTCTTCCCCGGTTGTACGTATACCCATAGGCACGATCTCTAGAGATAAGTAAATAAATCTGAGATTGGGCCTTACCCAAATACAAAAACACCTTGTAGATGGGCTCAGATGCTACTATTAGGGCCGGCCTGTGCAGTGGGTATTTTCCCGACGATATGCGGCAGAAACGAATACGGCAGGTATACCGATGTCTGGGCTCACTTGCGCTAGCCGGCTCGTCACAAATCATAAATCTTGTGCCTGCATGTGACTCTGTTTGGCTGGGATGGAGGAAGTTTTCGGCAATAGTGAAAGTATATCGTTGTCTTGTATCAGATATCGATGCAGCAGTTTGGTTCTGTTGTGGCTCCGGAAATCTGAAACCTAAGTAGATGGAAACACGGAATTTCCTTTCATGTATGAGAAATGCAGCGTGCATGAAGAGAAGTCGATCAAGAAAAGGCGTATGTGATACTAGATCGTCGCTGGACAACCAATCTATCACATGTACCATCGGGATTGTATGCCTGTTCCTCCGGAGACATGGAGACTCGCCATAGCCCCAAGCTATATGCGAGTATTAACTTTAAATCCATAAGAATGACCTGATCATATCTCAAGACTGGCATGGCGAAATTGAGTTGAGAACTGCATCTGGAAGTCGCATTTAAACGTAAGCAAAGGTTAGCTCAATTCGCTTGTGAACCGGTCGGTGTTAAGAAGTGATCATGTGTAAGAACGCCAGAAACAGGGTCGATATTATTATCATGACATCAATGCCCAATGGCGATAGGCAATAGCGTCATTCGCTCAACATCAGCCTTTACTATAGCTTGGATCGAAATACATCAACGTAAACCTATAACCGGAGTACTAGGAAAGTATGGACGTGTAGGGTTGTGATGGAACTTGAAACTTGTGGTTTTCGTACAGTAAATTTGAGCCCATCAGACTCATATTCAATCAATTTTGCTAGTCATGAAGTAGGGACCTGATTTAAACTAAACCTTCATGCACTGTGATGTAGTGACAAAAAGTCTTCCAGACCGCCTCAAGGGGTATCTACTAATACGTACTTACATACATAATACAGCAGCAAATGTTTCTGTGCCTACCAGTCGAATAGTGATTCTTCAGTGCATTTATCCACTTCGCTGATGTATTATTCTGCATGTCAATTTTACAGATATTCCCCAAAGTGATCTTTTTTCATAGGACCATACTAGGGACATATATCACAATAAATCCTCTTATGACATGATAGCTATGAGCCTTGGGACAGGCGTTTGCCCCTATATTCACTTTTCCGCCTTACGATCAGACTAGAGGCTTGAAGATAGATTAGGAGGTAGGACCGACCATTAGGTAGGCCTGAATGCATATTTAACTCCTGAGTCTCAAATGGTTTGTACATAGCAATGGCTTTGCTGTAGTATATCGGGTGCAAGATTCTCATGGAGCAGTTTATATACTCTTAAGACAAAATCTTGGACAATATATCCAGCGCAAAACCCTCTTATATATCCATATACCAGAGGCCCCGTCGTCATGACCTTAGGTCGCTTGTGAGTACAGACTTTGAAAGAGCAAAAAGAAAACAGAGATCTCTGTTGGGAACTGACATTGAAATTGATGGAAGAAGTACCTAATGTATGATATTGTTGAATATACAACTGATAATGAATGTATTTAATTGAATACTATGTAATATAAAATAGGAAACCTTTGAAGTAGACTTCAAACCAGCATAAACCTTTGAAATAGACATAATGTAGCCTCGTCATTCGACAGCACTAAAACCTGTCTTGCCAACACAACTAAATACACGCGTTATTAACGCTCCCATTCACGAGCGTGTAACACTAGGCAGCAACACAGCAACATACGTCAACATACCCACACTAGCTATTCAGCGCCCAGCATACTTCAGCATACAACGCGTCACTCCACCCAGCATACAGAATACTCAGCATACCCCTATACACTCCCTCCCCTACGCGATACGATATCTCCCAGCACCATACCCAGCATACCCCCTTTTCTATGCAATATTCCAGCATACTCCAGCTTATTCAGCGTATTCCCTTTGCTACGCATATTTCGGCATACCTAGCATACCCAGCATACCCGGCGCATTCCTTACTCTACGCAAATGTGATATCTCCCAGTAATCCTATAATGGACTTGAGCTTCCGGAAAGGCTCTACTGAATATACCTATCGCTGTACACGCTCCTGTGCTGCACTCAAGTTGACGTCACGCGCTTCTGTAGACCTGTTCTCTAGGTTTAACATACTATACATACAGTACCTAAGCTCTAGTCATACAAGTATAACTGCTCTATGCGCTCCGATATGGAGGTATGCATAAATTACGTGCTCCTATAGCTATACCTTTGGCTTGAAATGCTGGCTCATGATCACTGCCGACAGGACAGGTACTTGTATTACTTATAGTAAATATACATAGAATCAAATTGTAGTTTATACACCAAACAAGAGGTGATCCTTTTAAGTACTTTGCTTTTAATTAATAATTAATGTATATTCTCTTTTATATGGAACTCAATTTGAATGCTTAAAGATGTTAATACATAGAGTATGCCATAGTATTATGACATAACGTAGATGTAATCTTGCTATGATATTCTATAGATCAACGTCATGAATAGCTTTATTCTGACCCACAAATAGTCTGATAGTATGCCCTACTGAATATTCATTCAGACGTATAATAATTAACTACAGCAGACGCTATGGGCGGGAAATGAGAAACGGTAGAGGCATAACCGGATTACCCTGAAGCATGACTGTGGCGACGGAAACATATCAAGCCAAGGTATAGCTATAGGAGCACGTACTTTATAGCATACCTCCATATCGGAGCGCATAGAGCAGTTATACTTGTATGACTAGAGCTTAGGTACTGTATGGTTTGCTGTGTATGCTGCCTAGTGTGTGCTACGCATGCTGTGCGGTGTGAATTGGGAGAGTTAATAATGCGTGTATTTAGGTTTAGTGTTGCTTTTAGTGCTGTCGGATGTGACAAGGTACATGATGTCTATTTCAAAGATTTTCCCAATACAAAACAGCAATTCCTTTCTCTTTCCAGAGAGGTAGAGAGGGTAATCAGACTTGGAATTCAAGACCAAATCACCTTCAGCTAGTATTACATGCATATTTATCTACAGCTAGACAAGAGTCTGATTCAATCCTCTTTCATTACTCTAGGCACTGCTGCATACCAACATATAGATATATTATCAGCAGAAGATGGGCTATCTCTTGTAGAATAAGAACACCACCTACACCAGGTGAATGATCTTGGAGAACATGTGAGGAGAGCATGGCCTGCTGATTGGTGACTGACATGCAACGTAATTCTCAGAGTTTGATTCTCCCTCACATCAGCGCAAATTTAGGAGTGACAATGGCGGACTGAGCATTTCGAGGAGAAGAAAGGACAGCCTTTTTCTCGTTTCACAACGTAAAAGGCTGTTAAGAATTGAGTTCCACAGATTCTCGTGGGTAGTGCGTGAAATCTCCATTGGTCAATGATATTAGTAAGTCGACATCCACGGCCTAGACCGCCCATGGCCATTTAAACAATCAAAACTTGAACCCCATACGGGGAGGGTTGTATGCTTATGTGAAAGGCAAGATTATCTACCCATGATTGAATATGATACCAAGTTAATAACAGATACTTCGCATTCCAAACTGAATATGATGTTGATGGTTTGTAGTATGTACTGTATCTTCAAAGATACTGGCTGATTTTCCCCGACTCAAATCTCATTTGAGAGGAAAGATCATACAGTATGTGGAATGAATCAATTCCTTGAGACTACGATAAATAAAAAACATTGCGAACGAACGTACCAACGCCCCCCTTTCTTATATCCATATCATAAGATATGTTTCGTAATTAATTTTATAATATACTGTAAGTCTTGCATGACGCCTAAACAAAACTATAAAACCTGAGCAATCCCCTGTCTGGCACCAAAGGCTTTTTATTTCGGTTTACCCACACTCTCTGTCTGTTTACCCACACTCTGTGGTTTCCAACCGGGAGAGGGATACAGAATCCGCAACCGGTAGGCAGCTGGATTAATGTGTGGGGTGCATATGACACCAACCATACATACCATCAAGGTGACCATTAAGATGAGGAGTAATAAATATAAAAGGAGCATGGGATTTCGCTCGTTTCTCAAAATTTGCTACAGGTATAGCCAAACGATTCTATCCTCCTTATTCGTTTCAAGCACCGAATTCAAAGCCTGCCTATCGATATATTTGAGAAAAATGTACCTGGCACTTTTTCAAGATCTCATAGCAGTGGGAAGGCAGTATGAACATGCCAGATACTCCTACGGAAATGACAATTCTCAGCAGAAGGCAATGAACTTTGATCAAGCATCCAAAAGTACAGTTCTAGCCCAGGAGCGGGGCAAATTGCCAACACGGACGAGGAGATATGAAGAGTGGGGACTTACAGAGCTGCAACAACTCGCACATCCAATCACAAAAGTCCCTTCAATCTGCACTACCCCTCCAGACAGCATGAAACATGAGCCACTGAATAATACGATATGCAAGAACCCCAAGTATGACGGAAATGACTCAAGATCTATCAGAAACGACATACATAAAGGAATTGATCAACCAAATTCAAGCGGGTGTGATATTGGCGAACAAGAAAACTCGGAATCTGCCTTGGGCACTGATACTAAAGAGGATATTGAGGAGTTTTCGTGTTCTCTATATCAACATGATGTGGAAAGCTTGACGAAAGATTTCGAGGACTGGTTGAGGCTTGCGCAGGGTGTTGCGAGGGAAGCATGCTGCGACGATTTGGCAGGGTCGGCAAGTAGCAGGGTCGGCCTATCAATGGCGACCTCTCGAAGCTGTCAAGAGCTCATTCTATGGCGACCAGATCCTACCACTGCCAGTCGGAACTCCTCTACAGGTAGATTCAGTGTGGGGCGGAGATTCAGTCTGGATCAACCCATAGTTTACCCCTTCAGGAATAAGAGGAACAGTGTGTAATAATGTAGAAGATTCACTCCTGATCGGGTGTTGTGAAAGGATTGTATATATTTCAGTTGAATTTTCACACTCGGTTCAGGCTAGATATCCCGTCACCTATCTGAAAATTTCTTTTGGGCGAGTAGAAAACATGGAGGTGGGGCGTTTCATTTGGCAAGGCTATAAGAACATTCGGAGTTTTGTTTCTTTTCGTATTAGTCTGCAGTTATTGGGTACTGTTGGTCTCGTTGCTTTTATCGCCTCGCTTATATTCTGTACTTCCAATTGTATTTGAACTTAGGGCATACGTGGTACTAGACTATCGACCAATTAAAACATGAATCCCATCTATCCGGTCAATTGATAACGCCCGGGAGCATTCTATACGGCATCCGTGAAGTGTCAGTTTAAGAGCCCCGGAATAGACTATTCATCATGCTCTGGCGCGATCGTTAGCCAGTGCCCCAAAGCAAGAGCGCCGCTGTCTATCCCTGAATGTGATTTATACGCTACGATAGTACAGGGGAAAAAGATCGCTAGCACTGTGGACTGACACAGTCGATGTCTACGTATGATTCCAGCATGAGATTTTTGTTGCTAGACGATCTACCGGGCTAGAAATTTCCCTTATATCCGTGTACAACATAGTTCTGACCGCAGCTGCATAAGCGACATACATGGCAGGAAAGGACTAGAGTATCGGGAATGGGATTGGCAAATAGCTACTTAAGTATTGGTGGTCCGGTCATACTCTCGTAGCATAATCTTTCATAATTAGTGAAAGCCGAGCAAAAATATATATACTGCAGCTAAGCCACGTGCGCCTTGCAAGCTGGTCGAATTCAGTTTTGAATTTTGTTGTACGAATTATCCAATTACCTTCCGGCACGTCGTGGGGTAGCCCATGCATGGAACCATATTTGCAAAAAAGTCGCTAGGCTGACACTGACCAGAGTACTTCTTTCGGCAGTCATCGTTCGTACATTCCCATTTCGGAGCCCCTAACGGGTCGTGCCAACCACAATAGGTTCTGGCCGAGGCGCCGTAAATAACATACTGCCGGATCAGGAAACAGCGTGCTCGGCTGCTGATTCAGTTATATGCAAGCACTTACACAATTTATGCTACAAAGTCTTAAGTACCTACATTTAGCACAACCAGACTACATTTAGCACTGCTTTCATACATAGTTCAGATAATCAAGCAAACGAGCCTCGGAATAGGTCTGGAACAAAATTTCCGCCAGTACCTAGAGTTCTAAACCCTGTTGCACTCCTTGAAGATTGAGTTCCGCCAAGTACAGCGATGGGTCGATGGGATGGACCGGTCGATGGGATAGTCTAGCCCGTAAGAGTTGGTTTAGCCAATGCTGCAGGTAGGTGTTGTGTTCTTAGTAGAACTTGTTGGTGATAATGAAATTCTGTACAAACGCTCAGCCCTGAACCACGGCCTGAGGATACCCGGCCTGTACCTAAGAGACCTGTATTTAGCATGCTTAATCCTAATATACTCTAGTTGCTCGCATCCCATCGACCAATCAATTACTGTCCTTAACTAATAATCGTTGCGTAATAAATCACCACTACGCCCGATGAAAATAGTCACATATGCCTCTGCATATGTTTTTTTTCTAGGATGATTACATAATTTCAATGGCTACGCTAACGAAAAGGGAGCTCAAAATATACTACTACAGCATATGGTCGGATGGTGGTTAGGTAAAGCACTGGGTTAATATTTATCCATAGCAATACAATAGTTCGTGTCGCTGATCTATAGATATGGACATATTTTGCTTATTATCAATGGGCCCGTGTTGTACTTGGTAGCGACTCTTTCAAGACCGTACTCGTAGTGATGCCATTGGTGTATGTATGCTCCTTCAATAGATCACCGGGACTCTACATAGCTTATGTTGTGCTGAAACTATAGCTGACGTACTTGGGTGGTATATAGTGGCATATATGGTCCAGAGCATATATATATCACCCGACCAGACTATTCATAAATCTAGTCAATATTCACTACATACTAGCTTTATAGTATAGTAACTATAGAGTATGTTGTGATCGAACAACAAAGACGTTCTGGTTTCACATAATAAATCAATAAGCCAATAACCGGGTCATTTACCGTTATCAACCCACTTAGTGAGACAGTTGCACAAAGTACTACGCTTGTTTGAATATATCAGGCCTTTCAGATCAGGAAGAGCTCCTACCTCAAACTCTAAATTGAGTGTCACCATTCCCAGGTAGAACTACGATATTCAACACAATCTCACGAACAACAAAAGGCCGTTTTTCCATCAGCCAATCAGTGGAAGAATTTGATGCCAAGATTGGTACCAGCTTTCATCAACATGATCAATAGCCTCATGCATAAAACATAAAGAGGCCTCTAGAGGATCCATTCTTGGGTTATTTAAGAAGCCCTGGAACCCCAGTTACCTCGCATAGGTCTACATATCGAGAACACCGAGGAACATTCCACTCAGGCACGAGTACCTCTTTATTTAATAAGTTGCATTTCAGCTATGACACATCAGGCAAGAACCGACGTCGGCGCAGTTGCCAAGGATCAACTGAACAAAGTGCCAGCTGATAAATACGTGCATGCGCACGACTCGACACGCACGGCTTTACCTACCTTTGAAACCACAACCACATTGCCGCTAAGAACTCGAAAACACCTAAGGTCCTCGCTAGATTCCACTAGCCAATCAAATGAAGACGGAGGGTACAATTCACTGAGTCTAGGATCTCAACCAGGTTGTTGTGACAAATCCGAAAAATCGACTAGCTTAGACATTGACGGGTTTTCCTCGTCTAGTGACACTGAGGACAGCTTTAAGTTCAAGGCATCTACCAGGAAGGCAATTCCTGGTAAAGAATTACCCTTCAATAATTCATACCAGGCGCCCAATTGTGATCCATATTCACCAGAGTCACTTCACAAGATTGGCATGAGGTTAATGGTAACTGTGCCTTATGAGTCAGTATATGGTCCAACCACGAATCCAAATGCTCCAAAATACGTGGAGGTGCCTTTGGAGACCATTACGAACGATGGAAGAAAGAGATCTATGCAGATTGATGGCGGTGTTTACCTGCCACCACCCAGTAGATATGAGACTGCACCAACGGGCAGCAATTACAATCCTTATACGCCGTCCCCATGGTCTCCAACCCAGCCTGTATATGTTGCACACACGGGTTGGAAGGATACAACATGACTCTCTAGATCTACTTAGATCTATGTCGATAGGAGTATTGGTAGAGCTGGATGGACCTACCATGTTGGAGGGATAGAATTCAGACTCTTGAAAGTAGATGTGGAATGTGGTTTTTGTGAAAGGAGGAATAAAGCAGGGTACAAAGTAGTGGAGTGAATCATGATTGTCTAGTAAAGGTATTTGGCAGGTACATATTTGGCAGGCATTTGGGTATTCAAGTGGGAATTTCATTGATCCTAAATTCAAGACATTTATATTGTATTGGGCACTGTAGATGTGCATTGAATTGGAATTCTGCGCAGCCTCGTTCGGCTACGCATTCATCATGTAGGCGTCCTCGGCATCGATTGCAATGAGCTTAAGAGGGATACGTGTTCTATCTAGTCCAGCCTTGTTATATAAAATTTATGTACAGCCTATATTGGCATCTTTTGCATGATAATCACTTTGGAACGCCTCTTAGAAAAAGAAAAGAAAAGAAAAGAAAAAGAAATTTCAATATGAGGCTCTCGTGGCCATGGAAAATGCTAGTCTACAGCTACTGGTATATAAATGATGGATTGCAACGTCGTGCTATTGCAATTGACACACATGTATATATAAATTTTCGCTCAACAAGGTGGCTTTGCCTAGCCTCAAGCCTCAAGGGTAGTTTGGGACTCCCCTAATTCCCTAGATCATATATATATATAAATAATTAGGTCTATTGCCAGTAGTACTAAATTCTGGACATGACCCATAATTGAATTTATAGGGCCAACACCATTATGCTGTACGTAATCTGATATCCACTTGAACACTCTTTGCTGGCCTGGTGGACGTCAGGAGGAGAACCCTGCTAGAAAAGAACATTGATGCAGAGCCGCACTGTTGAACAACAACTGTCCAGCCGAGTATTTACAGCACACTTGTATACGTATAACAGTATTAGTGGTAGCTGACCCGGGCCACATGCTTGGCGCTGTACATACACCTGCACCCTGCATAAAATTGATCGTTACCCTTGATACAGTATTGCACTTGATGAAAAACTCCCGAGGCTTCCCGTGATAACTTAGCGGCACTTGGTAGCCATAGCCATGGACTGATCGTTCGATCCCACACAGTGCCTGGCCGTATGCCACTCGCTCCGTGGAACAATCATAGTATCCCTCAGTGCACTATCAAATCAACCTTCGTCTGCCTCAACTACCAAACCATGAGAAGGGAACTCATCAGAGCCATGGAACGGCAACAGTCTGAGAATACCTTGAAGAGCCGATTTGGAGGCAAGAAGAGGATGAGATGCATCTTGTTTAGTATGTACGGCTGAGGGGGGAGAGAGCAGTGAGAGAGGGAGAGCGGACAGACGAGAGCAGAAACGATACGAATCTGTCCTTCTATTCCCTGAATGTATATAATTGCCTGCCCGGGCTGGCAGACTAACTTGCCTGACCGTTGGATTTATCCAGGATTCTGGGCTCGCCATGGCCCACTAATTGGGACATCAGTCTGGGAAAACCTTGACAAAATGTTTTTGAAGACGAATGATGCCGGCAAATACTGGGATGGAGTAGAAGCCTTATTTGGCTACATCTTCACGCAGCTGCCTAGCCTCCAACCAGGTTTGAGGACTATTGAGGCCACACACGAGTAATGAATTTATTGAGGCCACACACGAGTAATGAGTTTTTCTTTTAAAAAGATTAGGGGAAATACGAATGAATAATAATTTTTGTAAAAAAAGAAAACTCCCACTCAATGCCATAGCCCTGTGTCAGGCCCCATGATGACTTGTATGGTCAGAAACGAAGTAGCCTTGAGTAAGGCTATATCTGATGAAATACCTTTCAGATAATAGTTGGCAAGAGACCGATGGTGATTTTATTTAATCATTCATAGAGTAGCCACTCGGGGAGGATGACCGCTGGAAGCTCAGGCGCGGTGTTCCACTTTCAGTCATTTCCATACTCTCTAGAATTTTTCACACTGATATTATATATAGAATACACCTAGGGTCACAGCGATAACAGTAGGTTTCCGCGCAACCAAAAACGAGCTGTCTTTTGACTGCAAATCCAGACTCACCTCATCGCTAGTATATTGATGCTACACCAACCCTTAGTAGAGCCGTCAGAAGACACACGCTAATGCATACAGCCAATTTTATAAAGAAAAACGCCGATAAGGCCATGCTTTGAATTGTGATATTCGGAAAATTTCGATTGCTCTTACTCAATTCGACCACTGCCATGTACATTGAGCGCAACCAGACTAATTGAGCGCGGAATTCATTAATACACTAGTACGTACGCGAAATACCTCTACACATTGACGGGCTTTACTCATAATAACAAAACTTCAGAGACAGTAAAATTTGAGCAGGTGATACATTGATATGACATCTGAACTAACTAGACACACAGCAGATTTTTAATTCTGACTGGCATGTAAGGTGTGTTGTTCATCCAAATATTTTCGAGCGCGCAGATGTTATACGAGTTTTGCACGTCTACGTTTCCTATGGCGAGGATTTCACATGCTTCGAGCTTCTATGTCCCATACGGATGGGCATAAATACTTATATATCAGGGCTGAGAACGTACCAACCCCAATTCTGTTCCAAGAACTTCCGTTCCTTTCTATTTCACTAGCCTGAGCTCAAAGTCTATCAAAGCCTACCTCAAGGTCTCCCAAATATTTATGCCCATCGTGGTCGAAGCCTTTACCGGTTCTTCATACATATATGTCTTATAGGAGTGCTCATTCTTCGAAGCCTGCTACTCCTAAGGATTCCCACTTGCAAGCACTGCCACTCAAACCAGTTGGCAACCCACAGGGATTCAAAATTGTGGAGGATAGCCACAGTGCAGCCCAAGACCGCCCTCCAATGTCATCAAGCATTCAAAGTCCACCCACTCCGATTGCGCATGCATATATCGGTGTGAGCGCTTCTAGACCCTATTCAAGAGGTTCGCAATGCCAAGGTTTCGAAACTGCTCTCAACTCCACGAGAAAACTATCCAAGAACGATAGGGACATAGTACAGCAAATTCAGAAATTTAACTCTGCTGCTGGTGGGATTTCGAGGCCAATGACTTCAAACCCCTTCTCAAACTTCACCAGTATCCCAGATTTTCTTGCCGATGTAGATCGGACCCTAGAGCCATCTATTGGCCCGCTCCAGGGACGCGGGGACACGAAGGAGAAAAGTGCCCTGAGGTCGACAAGCTTGAAACTCAACGATGAAGACCTAAATGTTGATTTGAGCCACAGTACACAGAGTGCGAGAGATAAAGCTCCTGAAACATTCCGCCCGCGTGGACTCAGTGTTGCTGATATCAACCTGCTGAATGCGGTTTATGAAGAAAATGGCGGGGGCAAGAAGTGGCATGATGGCAGTTCTATTTTAACAGAGGATTCAAGCAGCAGAATTCGCCAAGGGGCCAAATTTGGCGATAAACTGGAAATAAGGAGTCTCTTTCACGGTGCTGATGAGAGCGAGGATGGCAATTTTGAAGATGACGATAAAAGCATTGAACTAGAAGGGGGTATTTACTATCTTAGAAAGGACCTCTCAGGAGATGGGAATGAGACTTGCTATGGAGACAAAATTTCTGAGGAAAGTGAAAACGAAGAAGCAGGTTTGCAACCGGATGATGAAATGGCATTTCCGCAAGGGTCGAGATCGGCTTTCGCCGACTGGTGGCCTAGTGTGCATGCATATGGCCTCAACAGCGCCTCTTCCCTGCATGATGTAGGCGCTTCTTCCACTCGAAAGGCAGCCATGGGGCTTGCAAAGGAATTAAGGAGACTCTCTCTTGCTCCTGAGGATCTAGTCATCCCTAGCAAGTCGGCTATCGACACAGTAGACTCTGATCTAGACCCTGATATGGTTGGTGGGTTGCCACTATGGGAGTTCAAGAGGGCTGGACTTGGTCGGTTTGTATCGTCGACGGAAGTAGAGCAGCAGGAGGCCCTACTTGAGGCATACGAACAAGGCCTCGGCCCGGAAGTTTTGAGCGGAAGCAGCCCGGAGGCAGGATCGGATTCTGAGGATGGTGGGCATCTCTTTGTATTTGACCGTATGCAACCAAGAGCGGCAGCAAGTGCCGTTGCCTCAGGCAGTGGGGTGGGAATTCGAAGGGCAAAAGCATCAAATGGAGGGATGGCTTGTGTAGTCCTGAAGTCTGAAGAAGGGCTTGAAGATGAGGAGGATATCAAAGATGAAGTAGAAAAAGAAGCTGAAGAAGTAGAAGGAGGCGTTGGAGAAGAAGGACCAGAAGAGAAACTTACACTTGAGGAACAGGAGCAAATTGACAGGGCTATGGCAATGAGCTTGGAGGATCTCAAGCACGAGCCAATTGGAAAAGGGAAAGGAAGAGCAGATTAGATCCCTGTTCTGCAAGTAATCAATAACTGGCATACAAGTGGAGGATGGAAAGGAAGGAAGAGCGTTCTTTGATGGTCAATATGGTAAAACGCTCCTGGAGAAAGGTGGAAAAGGATTGAGACGCTGGTTTTACAGCTTACTATCGGTTACGACTTTTACGACTTTACGACGTTACGAAATCTCCTTTGAGTCTGCTTTTATTTTTCCTGTGCTGCTAACTGGGTAGTCTCGAGGTCCCATGTCCCTTGTTTATTTATTTTAGACGCAAGTCCCATTCGCTCGAATTACCGAGGAAAGTTGTTCTCCAAGCCAAGTGAACCTGACAGAGGAAAAACCTGGAAAAGTCGGTTTTTTGTTTTTGCTTTTGGAATTGTTCAGGAAGTTGTTGATGGTTTCGTTATTATCAAATTCTGAAATTTGATCTTACTTATAACGCTAGAGTCTTGATTGAAATGGTAACGATCGCGCAACATACATAAGTAAGCGGACACTTGCAGCGCACAAAATGGGTCAACTTCGAGACATCATTTACTATACTCACCTCGGTTGCGTGACTGTATAAAAAGCCCTTGTATGTGTACCCTCCGCTCCTAACGTTTCTTTGCAGTGGATTCAGGGTAATAGAGCTCTTTTCTCTTGAAGGCACCAGTGTCCCGGCTCCAGCCATACGCTAATAACCATTGTCTAGGTAGGTAACCTCTCCATCCTTACTATAGAAGGCAGTTTCAGTATCTGTAGGTAAATCATGACCAGTAAAACCAGGTTACCAACCTATAGTGGAATTAGAACGATTCTAGGCTCAGACCAGGATCCATCAATGCTATAGATTTGTGGAGAGAAATTCCCCAACAGACCGGGTCCTTGTTACTGTACACCGGGGGCTACTTATAACTTAGCTGGTACGTAACTTAACCCGTAGTATCCCAATACTGGTTTCGATGGCCTGTTATGCGAATCCATATCAAGTGGACGAAAGTTTAATATCGGCACGAAAGTGACGAATTGCGATTTTTATTTTCTAAACGTACCTACAACAGTTTTATAAAAGTACTATAGAAATAATTACATATATAGAATTTACACAGTGTCTGGTATATTGAAAGCCCGGTTGGCTCAGTCGGTAGAGCGTGTGACTCTTAAGTTCCTGGTGCTGTACAGGTTCATGAGGGATCTCAAGGTCGCGAGTTCGAGCCTCGCATTGGGCTTATCATTCATTTTTGTAGAAATTCTGGGGACCTATATCACTTCTATTTGGGAGATTCTTTTTGGTGAATCGAATCTTGGCCTATAGTTCCAATTCGACTCCGGACCTGGGCCTCGCAATTCTTCAGTATGGTAAGGAGATTGGAATTATTTCCGACCAACCATTTTTCTGGGATTAGTTGAGGGTTTTCTATAAGTGCCTTCAATAATGTCCCAGGCTCGGTGACGGATTGGAACTATGGAGAAGGCTAAGGACGCTTGGAATACACTTAAGCAAGCTTATGAGGAAAAAACCGCAAAGAAATTCCATGCCTTGCTCGAAAGCCTGTACGTCCATTATACTGCTATAACGAAATTGATCTCCCGCATACAAGACAGCGTATAAGATATCTCAGAACTTTATCTCATACTAGATAAGCTTATCTAATTTACGATATTTGCCTCTAGAGATATCTTTGCCTCTAGAGGTATTTGTTTGTTTGTTGGAGCGCGGGGGCTCATAACCCGTAAATTAGATAGGCTTATCTAGTGTGAGAGGAATTGTGAGATATCTTAGACGCTGTCTTGTATGCGGGAGATCAAGTTTGTTGATTGGTGGATTACATGAATCCGTACGCATGTCATCTTGTCTATGTTATGTTATGTTATGCCGCAGTGACACCAACTCACAGGTTTGTTGACCCCAATCAGCACATGCTTTTCATCCCCTCATCGTCTCATCAGTACATGCTTTCATTGCCTCATTACTGGTTGCTGGGAGAGTATTTTCCTACAAATAAACCTCCACCAACTAGCAACAGCTCGACTACCAACCCCGATATCTCACCATTACAGCTAAACTGAGTGGGCCAGATAATTACCCTGAATGGGTAACCACCATGAAGCTCTTCTTTAGAATAGGTATTCACCGCCGAGCCTGGGATATTGTTGAAGGCCACTTATAGAAAACTAATCCAGAAGAATGGATGGACGGAATTAATTACATTTCTCCTTACCATCCTGAAGAGATTGCGAGGCCAAGGGTCAGGAGTCGGATTTGGGAACTAACTATGGAACGCTTGGAATACCCCTTAAGCAAGCTTATGAGGGGGAAAAGCCCGCAACGGAATTTTTCCATGTCCTTGCTCGAAGAAAGCCTATACATCCATTAATGACTATAATCACGGATCCCATATCACCGCATACGAGAAAACATGGAATACGTTCGGCAGGAATTATCGCTAGACCAAGGACACAGGGTTCGGTAGAGGACTACATATTGGCCTTTCCCAGATGCAAACAAGTGGAAAACTGAGCTCCTACTCAAATCTAGTCTGGTTACTCAAATCCAGTTTATGCAAGCAAAACTGTTGAAAACATCAGATCCAAAGATTACAAACCTATGACGATGCAGCCTGCAAAAATCAAGAAAGCACGACAGAAGGGGGGGGGGGGGGGGGGGGGGGGACAGCAGCAACACAAGAAGGACTCACTTGACCATCAAAAAAAAAAAAATAAAAATAAAAATAAAATAAAATTAGCTCTGAACGATAAACGCCGCAAATACTGCATCGCCAAAGGATGGCAAGGACTCAACCATAATGAAGTTCAATGCTATACAAAGAAAAAGGGAACAAGGGTGCTGCAAAGTAAAAACGGATCAAAAAGAAAGATGGGACGATGAGATAGGTCTCGATGAGGAAGCTATTAATTTTATACAGATAGGGATAAGGTAAATCCGATATGCGGGGCCACTAGGAGCATATCAATATGATACCGCTATCTTAATCTAGTGGCCAAAGTGCATAAACCATGGGTACACTTACCCTTAAATGTAACGGGAAGATAATTACATCATAAGGAATGCCTATATAATCCAACTTATAGTAATATTATCAGTGGTGAAAGAATGCCGCGATAAGCAAGCCTCTACCTACACACGTGACTAACATAATTGCTATATCACCTGGTCTCGTGATCTAGGCGCTTGGTGGAATTGATGCTTATTGAGAAGAGTGTCGGCAAACGGCATATTGCTTTGGAATCCGCATCGGGGGAAAAAAAAAACCCCCTTGTATAGAGTAGTATGCACATCAAACCATGAGCTCAAGTTACCCTGAACTAACAAATCCCCCCGCCCCACCCACAAATTTGCTCGGCCAAAGATGGAAAAAAATAGTCTTTGGTCAGCCCCCCCTAAAGCCTAGGAGTAAAAAGAGTATGCAGATTTGTTTGTTCTATATCTACTACCAAACATGACGAAACCAAAACATGACGAAACCAAAACAAAGGTTAGTAGTAGGTTAGGAAGATGAGTTTATATAAACCTCTAAATTTTAACAGTTTTTTTTTCTAGGGATATTTTAGCGCTACCCTCAAGATTACCCCCCCACCCCCTACCTACCTTATTGCGTTCGTGTATGCGAATACATGTGTAAAAACAAACAGTGCGTTCTACCGATATCGGGATGTATTCGCTATTATTGGTATTTCAGCTAGATTCGTCCCCCAAATATCATTTGAGAATATTCTTGTGTTTTTCCATGAACGCATCCAGTAGATAAAACCACAAACGCCTATTTTCTACCATGATAATAAATCAGCCACTAAGAAATTATTAACAGCAATATCATCATCGTGCACCATTCTCCACTAGATCACAATCCCCACCTCATCTAAACACGTCAATACGTCACTGTAGAACCATTCCCCCACCCTAAATCCACCAACGGCGCAACACCCTCCACAGCCCTCTCCACCAAAGTCTTCAACCTCATCCTCAAACTATCCAGTTTACACTCCACGTCCAACCCCTCAAACCAAACCTTGGCAACATGTTCATCGACGCGAACTTCTACGCCGGGGCAGGTAAGTCCCAACTTTGCTAATCGCTTCCTAGCGGCTTCGATGGCTATTTCCCGGGTTTTTGTGTCCATCTCGTCACCGTCTTCCTCCTTTTTCACGTCCTCGCCATCTGTGATGGTTTTGGTGTTTGTGCTTGGAAGGTAAGAAGGGGGTAGGAGGGTCAGGTCTTCGATGGGTGTGACACAGTCTCCAAATTGCTCTTCTAGTGAGTGAAGGATTCTTTCAAGTCGAGTTTGAGGGCTTATGTGGGCATGGGCGGATGCAGAAGGGATTTCCTCTAGTGAGGGCTCATAACCGTCATCTTCGTCTTCGTCCGCGTGGGCGTGAGAGTGGGATTTCGATGAGACTGGATTTACGTGCGTTAGTGAATATGTGCTTCAGGGTAATCGGAAATTTTAGAACTCACACTTTACCGCTGCCGGACTAGTCTCCAACATCAACAGACTCGCCACCACCGCATCTGCTATTCCATCATTCAATACGTTCCCTTCCCACTCGGCTTCGACATAGCCTTTGTCAGTCCTGCATCGGATAATCACACAATCCATTACCTTGAATGTGTTCCCGGTGATCAATTCATCTGCTGCCTTTCCATTTATCTTCTTCTTCATCACTGCTACCAATCCCTCGTCCTCGTAGTCCTCAGCATCCAGATCAGGTATGTCCACGACAGCACCAAACATCCCTTCAAGTGCCCATCGAATCATCGCAGTGCCTGCAGCAGCTACATGTACCCTCTGTCTACATGTTATAACTGTAGTAGTTAGGCCTGCATATTCTCTAAGATCCTCTGGTGCCATTAGAGAGAGTTTGAAGTCGTTCTGGACGAGGACTCCGCTAATAATTTGTTCCATGTCACCAGGTTTTTGAGAGAGGAGGGAGGAGAGTTTAGGAGGTGGTTTTGCGGCGAGTTTACCGACGACCTTGGCGATTTTGTCTGATTTGAATGGGATTTTGAGAATCTCGCAATTTTTAGGATTATATATCTTTACCTTATCCTTCTTGTCGGAATTTTTCGATAATAGGGCGGACTTTAAACGCCCCATATTATTTTGCTCTCCGTGTACAAGAATCTACAAAGACAAAATTATGTTAGTCTAAAACATACTGGAAAGTGATTATTCTTACCACCACACCAGCCCCAACTTCTTCAATGAAGCCACTGTTCTGGCTATAATCTACATGTGCCGCAAAGCTCAGCTCCTCAACGGTTATTCTCCTAGGAATCATGATCCCCTCTTCTCTTCCCCTTCCCCCAGCTCTCGCAGCGCTCATCACGGCTGGTATTTCTGGAGGTTCATTCATAATCTGTTTTGCCATCGTCCCCTCAACACTGTAGCCCGTGATGATTAACCCATTCTTGGGATCTGGTGCCCATCGCTCCAGCAACTCTCGAGAAACTCCATTCTGCAACATACCTGGACTAGCGAGCATGACACAGCCCCCAACATCCTCGAACCTCTCCAAACTCTTCAAGGCCCTGATATGTCGAAATTCCCATGGATTTCGAGGTTTCTGTCCATCAGCACCATACATGATCCGCTTTATGTTTTCATTCATGGTGTTGATGTAAGTTTGGTAGACAAGCATACATTTCCGTGCCAAGTTAGAGGCATAATATATCGGAAATGACTGGAACTCCTTGTGCTTCTCCCAGTACTCATCTAGGATCAGTAGGAGCTCCTGGGCTCTACCAAGGGCAAATACGGGCATTAATACTCGTCCCCCACGGGTGAGAATATCGGTAATCATGCGTGTTAAACGGGCTTCCTTCTCTAGGCGGGGCATGTGAGAAGCTGTGCCGTATGTGCTTTCGCAAATAAGTACATCGGGCTTGACTGGAGGTGCTTCAGCCGAGACCAAATGCCTGTCATCTTCCCGAGAGTAGTCCCCTGTGAATAGAATCTTTAAGCCAGCTATCTCAACCATGAACATTGCTCCTCCAAGGACGTGGCCAGCATGGTACGGTGTGATGCGGATCCCATTGACATTGATGGTTGTGTGGTAGTCAATAGTTTCGATCTGGTCAAAGGAGGTTAAGTGATCGGATTCTGAGTAGAGGGTCTCAAAGGGATCGTGGATATTGCTAAGAGTGTCAGCATAAAAGTCCACTTTGAATAGCCCTTCCAGAGCAGAGATTGCCTCACCTAACTCTCACACTATCTTGTATCAACCATTTATATATAGCTTTCGTAGCATGTGTCATGAAAACCCTCCCACGGAAATTCGTCTTGGTCATAACATAAGGTAACGAAGCTGCATGGTCGACGTGAAAACTGTTGCCCAGATCGTCAGCCTTTAACATCCTGCTTTGTTCGCTCCCGACAAGTAATGCCCACTGTGAAATCAGTAGCACATCCACACTCCCCAAGTCAAATTCGTCGTAAAAAGGTAGAGAGGCGAGTCCCTCATATGCCGGGTGAACCCCAGCGTCCAACTACCACCAGGATTAGCTATCCATCCACTCAACTACTCCCACTGAGAGATGTACCATCACAGTCTTCCCTTTATACTGAAGAATATGGCAACTCCGACCCACTTCATTCCCTCCTCCCAAACATATGAACGACAGGTAATCCGACTCATCCTATTGTATGCGAATCGAATTAGCTCTTGGAATGCGAATGCGCAAGCAAGGTATCATACTATTACTTCATCCTCCACAGTTGCATCGAGTTTCCGTTTAGTCGCCATTTTTAAGTAGTAAATAATCGCCTATCCACAGAGCTTGTGGTGCTGGGATTGCTATTTCGCGGTGGGTTAACGTGTTGAGATTTACACCTGTTGGAAATCGCCCAATTCAGTTCACCTTTAATCAAATGTTTTATACTAACTATATTTGAATAAGTTCGCCAAGAATTTTTTTGGAAAGAACTACCTAACCTCCTTGGGATTAGCTTACTTCATCTGGGGCAGAGCTAACAAGTAACTCCCCGGTTGTCATGAATTCACCGGTTCGATCTAAAGGACTATTATTTCCCGAGGCCCTTACTAAAGCTATGCATCAACTTGTTAATAGTACCAATAATAATCCCGGGCACAACTGTCATGGAATTTCCAAATTTGAAATTAAGATAAGGTGTACGGCATTGGATAGCACTGGTACATGCACATTGGTAATGCGTGACAAGTACCTTTGCATTACCCTGAACTTGCCACCTTGGTACTTTTTCGGAAAGGACCCTCAGAATCAGAAGCGTTGTTAACGGTATATAACCAAGTATGCATTATTATATAGCATGGGTTTTGATTACACTATTATCAGACTTAGAAATTCAGTCAAATCCCCAGAAACACCCACTAAATACCATGGCAAGTTAGGTTTCAATGGCTAACGACTCCTCAAGTGTTATTCCCCCCATGACATGTGATGGTCCTCGAGTATTGAACTCCATGTACTTGAGATGGGAGCGTGGACATCACCAACCCCTTACATGCGAGGGCCCCAGCATACGTCATCAAACAGCAGTAGAACGCAAGGGGCCTATATCAATCAAATTTGACACCCATCAGTCCACCGACATATTTACTGCCCCCCTCCAGGCTCTCGAAGGGAATTACTCACTCAAGAGGAATCAAAAATAGGATGTATGTGATGGAATTAGGATCTGCTATTATCATGTATTGGGTTCGGTGAGACAATGATGATATCACCTTTGTCGTATACAGAAGTTTCCACTAGCATTGGGATACGTGAAATCCCCAGGAGAAATAACGTACGGGACAAGAAATCCCCCAATGCGGTAGGGCTAACATGGGGCATAAATAAAACCTAGCATTTATGTACCTGGCAGGGAAAATTGACCACATCCATTCATGCTTAACGGAGATAGGCTCGACAGCATCAAGATCCGCAACCCGCGAGGCGTCAAGTTGTATCGGTCGACCCTATGCATGGCCCACTGGAAGTATTGCAGCAAACATTGACATTGCTCTGCTCCCAGTCCCTGTCGATAGCTCGAAAGAAAAGTTTAGTTGGTGAAGATGCCTTGGAGCTGAAGTAGGACAATGGTATAGGGTATCTAGTTTCAAGCTTCGCCATTGCGGCAGCTCTGTTTTAAGGTTTAATGTTAGTTATAAACAAAGCAATTGTATATGGACAAAAAAAATTCTGTCAACAAAGCCACTATCGCAAACGCCACGCCAGAAAACTCCAATTCAATGTTAATACGCCCAAGATACTTATGAAAGAACAAATGAAAGATGTGTGAATGAAAGTTTGCCATCCACTGGTAAGATCTGTACTGTAAATATGAACTCAAGCGCTCGCACCAATATACTCGATAGGCGCTGCGCTGCACTGACGAGAGTGGGCCAATTGCAAGGCTGTTCATAAGTGCAATCTGAGGTGATGTCGAACATCGTACGAGCTTAAGTACAGCCTCTGAACACAGAGCAACCGCCTAAGCTATCCCAGGCCCATCCCGTTCCCTAGCAGCTTTATGACGAAAGTCTTAAAAGCAAAACATAAGATGGCAATAAATAAAGATAAGAAGAAAAAAAAGAGATTGAGATCATGATGCCAGGGTCGATGGTACCAAAATATCCTGAATCGAGAAGCACAACCATATTCACATGTAACCAGCACGTAAGGCCCTTCCCACCTAAAACCCCATTTTCCCATCCCTGAGTAGGGTCCATAACCGGTCCATTTCTGATAATAAGTTGAATACAAGCCAACTGAAGAAAATATACGCCAGAAAGTAGAAGAGAAGTATAAAACAATAAAGTAGGAATGGAAGAGAAATGAATTAAGCCCTGTTCGTACGACGCCGTCCGCCACCCACCCTAAAACCACAAGAGAGCACACTCAAGAATATTACGCTAAAGGCCATCAATCAACCCTTCCCACTAACGAAGAAATGCACGGCGCTATCCATGCACGTTTCTGCGCAATGCGTCGTTCCCCATCGCCATGTTTTTGAACCCTGGCAAAAGACGGATTAGAGCGTACCACAGCCGATCTATGAACCAAAAGAGACACAACCCGAAGCCAGACAAAGGGAAGTAAATAAGAAACCGAGGTAGCCCGAAGAAATATAACGTAGAATGGAGGAAGTTAACATGCATGCCTCATGAGCGATAAAATCAAAAACCTCATATAATACTTGAAGGTGAGAAAGAATTGTTCGATTCTGGAGAGAGGTTGAGCTCTAGTCAATGCTTTCACTGGCATTGGCCAGAATTCAGTATTCCCGTTGATTCGGTAGTGATCGTGCGGCTTCGTTTTCCATTCGAATTCTAGCAGCTTCTGCACCCTCATCGTTTTGACTCTCCCTGAACCAAGGATGCCTCAAGGCTTCTTGTGCTGAAATCCTCTTGTTGGCATCATATATAAATATTTTTTTTAAGAGATCCAGAAACTGTTTTTGGAAATTGTTTGTTCCCGGAATGATATCCTATTTCGAAATGTTAGTGGACTTCAATGGAGCCCTGGGCGCATGATACTCACATCTAACTTCTTCATACACGAAACATACTTCTTCGAGGCCCTGGTGGTGTCATGATTTGGGTAATCTATCTTGTTACCCTTGAAATACCTACGTTATTCAAAATATCAGCATATACTGGTGCCTCGGAATTAGTGGAAGCGGGGAAACCGACTTAGATGCAGTACTATTGCCCCGTGGCACGGCAGATCTTACAATTTTATGATCAATTTTTGATCCAACCACCTGTTGCATCATTGCCAGATGCTCTAGGTTATCGTGTGTCTGGAAAAGTGCGTCTCCTGTGAAGAATTCAACCAGAATGCATCCTATGCTCCAGATATCACACTGGAAACTCCAACCAAGGCCCAGTATAATTTCCGGGGCGCGATAGTGTCGTGTGGATACAACAGCAGAGTGGTACTCGTCGTCGAAAGTGGCCGATCCAAAGTCGATCAGCCGGATCTCTGTGTCCAGAAGCACTTTACGACTGTGACATGTGCGGGACTGAGAATTCGTAGATGAGGGCACACGACGTCCGTAGTTGAATGGTTGTGCATCATTATGGACGAGAAGAATATTCTCAGGCTTCAGATCCGTGTGGATAAGATTGAGATCGTGGAGGACTATAAACGTCAGACATGTATCAAAAAAATCTGTATGAAAAAAAAGGAACTTACAAGCAACACTAGTAAGCAATTGTCTTGCAAAGCTTTGAATATGACTGTTGGGGAAAGGTGCAAAATTGTTGGACTTCAAGAAGTCAAATACACTCATCCCTAATAAATCTGTAACAATGCAGATGTGGTTTCTGTAATCGAAGCAGTCTCTCAGATGAATGCATTTGTTCCTATTCTCTGTGTCGTTGTACTGAAGTGTCGATAAGACTCGCAGCTCGATTCTCGAAGCATCACGGTATTTCTGGACAGACCGGATGACTTTGATAGCACAACTAGTCCTCTTTTCTCTATCATAAGCTTCGACTACTTTGCCGAATGTACCTTGACCAAGGAGCCTGGTGATTTTATCTGCAAAGCAATATTATCAGACCAACCATTCCTGCTGTAGATTGAAATATGTTCGGAAGGATCCTTCCAGTAGTATGCAATACGGCTATCGGCGCAGAAGGGGGGAGTGACTGCCTACATCTGTCGGTTAAGTTCGCCTCAGGCTGGACAATGTAATGGCCATCATCGTCATCGACTTTCACACCCTTCAATTGATCTCTCTGTACCAGGAATAGCAAAGTCAGTCTCAGGTACGTTCCGGATAAAAACTCCAAGAACTATGTACGTACGTCGGCGACAGGCTTCACATAAACCTCCTTCGCCTTGATTGGAGGTTTTGGTGGTGGGTGATAGCCGCCGAAGACATCCCCTGATGCCGCTGCCACCGCTGCAGCTACTGTAGAGCGGGTTGCCATTCGCTTCCGCTTGGCCCCATTTACTGCGGGGTATGCAATCGTAGCGGATGGGCCAACACCAGATGACCCAGCTGAGGTTGCTGCTGTAGATATCAAGGTCGAAGAATTCCGCCCTGCCGTAGAGGTAGACGCGGTGACCGTAGGCGATACATGCCCTACAGCGAGAGGGGTATGTGTAGCAGAATAGACTGGGCCTGGATACACTGGCTCATAAGTACTCGTGTTCGTGGTCCTTCGTTTTTTATCAGCATGACGAGGGATATTGTTCATAGTGGACTGAGAAGAGGGGGCAATCCGCGAAGTCGTGAGAGTAGTCCTCTTAGCATTAGGTGGGGGTGGGGGCGATTCAGTATCATCTATAACGATGATTTCTTGAGGAATCCCATTTTTATAGAATTCATTCCAGTCAACCGGTTGCTTTCGAGGTCTTCCTTGTGAGGCCTGGATGACTCGAGAACCCATCGTGGACGATGATGTTAGAGGTACGTGGTGAGAATGAAGTCCGTTAGTGATCGCCCCAGAAGAGGTTGACGATGTGGAGTAAGAATGGCCGTTCGTGAGGTGGGGATGCGAGCCCAAGAGATGATTACGGTGTGAGCTGTAGTGTGGATATGGCGGAGGTAGAACTGCCGCGGTCGATGGAGTTGACATTTACACAGGCTTCTTGCGACAAACGCCCAATTTGCGTAGGACAGTCGAATAACAGCAGAAATCCGACTGGTGTAAAAGTGTGCGTTCTGAGGAGAAACAACGTGATGAGAGGTAGTTGCCTTCCTCCGGGTCAAAGTCGCGTTCGAATGTCGATGCCTGTTAGCCTGTTGCTGGAAGACGGTAAAGCAGAGGCTGCAACTTCTGAGCCCGCAGAGAGTTAGAACAGCAGCAAAGTTCAACAAAAACATTCGGAGAGCCTACCTCGAGGGCCTATCCGTCTGGGTTGGATTGAGACGACAGATAGGGCTATTATTTTTTTTTCCCTCTTCTGTTCCTGCTTTGCAAGCCTATGACTGCGGCGATGTGGTGTGGAGTGGAGTGTGGACTGGAATCCTTTCTGCGTTGCTAGTGCTGCAGCAGCCGCTTAGTCTGGAGCAGCGCCAGTTTTGGGCGTGCTGGTAATTGGGGTGACCGGGATGTGGGATTGAGGGGGCCAGTCTTGCAGGCGGATTGCTTGCTTTACGGGGCCGCCGCGAGACAATTGGGGGAGAGATTCTTTCAGGGAGAAGTCTACGACAAGCCCGAGGGCGGCCATGGAAAGAAACTATTACATATCTGAAGCGATATCCCAACGAACGACACAGCACCGCTGGGCTGACCACGTACTCCGTACCCTGATGGAGGCCCTCGTAGTGAGTAGAGTCTAAGGTGCGTCTCGCACGTAGCCTATACGCCTGGAGTCAAATCGCTGAATACTAGCAGACGTCCGCCTCCTCTCCCGGGACTGAGATGATACTCAGGCCAGTAGCATCGCTGCAGCTTACATAAATTCAAGCCTAAGCAGCACCGGGGGAGGATGGGTGGGCAAAGATTGGTTTGGATGAAACATATATACCCGTGGGCCCCACCCTGCGACGCAGGCACTGTTGGAGAGAGCTGGAGAGGGAGAGCAGATGGGGCCTCGAGAGAGCCCAATCTTGGAGATCCCAGAAACAACGATTAATTACGTGGTCTAGGCGGGGGACTTTGACTAATGCGATTTTCTGTTTTGTTTCCTAGATTCTATAGCTGAACCTAAACATTTCTCCAAAATCAAAAAGGTCCGTATGAATATGGAAACCTTTTGGCCAGTTTAGACTTGTGTCTGGTCCCCTCGGGGGCTACGTGGAGCTTCTCACAACAGAGTCAACACTGGTGACAAGGCTGCAACGTCGTGAGATCGAAGCATGCGCATTCTCAGGTGCTTGGCAGTACCTCCAGCTTGGCAGTAACCTTGAACTTCACCTTTCTTTCCCTTGGTGAGCTCCTCGGAGCGCCGTGGCAGCCTCCCGCTCAGTGTGAGCTTTCGACATATTCCTCTTTGGCCACCGGCAATTGGTCCAGAAAGATTGTCCTTTTCACGGGGTTCATGAATGAAGAAGTCTCCTTGAAGGCTGTTCAAGGACAGGGTTCTATAGCTCTTTGTTGCGGGAAAAAAATCACAGGTGGCGAATCACCAGCCTAAAAAGGGCAAACCAAACACACTAAATCAAAAAAACAGTTGGGAGTTGTAGAGTTTTGGTATTGACATTACTTACAGAGTACTTGGATGAATTCAAGCTATTTGCGTTGAGGCCCCCAACCACAATCTATTGTATATGAAAACCGAGTTGAACTCTATGAGAACCAGAAGTATTAGTTGGATTCAGCTAATATAGGACTAGTTAGGTATGGTGCTCAGGTGAAGAGCACCTCTGACCCCATATGCATGCAAGTTGGTACTGTATCAGATAGTCTGGTTGGCACTGTATCAGATCCATCCCATGCGAGTACAGACTTTTTAGGAAAAATAAAATATATAAAAATAAAATATAAAAAATATAAAAAATAAAAATAATAAAAAAAGAGGGAACAGATCCATGTGCAAATCATCAGGACCAACAGTGCAATTGCCCAAACCGCTTTCGAGCACATAACAGCGCATCTCCCCGAAGAATTTTATCAGCTGCCAGTAGGAACCATGAACAGCCGTCTCGTTCATGTGGCGTAATAAAAGATAAAAGATCAAGTTTCCATACGTCGATCACCCCAGTGGACGAGCAGAGCAGACGATGGCTAGCTGTGAAAAGTAACGCTACCGGTACAGGTCACTGGCAAGCTCGTTCTTTTTCAACCACTTTTATCGCCCGTTCGGCAACTCAGAATCTCATAAAAGTTTGGATAGTTGAAGAAAAGGCTGGAAGAATATTGAGCCATGGCAGGCTTAATTGGGTGGACAGTTCAAGGACCAAAGGACACGATCAACAACCGCGATATTCCGTAACCTGCCATGCTCAAGTATAGAGGGGTACCCTGCCCCAGCGAACGCGGATTTCCAGCTCTGTACCGGTACTGTACGTACATGGACTTACAAACATTCAGCCCCACCCTACATGCACCCTGTGCTATGATACTATTGGTACGGCTGTTAAGTACGGCGAGCGAACATAGGATACCTCTGACCACACCACGTGCTCAATGGGCTTACCCTAACATGATGCACATCCTAGTACAACGCTAGCATTTGAGGATCATGATAGGCCCAGGAAGAAAACCTAGTGGTTACTGCTGACAGTTGATTTATCCTATTGCTACAGGTTGAAGGCTAAAGACCTCGTCTCATTGAAAATCGCAGTATCACAGTACCTATTGTGATGAACTAGTGCAGCTACATATATTGTAAGCATCTCTCTTATGGGCAAGCATCACACATATCTTTTCATACTCTTTTGAGCGGTTTTTGTGTGGTTCAACTATCGTATACCAACTGCGTTTAATATAAGTATCGGCATGTACGTAGAGACAGTGTGGACCAGGATTAGTTCCCTAGAGCTAATGTTTACGTTAGATAGGCAAATAGGCCTTCAGCGGTACCATGCATCTGTATACGGGGATACTGGGCCAATTATTCCTTTTATACGACAGGAATGCCGAGAAGATTCAGATGCATATTGCCTTTCGTGGCATCTGAAGATTTGGCTTGAAGAGTCACCTGAGGCACGGTGCCACCGCCGCTGGGAGAAAGCTACTGGGGTACAGTTTTTACGGTGGCAATGTTCACCAACCGGGCGCCGACTCTGCAAAGCTTATTACGCAATGCCACTGGACCTTAGTTTTTGGCCTGTGGATAGGTACAAAGTTGGAAACAAAGCTATCTTACCTATTATTGACATTACTTACAAAGCTGCACACTACTCTTGATGTACGGGAAATGCTTTCCCACCATATCCTATATTTACAAAGCCTTCACCTACAGTCACCTATTCCACTTGGCAATGCACAGACAACGGAATTGCCTTCCAAGAGTTCTCGTATGTACTGTACATGTGTACATTTTGAGATGACGAAAGAGCAGATGAGTTTACCGCTTGATTTGCGATGCCGGATTTTTTTTTTTTTTTTTTTTTTCTTCTCGAGGCATTTCAATTTCAAAAATACCCGAGATACGTATACGTCAAAATGAAATCTGAGTGGCACATATGTTCCACCCGTATGAAACAACGACACAAATGATGGCATCTTTCTGCCATGTCATGCACGACATGTATGACGATGGCCGCCGCGTACATACTTAATGATGCCACGGCGCTAGTGGGCTGGGCGAGCTCCTAACTGGGTTCTAAAATTCGATGATTATCACTTTATATCCAGATGATCTAATTCATTTGATTGCGTCTTTTCGATTTACTTCGTTTACATATCATTGACCCCTCATTTGCTTGTATTGTGCTTGCTCTGGCACACCCACAATACGAGCGGAGTACTTCAAAGGCTAGGGGACATTGATAAATATACCCACTTGCCAATATGAGCTAAACGTTCTATGCTGTATTTCCTTCGTACCTATCTGTCCATCCAACCTGAGTTACTTGTTTCTTACTCGCTAGGGGTTCCGGCATATAAATGAGGGGAGTGTGGATCTTGACAGCCTGTTGTGGAATACGTGTTAATGTGTTTTCGGCCTGGTACTGTGCTACGTGCCGGCCTATTTTTAAAGACAGGGCAACTGAGTGAGTGAGTGAACGAGATATCTTCTCTCCAGTTCTCTCCTCTCTTCAGATACAGGTTTCTACTACCTTGCATATTATAGGATGTTATTTGGTTTGACACAAATATTCCACGGGTGTATGATACCGGAATTCTAACAGAATTTCTTGCGCGGGGGGGGGGGGAGCGCGGGGAAGAATCAGGATACTTTTTATGGGCATTTCACTTCATCGTTATACACTAATGTCTCGCACTAAGCTTATTGGAAAAATAACCAGACACAGCGGGAAGGAAGGGTACTTGCATCATCACAATTTGTGAGAAGATCCTGCAGTTTATATAATCTGATATCATTGGATGGCTAAAGGAAGGGTTAGTTAGTTAGATTCATCAACGAATCTTATGGGTGAAACTCACCCATTTAATCTCTGGACGGAGGTGGGGAGCGCGTGGGGGGGTGAGCTAAGATAACTGGTACTTATTTCAAGTTTGCCCGAATACGGTATTAGATTTGGATTGGGCATTGGCGTTGGCATTGGAATATCTAGGGGAATAGGACAACTGTATTAAGTATAATATATACTTTACTTTGTGTACGGAACAAATATATATATATATATATATATATATGTATTTAAACCCTAAACCATTCCTACTTACGTATCTATACCTCTAGTAAAGAAAGAAAGAAATAAAAATAAAAATAAAAATAAAAATAAAAAAACCAAACCAAACCAAAATAGATAAGCTTTCCCCCTCCGCGGGTGGTCTGATCGCGGGCTCAAAAAAAAAAAAAGCCTTGGTATGAAAATGCATGCCCACGGTAATAAAGTATCAAGCTATAAATTCAGGGTAAAAACAAAAAAAAAAAAAAAAAACACCACATCAAACCCGTTCCATACATACATAAATACATAAATACATAAATACCTATGTACAGTACAATATATATACCTATATACCTACAACCCCCCCTTTTCTCTTTCTCTTTCTCTTTCTCTTCTATTACATATCTTTTCCTTTGCTTTCTCTTTCCTGTTCCTATATACATTGTACATATGAATGAATGAATAAACCCTTCTCCAAATCTCCCCCCCCCCGCCCTCCTTCTAACTTGAAGCTAATATATCCTCGCTTGTTCAGAGAGGGAAAAAAGAAGAAAAAAAAGCACTCTCCATCTTTCACAATAAAATTTCCCCCATCATCCATCATCGCGCGCGCCGACAACCAACCACTCCTATACTTAGGGGGGTGAAGGGGGAGGAGGAGGAGAAGCCGAAGAGGGGAGTGTGCAAGAGAGTGCAAGTCACAGCTGGTGTTACAAGAAAGAGTTCGATAATATATTGCAAAGACTAAAAAAGTCCTCCCCACCCCCCCGCGGCTACTTAGTAGTAGTAGTAGTAGTAGTTAGATGTAACGTATGACTTATCATCATCCCAGAATAGACAAAACATCGCAAACCGGTCAAAGCAAGCAAGCATAGATATCGATACAATACAAAACAAGTCCACCTCAACTCTCTTTTAGTTTCTTCATTCCACATCTAGCCATCTGCCATCTACCCATCCTCCTTTGCTCCCATAGTCGTGCCAGCCGGGCTAGGTCCAGTCCGCTCAAAGTATAGCGGCTCTATATCCAGGGAGGAATTCAGAAATTATATACCAGTACATAGTTAAAGGTTGTAGACAGACAGAGAAAAGGAGACAAAAACACCACGGCAGCAACACTGTGTCAAGATAAGAACAGAAAAGAAAAAGGAGAAAGAAAAAAAAAAAGAAAACGCCGCAAACACCCATTTTACACATGTAAAATAAAGAGCAGAATGGAGAAAAAAAGTAAAAAGTAAAGCTCGCTTCACATGCAACAAGACCAGGGACCTCATAACACAAGAAGAGTGAAGCTAGATGCAAGGTGAGATGAAAGAGAGAAACAGAGAAACGAAAAACAAGGACAGAGAGCAGATTAGCGAGGGGATTTTTTCATCCCCCATCTCATCCCCCCCTCTCCCCGTCAGTAGCGGCGTAAACCAGAAAAGTCCTACTTCATCTTGATATACGCCCTAACCACTGCCTTCCTCTCCCTCCCATCCCCCTCTAACGCCCCCGCCCAATCCCGAATCTGCACACCCAACCCCTTCTCCCCATCCTCCCTCCACTCACCAATCCTCTTTCCCCAAACACTCACTGCCTCTGTCATTCCAATCTGTCCCGGGTCCCCGGCACCTCCCGTACCCCCAGCACCACCTCTACTGGGTCCAACCCCCGCACCACCAGCACCCGACGTCGACCCGGCCCCGCCGGGTGTCCCAGCCATCATCCACGCATACTTTTTCTTTTTCCCACCAAATGCTCCGCCCAAGCCCATCATCATGGCCGCCGTACTGTTCGCCGCACGATGCGCAACCGCCTCCTGCACTCGAATGTCCTGGTTCTTCCTAGTTTCCTTTGCCGAGAGCTTTCTTGGCGGGTCAGAGGTGATAGAGTCTATGCCTCCAGGGCCAGGGGTAGACATTTGTGCTGAGGATGCGGCGCTTTCTGGAGCGGGAGATGACGTTGGGTTTTCAGAATTACTAGTGGAGGAGGTTGCTTTTAGGGCCTTTTGTTGCAGCCGGAGGGTTTCCGCTTGGAGTTCCTGTTGGGCAAGGAGGCGGAGTGCGCGGGCGGTTTCGTTTGAGATGGAGGTTGTTGTTCGTGTTTGGGGGGCGGGAAGGGAGGAGGAAGGGTTGGAGTAGGTGGAGAATGAGCCTAGAGAGGGGTTAACTAGGGACTCTTGTGGGGGGTCGTGTGTGTGAAAGGGGTATGTACGTTTCAGGGGATTTTGTAGTGTGAAGTTTCCGTCGCCGTTGGTGATTATGCTTTGGTGTTTATCTCCGCCTTTTACAAATGCACCCCATTCACCTGAAATCATGCCGTTTCCAGCTCGCCGTTGCCGTGCAAGGACAATGCTCCGTGTGATGAGCCCGTGTACTCGTTCCCTCATAGCCAGACTTAGGAAGGTGGTGATGTCCTGTGAGACGATTCCTATGCCTTGCTGAGCACTCAGTGTCATGTTTTGCTCTTTTGCCTTTGCTCGTATCCGGGTGTGCAGAACGCGGGGGTCGATGAAGGGATCGAGGGCATGATTGGCCTTTAACTCGGCGTTTCGGCGGATGTGCAGTGATTCATGGGGGTTGAGACCGGGGAAGGAGGCGGTCATGGGCATGGAAAGGTGGGCTTCTTCCTCCTTGAGGTCGATTCCTGCGGAGGCAAGCGCGTCTGCGAGTTCATTGGTGTCCGTGGCTTTGGGGGGTTGTGAGCCCCCGCCTCCTCCTCCGGCGGAGGCCTGTTGTGAGGGAGGGGGAGGGGGGAGCATGGCAGACATTGTGTTGTAGCTGGCAGAACCAAGGGGGGGGTTATTGTAGGTCCCGTGGGGGGAGATGGGCGAGGGAGAGGCGGGCTGGGATGGGTAAGGAGAAGCCAGCTTGGGTCGTTTAGCTGCAGGCAGTTGCTGAGCCTGAGCCTGAGCCTGAGCCTGTACCTGAGCCTGAGCCTGACCCTGAGCCTGAGCCTGTGTCTGGGGAGAGTACTGCAGCGGAGCGGGAGAGGGGGGCTGTGGCGTGTGTGATGGCGACGGTGGAGGAGGGGGGAGGGGGGAGTACGTTGCTGGTGGCATAATCTCCTGGTGGGGCACGGGGGCTGGCTGCGTGGGGGGTTGTTTTTGGGGGGGGGTTGGTGTTGCTGGTCTGCCCTGCCGAATGGGACCAGCGCCTGGACACCCGCTCGGCGTGGGTCGCTTCCTTGCGCCGCTGGATGGGGACCGGGGCTGGTGGTGGGGCTGGTGGTGGGGCTGGTAGCCTGCCGGTGGAGGCGGCGAATTGAGAATTGGTATACCTCTGGCACGGTACTGGTACCTAATTCGAGCCCGATCGAAGGCTGAACCGCGGCGTCCCAGCAATGCGAGCCCTGATGCCCGCGGGGAGTTTCCTGTATAGTGTGTGTGTGTGTGTCAGTCTGTCCGCCTGTCTGTCTGTCTGCTGTCTGTCTGTCTGTCTGTACCGTCTGCGTGTCTGGCCTGCGATGTAGAGTGACGGCCCTTCTAGCCGCAAGGCCGCCAAGGCCGCCGGCCGCTTAGGTAAGCGCAGGCGGCTCTGCGCCCCAGGCCAGGCGCCGGCCGGTACTGCACCTACGCGGCGAGCAGGACGGCACCGCCGCCTCTGTCGTATGGTACGTGCTACATTCATCGCGCCATACGCCCACACTACAGCTAAACCCGCCATCGCAGGCCTCGTCCGCTGCGTCAAAGGATACAATATTTAATACCAGATCATACATACAGCTGTAAGCTCCTTTAAACACCCCCTCCCCCTCCCCCCAAGCTGCTCGGCCGTTGCGCATCGCCAGCTCAAGAACCCTGTCACCTCGATCTTGTCGCGACGCGGCGCGGTCGGCCAGGTCACTGGCGTTCTCTGCCAAACGAAACATCATACCCC